>OX376376.1:10359494-10493637 GCA_947369275.1 Nemotelus nigrinus
TTTTTAGACTTGAAAGATATATATTTGTAGAAGCTATTATAATTTTGTTAAGGTAACAGGTTGAAAATTAGTTGAAATAGAGTAAATTTTCGAGAGGTCCAAAAATAAAATTTGTTTTGTCGTAATCACTGTAGCTTGTCACTGGATCATCCGAAATAAAAAACAAAATCGGGGAATATTAGTTAATGATATAGTGCTCCGGATGAACGAAGGACTTTGGCGGATTTTGATTTTTCGAAAAATGGCGTTTGTTGAAATTCACAATTGTATTTTCGACCAAAATTTCACTCACATTTTCAGCTATTGATAGAGTCGTTCTCAAGTTACAGTGATCACCGACTTCGAAAACATAGTTTCGAGAAAAATGCTTTTAAAGCATGCAAAAAGGGCTTTATGCATTAGAGACGCATGCATTAGGGGAGTGTTAGGGGGGGTGTAGGAAAATCTCTGAGTAACAGTATTCCCGAAATGAGACTTAGTGAAAAACCAACAGTAAGTGAATTACACTTTCGAACGCCTGAAATATGTGCATTCAAAAGTCAGAGTGTTTGTAATGTGTTTAAAAACAAGTCAAAGAGTAAAAACTCTGACGCACCTGAACCGCTAGAAAACTAATTTTCGAAGAAATTATCTTTGAGTGACAAAAAAATGTGGGAAGACGTAATACACTTTTTTGTACAACCATTCCTTATCCCAAGCAACAAAACTCAACTATAACACAAATTATGAAAATTTTAAGTGCTGGTTCTAACTCCTCGTTAATCGACATGTTAAATGGCTAATGGAGGTTAACTTCAAATGAATTGATAATTCGTGAATTAGACCGTTATGTATCGAAAATTGTAATAATGTTGATGATAATAATTTCACCAACTCTCCTCCCTAGCACTTGAGAAGTTTACAACTGTTCACGAATTATGTAATTGGTAATGATATTACACCTAATACAATATTAAATATTTCAAATCACTCCGACTATAATGTTGTTTACGTTAATTACTGACTTGCCTTATTTTCACTTATGTTGAAATATTCGAATTCCTTTAGTTTCTGGTTATTCCTTGTTAGTCCAACATTCACGGTTCGTGACTCTTGTTTCTTATCTTGCTATTCGAATTCCTCTACACTGAGAAAACACATGACGCCAGAAGCCATTATTTATAGACTTCTGGCGCCATGTACATAGTCGATTTAGGGATTGTGATAAAATAAAGCGCCACACGCCATAATACATGGCGAAAAGTACATAGACCTACACGCCATGTACTATAGTCCTCCACGCCATGTACATGTACTATAGCAGTACATGGCGTGGAAGAGTATAGTACATGGCGTGGAGGGCTATAAGCATAGCGTCTGCTCCTATGTACTATTGCGTGTGGCGCTATATTTTATCACAAATCGACCGAAATCGACTATGTACATGGCGCCAGAAGTCTATAAATTATGGCGTCTGGCGCTATGTGTTTTTTCAGTGCATCTGAAGATGATCCAGTTTGCATCCAACAAAAGGCCACGAACCTTCTCAGTTCGGGGCATCTGGAGGTAGAGCACTTGATGTTAGGTAATGGAATTCTATCAAAGAAATTCCCGAGGGATTAGTGACATCAAAGATCATATCCTCTCCTCTCACACAGCATGGCTGAGAGTTATAACTGTAGTGCCATGAGCCATATTACATGGCTCATGGCACTATGTAATATGGCGTGTGGGGCCATAATTTCTGCGCCATGTAATTATGGCGCTGGGAGCTATACTGCATGGCTCAGGGTACTATGTACATAGCGTGTGGCACCATAAATGCTGCGCCATGTCACATGGGACCACGCGCTATGTAGATTCTGACATTATGGCGCTGGGAGCCATATAGCATGGCTCAGAGTACTATGTACCGCGTATGGGGCCATAAATAATGCGCTATGTTACATGGCTCTGGGCGCTATGTGGATTTTTTTCAGTGTATTTTTTCAATATTCTAGCCAATTCATAATTCAGCTTTAATAAGCCACAGCTAATTGCGTTTCAATCGATTTATGGCTCGAATTCGAATCCGATCAGGCACTTTTTTCCCCCAATAGTGTAACTGTAATAATATGCGGAATAAATTGAATTGAATGTGGTGAAGTTTCTCGAAAGAGTTATTCAATGACAGTCAGTTCACATCATAGATGCAAAACACTCCACTGTGGATGTGCCTATTGACCTTGCAAAAAGGATAGCGCTTAGAAAAAAAGTCATATACTCCTGCTGATCCACGTATCGAAAGCCGGTGTAAAGATCCTACAAAATTCCATCTTTGGCCCGATTCTCTTTAATAAATTCATCGCCGATATCCCGGGCATTTCAAACAAATCGGCTGGTGGCGTCTTTGTGAATCGACATGGGGATTCTGAAATTCACAGTATAGCCCTTCTTTGTAACAGCTCAATTACAAAAACTTGCGAATTAACTAGTAACTCCAAATGGGGCCTATTATTAATTCATTCCAACAGATTTGAGCTCATCTTCTCCTATTTTTTTCTCTCTTTGGTATTGAGCTTGATGAGCCTCGATGGAATTCTATTAACAATTTCAATACTGCCTAAAGAAAACAGCCTCCGCTAGCCATCTAACCGGCTATTTATTCAAGTCAAATTTAGAAATTTTACCCATCCAAAACTCCACCTCCCGTCACTACAGGGCCAATTGCCATTATTACCATTATGGAGACAAAGATTAATTTATGATTTCCAACTGCAAGTGGTCACATCAGTCAAGTATGCACTGTGAAATTTTAATGATCCCGCAAAACCAATTCCAATCAAAAACTACTCTTTCTCCTTGCTTGAACTAAGCATTCAAATAACTTTTCATGCAATCGACCAAGCAAACTCCATTATCTAGGACGGCCCTTCATCCAATCGAAAAACCTAGCAGCTTCTACCCTGTATGCAAAAAATGTCTACATAATCTCTAAATCCGAAAAATATCCAAAAACGAATTAGCATCAAATTTCTTGAAAATCATATCTACAGGTGAGTGCCAGGTAGGAACGTCGACGCCCTCAAAAATAAGTTTGCTGGCGATGATTTGTAGTGGTCGTTGCTACTTAATTTCTGGTAATTACTGGTGGCTTAAATGAGCCATAAAGCCCAGGCATTTTATATCCTAAACCCTTATTAAATTAAGAACGGTTCACAGTAGTTAAAATAAATGAAGACTTCTTGGGATATAATCCGAATAGCATGCTTTGACTTGACGATCAAGGGCTATATTGTTTTTAAAGTAGGCACGTATCTAGAAGATTAAATTATATTGCAGTTTAAATACAAACATGCCTTTCAGTAGAGATTTGAAGAAAGAGAGAGAGAGGCCAGGATCTTTGATCGATATGGTGGGTATTTTGAAGCAGGTGTTTTCTCAGGAATTTTTCTTGGGGGGTGTGTTCAAAATTTTAGGAGGTGTGTCCCTTTATTCAACAAAGATATCTAGTAATTATCTTAGCACTGAAGGTTTGAATAGCTAAAATGTTATTTTGATTTCTTTTATTAAAGAATATGTATAGCAGTTTTTTCTACAAAAAAAAAATCTAAATTGAAAATAACCCAAAACGTAAATGTGCGATTCAAATATTTAGTTGTAATTGTCGCTAGCAAGAAAACAAACTTTAGAGTAAAAGAACCACTAGAAAGTTTTCGATAAAAAACAGAGGAAATGTCTAGATTGCGTTTGAGATTTTATATGCTTGAAATGCTTACAAAATCACTTTTACGTACAAACGACCGAGTACGAGTATTTAGCATTTAATTCAACATATATCAGAAACAAGATCGTCCGATCATCGCCACGAAACGCATATTTTACTTACTCCATTTTCAAACCACCCTATCAATTGGATTTTGTTTTGATCCGATAACTGGTTCGGAATTTATAGATACTGAACGATTTTAAAGGCTAGCACCCGCCAATATTTGGAAATTAAAATATTGTTTGCTTATTTTTTATTTTAAGGTTGTATCTTGAACCGTATGCGAATAGATATTAGCATCTCTTGGTCCAAGAATTACCGGTTTTAGTAACTTTATCCTAATGTTGAAAGCATTGGAAGCTATAAGTTCTAAAGCTTTTATTTGGTTGAGAGCTATGTCAAGAGCTACACAATTGCATGTGTATTCACAAAACTTTTATAACACCTAATCCTACTGAAAACCAATACATCCTGTAAATTTTATTTTGATGTTATCTGTCAAATCCGGTTGTAAGCTCTGAAAATTTCGAATGTCCACAAAATAGGTAGCATAATAATAAATTACCATTCTTGTAGGATGAAGAATATTGAACATTTTAATTTTTCCTAAAAAGCGAAAAAATTTCAGTAAAGTCGATAGTTTGAAAGATTTTTTCACGTGCTTGGTGTAACTACAAATCTGCCCGCAAATGTTCAAAAACGATAAAAGGACGCCTATTAAGTATAAGTGTTTACATTTTTACTAATGTTCGAAGAAGAACATTAGTATTAAAATCACTTTGGCCATAACTCAACCTAACATAACTCAATTCCATTGATACAAGCAAGAGCGCTGGGCCTGACGGAATACCACCAATTTTCATCAAGAACTGTGCAAACAGTTTACATTTTCCCCATATGCTCATTTTTAATAAATCGTTATCAATAGGCTGCTTTCCAAGTGCCTGGAAGTCTTCTTACGTTATTCCAATACATAAATCAGGAGATAAATGTAATATTGAAAACTACCGCCCAATATGTATTCTTTCCACAATCCCAAAAATCTTCGAAAGCCTAATCACTGATTACATGACACCAATATTAAGACCATTCATTATTCCGAATCAGCATGGGTTTTCCAAGGGGAAATCTACTGTCACTAACCTTCTGTTCTACCACAATTATATAACTACAAGCTTTGAGTCATCTCTTCAAGTTCACTCAATATATACCGACTTAAGTAAAGCATTCGACAAGATCAATTGGGAACTTTTAGTTAGAAAACTACTAAACATTGGAGTAGGTGGTACATTATTGTCCTGGTTAAGTGATTATATTCGTAATCGCTCTTTAATTATAAAAATTAATAGCCACTATTCATATCCCATTTTTCCTTCTTCTGAAGTACCACAAGGCTCGCACTTAGGCCCTTTGTTGTTCTTGATATTTCTCAACGATATACAGCACATATTTTCCAACGTCCAGTATTTGCTATTTGCAGATGACCTTAAAATGTTCAAAGCAATAGCTTCACAGTCTGACATACGCATCTTGCAAACGAACGTAGACAGGTTCTATGATTATTGTGTTCAAAACGGATTAGAAGTAAATGTCAGGAAATGTCAATAAATAAAATTCAATCGCACAAAGCATAATTTTTCCCATTGTTATACTATTAACACAGTACCGCTTGATTGTGTAGAATTCGCAAATGATCTTGTAGTTCGATTTGACACAAGTTTGAATTTCTCGAACCATATCAACGAAGTTTCCACACAGGCGACAAGATTACTCGGATTTCTAATTAGAAATACGTGCGGCAGCATATGGTCTTCTTCTTGTACTGGTGGAATCTTCGATTTTTCGTTGTCCTGATATGTTCAGGATTGGTGATCAGATTACCCTCTTTGTCCCCACAGTACGTGCAGCATGGTGTGCACTGCGTCATATTTCGGACTATATAGTAGAAAATCCCGCGGCCGATGCGGAACGCCCTCTCTACTTCTTTCAATTTCACAGATCAGATCTTTTTCCCAGGCTGCTTCCTTCTATCTATGAAGTCTGTTCTCTGTTCTTCTGAGCTCTTTGTATGCGTCCTCACGTGCCCGCATTCTATGAGACTGCTGCAGTACCCGGCATGCAACATTCTTACGTTCAGTCGCTAGTTTGCATTCATCATCAAACCAATCGCTCCGATCTTTGCGACTCGTCCCTAAGATGGCCGCACTAATGACAGTATTGATAAGGCGTGTCCACTTCTCATCCACGCCCGGCATTCTAGCCCGAGGACTAACTCTTTCTCCATCGAGCTCTTCGGGAGCGAGTCTTAACGCAAGACCAAAGATATTTCTGGTATTTTCTTTGCGTAAGACAGTCGTATTGATTCGAGCCTGGTTCGCGGATGCGATGCTGAGTGTAAGTTGGCACCTCGATACGTTAGTACCGTCATCAGGCTTGAGTCGTGTTCTTCCCTAAGGGTGGCAAGAAACCGGCCGATCGGCCGAAATCATAGAGGTCAATTAGCCTCACTTCTTTCATATTAAAGACTATGGAGTTGCTGATTGACCTATACATAAGGGGTGATCTTCTTGTAAAGATGTCACTTAAAAGATATTGTAAAGATGTCGCACTGTCCAGAGAAGGGATACCACTCAAGAAGCAGTAAAATGAGTGAGAAAAATACTAGGGTATCGAGATGTGTTTGCGGAGCTGGGGGAGGCGATACTAAGAGCGAACACTAGGAGAGGATGCACAAGGGGGGGTGGTATTATACTTCAGCTATTGTCACTATTAGTTGATGACATTATCGTGTCCCTCATTACTAAGGGCCTTATTGCTCTCGACTACGCGGACGACATCAAGGTAATAATAAGAGGTTCACACATGAATACCTTGAGATCCTTACAGCTAAAAGCCATAAATGAAACAATCGAATGGTGGGAGATAGGCGATTTATCAATTTATCCTCAGAAAACTAGCATACAACTATTAATCAGAAAGAAAGCGAAGAAATCGAAATAGGAGCCCTAAACATAAGGGGCACAGACTCGTTGAAATGCAATAGGGAACTATCTTCAACGCAGATACTATGGTCATAGATGACCTACATGCTGATTACAGGAACAATGAGCTCCACCCTAACGGCAGGAATGGAAGCCATTTTAAACCTAAAATCGCTACACCTCAAAATTCAGGTAGAAGCAGCGAAATAGGCTAAAAAGACACCTCAAGAGGCGATCAAATAAAGGCCAAAACAGCCTTCGCGAGGAAGTTCAAGATCACAATTCCATCTAGGAATAAATGGGAGGATGGGTCACTTCCCTCGTATAAAAGAGTGCAAATGTGGTATACGGATGGCTCAAAGATGGATTGTGGATGGTTTAAAGATGGATTGAGGATCGTAGGTCCCAAGTGCAAAAAGAATTTCCTTCTCCCTAAGAAGGCAACCATCAACCAAGCAAAACTACCTACCATACTTAGCACTCCACATGTAATAAAGATAAAGAACACTAAGAGGGCAAGAACTAATATCCTATAGGTTAGTCAAGTGGTTTTCAGGGCTATAAATTGCGATCATATAAATTTAGCTATACTCTTAGATGTGAGAGAGGCCCTAAATGAAATAGGGGCACAGAACTGCTTCGAGTTAATATGGATCATCAGCCATGAGGGGCACCAATGATCTGAGGAAGCTGATACCAAAGTTAAAGAAGGAGTAAGAATGCCCCTGACTTCTCCTTTTCCATACCAGGGCTGTACAAAGGCAGATACGCGCAAGGAAATTAAAACAAGAGAAATTTCAAAAGCTACTGGCGTAATCTTGAGGATTTGAAACACTCAAAATAATTGCTTGGCTATGATAACAAAAGAGAAAAAGAAGCAAGGGTTGTGCAAAAGTGGCATAATAGGCCTATGTGAAGAATTGATAGGCCACCTTCCGTGCAACACAGAAGAAAAAAACCACAGAATAGGTAAGCAGAGATTTTCCCACACCCCCCTAATACCCCCCTGGAAACTGCATACAACTGATTTTTTAAAGAAAGTTTTGAATATATTGGTTTAGAAGTATTTAGTCATGCTGTTGCATATCATGCAGCACCCATTTATTGCCTCATTAGCAGCATATGCGGTGCTAGACAAATTCTAGAATGCAAAACGCAAAACTTGAAGTGACGGGCACCTCTATTTCCATGCTGTTTTTGAGATTCTAAGCTGAAACTGATGTAATTTCCGTATCATTTCGCACTGTATGACGATATCCACAAAACTTTCGTTTTTTAGATTGATCAGGATGAATATTACTGGAATTGCTTCCTTATAATAGTACTCATTGCAAAAGCGAGTCACTTATAAACTTATAAACGATTTTGAATTGATTTTTGATAGCTTACACTGTTCGGTGCCAAGCCTAGACAAAATATCCGTTATATTAAAAATTATTGCTGTGTTTAAACACTTAAACACTAAACACCACTTGAAACACCTTGACACGACAAACAAACTTCAAATGTTGAATCTTACAAACTCTGTCGTGATGATGACATCACTTTAAAATAAAACCACTAAAATTCATCTTCAATCAATAGATTTTTCTTTCCTATCCTTCCAATCAGTTGTTTTTTTAAAAATACTTTCTTGCACTTTTCACGTGCAATACCGACTCCTTCCACAAAATCTCTCCAACATTTTAATATCTTAATTCAAATTAATATCTTGGTACCATAAATTTCAGTTTTCCATTCTTTTCTTATCATTTATTTGAAATTTAACCTATATTGTTTTTGTTTTTCTTGAAATACTACTTGAAACTAACTGCTATTAATTTTGATGATTTGTATGAAAACCAAAATATGAATATATAAAAAACCGCAGGAAGCAAAAAATGTGAAAAAAAAATTATTTTGTCTAGCTAGATTTCTTTTTCACATTTTTTGCTTCCTGCGGCTTTGAAAAAGCACTGAAATTTCCTAAGATAAATGTTACTTGAAATCAACATTATATATTACACAACATTAACGTTCCAATTAAATTGCAAAAAAATTTCATGAAATTAATAATTACATCTATTAAAATACTAAAATCAAACAAAAAAAACAAAGTTAAGAAACGATTTGTATGGCAATGAACGGTCACCATCTACCATAGATGGTGACACCTAGCGACGATAATGATAAGCTAAGGCAACACGAATGGAACGGAACAGAACAACTGCGTGGGAATTTTTCAATCATTTTGCGAAAACATGAGCGTCGCCATTAACTGGGAATAATGTATGTATGTCTTTGGATACATCAAATATTTTGTTCAAATTAGTTTTGAACACCAAATACCTTCAGTTTAAAAGGATAATCAGGACTACCCAGCCCTCGAAAATACTTTTTTTATTCTCACGCGACTGTGCTAGAACAAATAGTTCAAGCGATTCCATATTAATCCTACGATCATTTTGCATTTGCATGTTATACTATACTGTTTATACTACTCATTAAACAACGGCCATTTATGATACCTTTAAACAAAATACAAACGCTTACTCACTTTCAGGACTCCAGCATGGTCCTCTTCTTTTTGTTCTTTTGTTCACATCACTTCACTAATTACACAACATATTTATCACAATCACGACGCGTCCACAATGGCCGAATATCAATTAGTCAATGTTCGATTTAATACATGATTTACTCTTTCCCCTTCTGACTTCGATTTCGACTTCCGCGTTTCGATCTACTGAAGTCGGCATGCTGCGTTGAGCTCGTGCCGTCGATCTTCGTTCATTCTCCTTCCGACTACGATTTCCGTTTCGATCTCAAGCCGGAAGGGGAAGTACATATGTTCGAAGGCACGACAGGTTGTTTAGGTATTATTAATGGGTAATTGAGAGTATTATTTGACAGAGTAGATGATCGAAGTTAAAATTTCCTTTCGGGATGGAATATGAGCAGTGGCTGGGGCACTGATTTTATCCATGCTTCAGTTGCTTCAATTGGAATGTAGAGGGCGTGGTGAAGGTTAAGAGAAATTGTACGCATATTAATGTGTGCTGCTGTTGAATTCAAAAACTGCACAAACATTTAATAAAGTGATTGATATAGAAATTATACACAAAAATAGATCATTTAGATGTAATAACAGCCTTTTTTTTATCCGAACCTACAAAAAAACGGAACTTTAGGATAATCTCTGAATGACCGTTGAAAAAAACCGTGGAACTCTACCAAAAAAATCATGGGAGCTTAGTATAAATCAAAAGACTGTAGAAAAATCAAAAGAGGCTGGGAACAAAAAATTTAACATCTCTTGAAAATAGCCTAGAAGTCCAGGCAAAAATCATGGAAGCTAAAGAAAAACCAGGGATGTGAAGGAAAATTCTCGAGAGGCTAGGAAAATATTTATGGAAGCTCAGGAAAAATTGGAAGACTGTGGAAAAAAATGTTGTAGTCTAAGAAAAAACCATGGGAGTTAAATAAAAGTCTGAAGACTTTATAACATTGTGGAAAATTAGGAAAAAATGATGGAAGCTTAGAGTAAATCAGGGGACTCAAGAATATATTCTGGGAAACATAAAAATATATGATGGAGGCTTAAGAATAAACAGGGCGGTCAGTCGCCAGCCGAATAGGGGTAGGAACATGTAGTATATGCAAATCTATACGTGCCGCAACGATTCGGACTGGTGAAAGTGTGATCCTTAACCTCCTCGCGGCGGCCGCAGGTAGTAGCTAATTGGATCAGGCTAGTCCCTTCTAAGTAAGATTGGTGAGAGGTCCCTCTCCCGTAAAAAAAAATTGGTTCTGCTGCACGCCGATGCAGTAGTCAGCTGTATGGGCTGTGTAACTGTGAACTGAAAGCCTATGGAACCCTCGGAAGGCCGTGGAGGAGTCTGCCTCGCGATCCAAAGAGGCTGAAGGACGGTCGAAGCAATACGTTGTTCCTATGGGGGCGGGGTGTAGCAGAAGGCGAAATGCTGGCGATTGTCTCGGCTGTGGTCCCGCCAGTAATACTGAAGGGAAGTCACTAGAAAATGACCCCTTCTGAAGGAGTTCAAAGGTGATGCGATCACCAACGTCGAGATGCGAAACGGCTCAAGGTCAGGCGATCGAAAGATTCGGGGATCTACTGTGAGTCCGATGGACGAAGCAGTACCCCTCAGCAGGGCAGTTATCCAGCAGTCTGGCGGTGGGTCTGGAGAATCACTGGCTAGTCAAACGGAAGCGGCGTTTGAGTCGGCTTCTAGCAGAGCTGTGACCAAGAACGGAGGCGGCAAGCTGAAAGGCTCGCAGGTCACCGGGAAGGAAGCGGCGGCTAAGACACTCGACAGAGCTGTTACCGGGACTGGAGGTGGTGCCGCTAAGGATCTGCAGTCCACTATGAAGGTGGCGGCAGCTGATCCCAACAAAGGGCAGAAGCGGAGTTCCCCACGCTTCAGAAGGAGAGAGGCAAAGTGAGCGGCCAGGAGTACGGTGACGCTGGAATCCAAAGGGAAACCCGAGGATACCTAAGTGAAAGCTACTACAGCGGATGCGGGCAAACGCCAACGCTCAGAGGAGAAGACCTCGCCGAGATGTAAATCGACGAAGAGGCCATGACAGGAGACGGCAGCTCGTTCCTTTGCGGACGTAGCGGCTAGTCACCTTAAGCTGGCCGTCATTGACAACCAGGAGCCCCTGGAATGGAGACTCGACGATGACGTGGCCAAGGTGATTCTTAAACGAATCACCGAAGAACTCCTCAAGTTTGCCATGTCGACGAAAGAAAGGTCACCCCGCTTTGAAGGCTGCAACATTGTTCGCGGCCACATTCCGGTGACTCGTAGTGACGTTTTCTCGACGGAATGGCTTCGGTTTATCGTCCAGAAAATTTCAGAAGACCATCCAGGTTAGGACGTGGTGGAAGAGGCATCCGTGCCTAAGCTAATTACAGCGAAGGTAGCGGTGCCCCACTCGAACGCTTCGGATGCTCTGTCTCTATTAAAGAGACAGAACCCCGATCTGAAAGTTTCAGGCTCGATATTATTCCAGGCTATTAAACTAAATAACCAATCGGCGGAGCCTGATTTAACTGGTGCAGGAAAGTTGGTGCTTGTGCTGGGAACAACAGAGGGGTTGATTCATTTTGGTTTGAAGAGGATCACCTTGAAAGCTGGAGTGCGGGTGGTCCAAGCAAATTTGCACCACAGTAGAGCGGCGACGGCCAATCTGCTTCGGCATCTTAGTCGAGGGCACGCTGACATCCCGCTGATACAGGAGCCACTTTTGTACAAGAATGCGGTTTGTGGATTTGGCGCCAGCCTCAGTTCGTTGCAGCTAAAAGGAAGGGACAAGGCAAGGGCTTGTATTGTCGCCAAAAACGAGGGGAGCGCAATCTTGATTCCACAGCTTTGTGATGGGGATACAACCATCGTGTGTTTGGAGAGGAGGATCGCTGCTACCTACTATACGACATGGATCCCATCACACCCGGCCTGAGACGATTGACAGAAGCGGCTATGACAACTGATGCTGTTATCGGCTGTGTCACAAATGCTTACCACGAAACATAAGCGAGAGAGGCAGGTGTTTGCTAGAATCTCCAACGTCAACCATCCTCAACATCCTCAACATAGGTAACAAAACTACATTTATTACTAGGAACAGGGCTGAGGTAATTGATATTACCCTGGCAACTCCAAGCATAATGGAAAGTGTCCATAGCTGGCAGGTTTCTAACCTGCCATCGCTCTCGGACCACCAGCAACTATGCTAGAATACCGGTTGTTCTGTTATCTCACCTAAAAAAATACGGAACCCGAGAACAGTACAATCGGACGTTTATTCAAGGAAAACATATAGACACCTCAGGGCACTAGACGATCTAGATCTGACGAGACCAGGACGACTTAACGACCAGGTAAACCAGTTAACAGGAATCGTAGTGTCAGATTTCAAAGACTTGTGTCCGGAAAAGCCCGTAAGGAAAAACTCTACCTTATGCCTAGTACTATACTCTTCGCGAAACGAATTCAACGGTCAAATCCCATACAAAAGAGCTTTACTGGCGAATTGAAAAGCTCTTTTTGTATGGGATTTGACCGTTGAATTCGTTTCGCGAAGAGTATAGTACTAGGCATTATGGTGGAATGGCGAACTCACAGAAGCCAGGTCGCACAAGAAGGGCGTTTAACAACGCAAGGCGTTCCGGAAACGTGGAAAACTGGGATCGATACAAACAAGAGCTATCGCTCTTTAAAAAGAAGATAAGACGAGCCAAGCGCGACTCATGGAGGGAATTCTGTGAGAACATTGAAGGATGTACAGAGGCTACCAGAATCAGGAAGGTCTTAAGCGTAACTCTCCGTCGTACCTACGTTTTTGCGAAGGGAAAACAGGGATTGGGTGAAGGACCCGAAAGAATGCCTGGACATGCTACTGGAAACTCACTTTCCAGAATCGGCTTGCACGGTACCGCGTGGTGACCTACTTCGAGGAACCCACCGGGCGTCTGAGCAGCTGATCAAGGAGATTGAATGGGCTATTGGCACATTCCCACCTTACAAAGCTTCAGGGATGGATGGGATATCGCCTACCATGCTTCAAGAAGCAGACAGGACTATCATCTCCATCCTGCAGCATATTTTTACCACATCCCACCGCCTCGGGGTATTACTCGAGCAATGGAAAAAAGTTAGGGTGGTCTTCATTCCACAACCATCATAACGTGGTGGACTTAAGACCAATTAGCTTAACATCGTTTGTGACCAAAACACTAGAGAGGCTTGTTGATCTGCACATCAAGAGCTCGATTGATGTTGCGAGACTCTGTGTTGATCAACACGCGTATCTAGTGGGCAGATCAGTAGATACGGCATTACACAAAGTTGTCGGTAGAATAGAAAAATCCTTACGGCAGAAGGAATTCACGTTGGCAGCCTTCTGAGACATTGAGGAGGCCTTCAATAATGTCACTGCTGCGAGTATCATCGATGCCTTGATTCGATATGCAGTGGTTAAAACTCCAGTGACCTGGGCATCGGACTTGCTCAAAAACAGGCAGATTGAGGCTAGCTTTTTGGAGGCCAAAGCAGAAAGAATAGTCGGAATCGGAACACCACAGGGAGGCATTATAACTCCATTTTTCTGGATCCTGACAGTCAACGAAATCCTGGAGAATTTAAGGCCCAGTGGCTTTGAGGTAGTGGCGTATGCCGATGACATTTTGGTACTTGTGACGGGTGCGTTCCCACAAACTTTGTCGGACCTTATGCAATCGGCGCTGGACCATATCCAAATTTCGGCCAGAAAAGTCGGTCTTAGGGCAAACCCGACAGTAACCGAACTTGTACTCTTCACAAGGAAACACAAGGTACCGGCTATCGCTACGCCTAACCTCAACGGAATAACATTGAAACTTGTTGATAGTATTAATTATTTAGGCCTTATACTAGACAGGAAACTGAACTGGGGGGCTAACGTGAAGCACAGAATAGGTAAGGCTCGCGCAGCACTTTTTGCGTGCCGGTCCGCCTACTCTAATACCTGGGGTCTTAAACCTAGGGCGGCCTATCATATATTTACATGTGTAGTGAGGCCGATTTTGGTGTATGGAGCGATCGTGTGGTGGAAGGCAGCGGAGAGTAAAACTAATATCAAGGAGCTAACAAGACTGCAAAGATTAGTTTGTATATGTATAACGGGTGTTTTAAGAACCGCCCCAACGGCTGGATTGGAAATGTTTTTGGGAGTCATGCCCTTAGATCGATTCATCTTTAGAAGCGCAAGCTTAGCGGCGATACGCGCTAAAAATTCCGGCATGTGGAACGATTCAGATCAGTGGGGCCACAGCGGTATTCTTACAGAATGCCGCAAAAGATTTAGGCTCGTTGCAGAAGAGACGGACCACATGAGCAAAATGGCAGGAATTGGCATGAATTTCCAGGTCAAGATACCCACAAGAACAGACTGGAAAAAAAGGGATCTACCACCGATGAGGGCGTCTGGATGGACGGGTCAAAGACGGACACAGGAGTTGGCTCGGACGTTTTCCTACGGATTTGAGCCTTAACCTGTGGTGTAGACTGTCGGACCATGCTACCGTCTTTCAGTCTGAATATCAATGACAATTTGCATCGACAGCAGGGCAGTCGTTCTCGCTCTTGCGTCTTACAGATGCTCTTAAAAAACTGTTAACGCTTGCAGAGTGGCTCTCAATGAAAAGGCAAGGCATGTTCCTATCCGGATTATGTGGGTGCTACGGCATAGTGGGGTCATAGGCAACGAAAAAGCTGATGAATTGGCGAGGAAAGGTTCAGGAGCTAGCAATTGCCCCTGCATCACTGTACCTCGGTCAATCGCTGACGCCACAAGCAAACTTGATGCCGCCATATGAGCCAAACTAAAGTCCGAATGGGAAAACAGGATGGACTGCAGGGTGGCTAGGACATTATGGCCATCACCTGATCAAAGAAAAAGCAGGAAAATGCTCAAGCTGAGCAGAAACTGCTTGAGAGCCACGGTCGGCTTGCTCACAGGGCACTGCTTTACCGTATCTCATGCGAACAGAATGGGACTGATATCCAGCAATTTATGCAAGAGGTGCGAGATGGAAGAGGAAACCATCGAGCACACTCTTTGCGATTGTCCGATCCTAAATAATAAACGCCTCAAAATTTTTGGTGCATACCACTTTCAAGGGTTAGCAGAGGTGGCCAGTACCGTCACGCTGAGTCAGCTGATCCAGTTTGGCGAAGCGGTCACTTGGCAGCTCTAAAAAGCCAGCGGAGGGTGGCAAATGGGCCCAAACTGGTGGCCTAATGCAAGCCGCGTTTCCCGGCAGCCCTCTTTACTAAGCTAACCTATTGATCAACCCTCGTATGTTGATTGATAATAAGCGCATTATCCAATCACTACAATAAGTAAAATTTTGCGGTGGAAATGGGACAGTTCATAACTTTATTCGAGTTCAAGAGTATTTTATTGAAAAATGTATGGTCGGAAAAGAAAAGGAAACCATTTTTTTTATAGAAAAAGAAAAAAACTTGCTGCACTAATAAAGGAGCTGCCTGCGACATCTGCTCTGAAGTTTTCATTAAATCGTCTTGCACTTGACCGCAAATCTGAAAACTGTTTAACACAACAAAATATTTCATAATTTTTATTTACGTCAATTAAAAAACACTTGCATCCGTTGTAAAACGGCTCTTTTCTCCCCTTGCTCTTAAATAATTGTCAATTCGCGCACGTTTTTTGCGCTTTGACTGCTGTACTATGAGTGCGAGTGCAACAACAGCGCATCTTTGCAACAGTAGTTTTTGTTTTACCGAGAATACCATTTTTGATGTCGGTTAGTTAAATTTATATGAAACGATTTCAAATGTAATACAATTGTCATCTGTGGCGATTTATACTGCCCGTGGTGTCCGGGTGCGGAACTTTATTTCGCTAGATTCCGTTTCTAGATATCGTTTCGTCGAACACATTACAGTGCTTCCCTACGAACCAATGGTCTCAGTCAGAAATGGCGTGTATCTCTTACAAAAATTATCCTTCAAATAGAGAACTGTCCGATCACAAGGCTTTCAAATTCTGAGGCTGCTCGGGATAAAATAGGCCACCGGGTCTTTCGAGAGTTTGGAAAATTTGATCGAAAAATATTATTTCGTTACTATATTTTTACATACTGCATTTTATTTCGTTACTGCAATTGAAATTATCAAAATCATTTCAGAAAACTGTACTAGACTCTATTCACGATGATGACCCGAGCTTCACAGGCGACGGATACACTAGCTTGGCAATTATCTATGCAGTTTTCGCCCTAATTGGATGGCTTGCACCGTCCGTTCTTGCATATACAGGTCCACGCGGTGCAATGCTTATCGGAGGTTCAACATATTGGTAAAAAATTTTGCAATTCACAATGAAGAGTTTCGAATTAAAATTTGGTATCTTTTTTTTTAGTCTCTTCATGGTTTCATTTCTTTGGCCTCGGAATTGGCTGTTGTATTTGGCTAGTGCTGTTCTTGGTTTGGGTGCATCGATTACATGGACCGGACAAGGAACTTTCCTGTCACGATGCAGTGATTCGACGACAATTTCGCGTAATTCAGGAATATTTTGGGCAATGTTGCAGGCAAGCATGTTCTTCGGAAATCTGTTTGTCTACTATCAGTTTCAGGATAAAAACCATATCGATGAAGCGACCAGGACATTAGTATTCTCAGTACTGATCGGTGTTGCTATTTTAGGATTAGTATTTTTAGCGAGTCTACGGCCAGTGGTCGATGTTCGACCGGTTACCGATTCGGAAATCGAAGAGGAAAAAACTGGTCTCGAGAATGCTTTGGTTGCCTTCAAACAAGCCATCAAACTATTTATTACGCGTGATATGCTTATTTTAAGCTGTGCATTTTTCTATACAGGTGAGTTTTGAGCATAAACAATGATTATCCATTTCAAGCAAATCAAATGCTTTTAGGACTGGAGCTATCATTTTATAGCGGCGTATATGGGCCCTCTATAGGATTCACACTCAAAATCAGTGACACGCCCAAACAAATCCTCGGTTTGGCTGGAATTTGTATCGGTCTAGGTGAAGTTATCGGAGGAGTTGGTTTCGGACTGCTGGGTTCGAAAACTAGTCGTTTTGGTCGGGACCCGATCGTGATTGCTGGATTCATTGTTCACGTCATTGCATTATTCCTTATATTCATTAATTTGCCCGACGCAGCTCCATTCGGCGATACTGATTCCATTGCTTATTTGGATCCGCCGAAATCATGGCTTGCTCTGTTATGCGCTTTCATGTTGGGCTTTGGCGATGCTTGTTACAATACACAAATCTACTCGATGCTGGGCGGAGTATATAAAGAACATTCCATTCCTGCATTCGCTCTTTTCAAGTTCGTCCAAGTATGCACCGATCAATTCAACAAGTTTTCAGATAGATGGTATTAACGATATGTTTCTCTTTAGTCATTAGCAGCGGCATCAGGATTCTTTTATTCATCGCATTTAGGACTTCGCGCACAGATGGGAGTTCTAGTTGTATTTGGGACGATTGGAACAGCTTGTTTCTGTATTATCGAATGGAAGGCCAAAAGGAGAGAGAGACTGGGCAAATCAACCGATTCCAAAATATCCTGTGATAGTAATTGAATTACGGACAATAGATAGAGATGTAACGACGACAAAAAAATTATTTTTTTAAAATAATTGGAAACTAAAAAAAACGAAATGAATTTTGAAGTTTAGATTTTTAATTTTTGTACGATATAACCCATTATGAATTATTAAATAAATGTATTTTTGTAAAAAAAAAAATTAAGTGGATCCAGTTGGTTTTAAGCATTGTCATGTTGATTTTGATAATGGTTAGTACATACTAAATCATTGTATTTACATCATTCGTATACATTTTAACTCGAAAAATTATAGATGGATGAATGGGCTGTTAACTAGAGAAACTACATATAATCAAGATACATACATCAAATCAAGAATGGGTAAGCTCTTTGAAATTGTTTAAAAACCATCCGTGTTTGCTTGGATCCAAGAAATGTAAATATTCAATGATTTATTAATCATTTAGTAGTTTCCAAAAGTAGACAGTATTATGGCAAGGTCGAAGAGTGTTAAATATTGTCAGTTAAATGCTACATCAGGATTTCGGACAATACCTCTTGATGAAACTCCGCCGATCACAAGTCTAATTTGTGATATGCCGGTCCCAAGCCCGGAGAAAGGATGAGGGTTTGAGGCAACGAGGTAACTCTATCCTCAGTAAAATGCGTATAGCTGCAGCCTGATGGCTGAATAACACCTAAGCGTCTCAGGACATTAGGGAGGATTAGGCCGAAAAATTGATGGAGACCGCATTATAGTTATTAAATCAGAAGCCGATCTGGATTTTTTAGTTTAAGCTCATTATTAGTACCGCTGTTATGTAAAAAGGTTTCATTTTTTCTTCTAAAACTATACTTTAATTCTCTCACAGCTAAGTACAATTTCTTTTTCATATATTCTCACTTTTTCTCATACTCTATTTTTATTTCTATTATTTTTATTCATGTTTTCTTATATACACACACATCTCTCCATTGCACAATGCACATTCGAAATCAAAGTAAAACCAAAGAAAAACCTAGCTTAACTGTATTCTGTCTAGATCTTATACGTGCCACCTTCTTTTCTCTCTTTAAGGGCATAGCTCAGATAATCCACTGCATAATATTCTTGCGATATATATAAATGGCTAATGATCTATTGAACTATATAGATGAATGTTCAACATTCACGGAATGGACATGCGGTGGTTTAAATGATTTCGCAAAACAAGCAGATCTAGATAGTACAGGGCATTTCAGTATATTTCACACTAACATTAGAAGCATTAACAAAAACTTCAATGAGCTTATTTTGACACTTTCCGACATTGAAAACAGATTCGATGTATTAGTTTTGAGTGAATGCTGGAATGTTGCGAATCTTCAATGCTTCCAAATAAATGGTTATACGGGCTTCAAGTCTGAAAAAATATTAAATCAAAACAGCGGCGTTGTGATTTATGTTAAAAACCTACATAGCGTGCATAACTTTGAGGAACTAAAGCTAGAGTTACAATCAATGCAACCAACATTTGTTGCACGTCAAAATGAGTTTGAACCCATGAGAACGTATGAGAGCAGTTACAATGATGCAACACAACTTTGCTTGGCAGCAGAGTTTGCTCATACCTCAAACTTGGCATGGCAACAAAATACCCAATTTCACCTGTTCCTATGAGCGTTCGGGAAATCGGAACTGTCATATGTAAATGACAATCAGAATTTGTATTTTTTTTTGTCTAATTTTTGCTTTTTATTACACTCCGCAGCTTTTAGAGGATAAAATATTCACTGATATATCTTTCCGAGACTTTAAAGGATCCAAATTATCGAACAGCAATTTCTTTAATATAGCCAGTGACAGATGACAGTAAATGTTGTGTTGCATTGATTGTAACTCGTTCCACCAACAAAACTTGGCAGCAAATGTTGGTTGCATTGATTGTAACTCAAGCATAAATTTTTCTGGGGCAACAGCATTATCGGTGGATATAACATTATTAAATAAAATTCCCATAAAGATATTAGCCATATATAGATCACCAAGCCACTATGAAAACATTTTCCTTTTTGAGCTTGTTGACTTGCTACACAAAATCAAACATGAAAACGTTGTTTTGCTAGGCGATATTAATAGTAACTTGCTAAATCTTTCTCTAAGTGAGTACATAAACTCGCTAAATGAATTAGGGTTTCGTTCATATGTGCATCAAAGCACTAGACGGGATAATTGTTTAGATCACATATTTTCGAACATAAGACCTGTGCTTTTTGGTTCCATCGAGTCAGCAGTGATTGACACGGGAATCACTGATCATAAGAGTACGGCTCTACTTTTGAAATACAAGTCAAGGGAAAAAGCTCCAACAGTTGAAGAGCCAATGATCACCAGAAAAATCAGTTTTCCTCTATTGATAGACCTTTTAGCCAAGGAAACCTGGACCTCAGTTTTGTTTGCTGGTAACGTAGAGGAATCTGCTCAAGCTTTTCACAGCACCCTCTGCACCGCTATTGACAGAAGTAGCACATCCGTTCCTGAAAGTAAAAAAAAAAATGTCGTAAACTTAAACCGTGGATAACTGCCGGACTTGTAAATTCCATAAGAACACGTAACAAGCTAGGAGTAGCACTGCGAAATAATCCTAATAACAATAGTTTAAAGCTATATTTCAAAAAATATAGAAACAAATTAAACCACCTCATTCATATAACGAAGGCTAATTATTTTAGAAAAATTTTAGAAAACTCTGAAAACGATGGGATGAAAGTATGGAAAGCAATAAATTTAGCAACAGGGCGAAAAAAGTCTCTAAGCCACATATCCAATATAAAAACCGACACAGAATTGCTATCAGTTAAGGATAATGCAGAACAAATGGCAAATACTTTCAACCAGCACTTTTATAACATAGGGAAAAGCATAGCTCAAAAAACTACCATTTCAAATGATCGTATCACAACTAGCGAATCAGTTCATTCTGCATCGTCAGGAATGATTAATTCTGTTTCTGAGGATGAAGTCATTTCAATCAATGAAAATATGAAAGGAAATTCGAGCCCAGGATTCGATAACATCTCAGTAGAATGCCTCAAAAAAATTAAAACTTTTATTAGCAAACCTCTAGCACATCTCGCTTCACTCAGTTTTGATTGCGGAGTCTTTCCGCAAATTTATAAAACGTCAATTGTAACACCAATTCACAAGGGTAATAGCAAATTAGATGTCAGTAACTACCGTCCAATTTCTTTGCTGCCTAACATATGCAACGTTATAGAAAAACTTGCAAAAAAACGTTTAATGTCATTTTTAACTAGGCGTAATTTCATAAATGAAAACCAATTTGGTTTCAGACCAACTTTTAGTACACAAGATGCGCTGACAAAATTAACTGGTTTGGTTGTTGAAGCTTTGGACAAAGGACGCAAACCATTAGCTGTATTTCTAGATCTAGCAAAAGCTTTTGATTCCATCCCGCACAAAATGATAGTTGCCAAACTATACAAATATAATTTTGATTTGAAATGGATTACATGGATTGAAGACTATTTGCGACATCGTAAGCAATCTGTTAAAATTTCGGGAAAGCAAAGTAAAGTTTTAAACTTCGAATACGGAATTCCTCAAGGGACTGTACTAGGCCCTATTCTGTTTCTCATCTATGTAAATGATATCTTTGCGCAACATATCAAAGGGCATTTAATTTCTTTTGCTGATGATACAGTGCTTTTGATAGAAGAAAATAACTGGAATGAGGTAAAAGCTAATACTGAATATATCCTTTGCTTACTGAATGAGTGGCTTAGAAATAATTCCCTTACCTTAAATATACAAAAAACACAGTACATAGCTTTTGCTTCTACTCAACGTGGGCTACCAGAAGGACTAAATGTAACCATTCATTCGATCAACTGTGCATCTGGCTGCCTTTGCCCTCCTGTGCAGAGAGTTACCAAAACTAAATATTTGGGCGTAATCGTAGACCAACATTTAAGGTGGGATCATCATACTGAAAATGTCGTAAATAAGTTAAGAAAAATAATTCCTATGTGCTTCGAGGTTCGTTCTTTTCTGAGCAAGCAAACAATAAGAATGTTTTACTTTGCTTTGATACACTCTATTGTTCAATATGGAATTGTTGCATGGGGCTGTGCATCACAAAATGCTTTACTCCCACTGAAAGTTATACAGAAGACTATACTCAAAATCTTATTACACAAGCCCAGACGATTTAGCAGTGAACAACTCTTTAGTACAATCAATGTTTTAACAGTGGAGCAAGTCTATCAATTATGTACGGTGATACAAACATTTAAAGAATTTTCAGCCGGTAAACTCCAAACCAATACAAATAGGACGAGAGGTGGTAGTGAAGAGTTCTTATTACTTCCAAACCGTATGACGCAACTAGGTCAGAGCCATTATACATATATGGGAATAAAACTTTTCAATAGCTTGCCAAGGTCCATCAAGAGAGCTAATAATGTAGAAATATTCAAAAAAAAACTTAAAGAATTATATTACAGGCGTTAACCATAAATTCGCTTTCTCTCTCACCATTCGTAGTTTTTGGTTTTTGCTTGGTCTTGAAATAATAATATCTTCCTTGCTTTAGCTAGCGGTGTGTTTTCATTGAATTGCATCTATTCTAACTTATTTTATATTGTTCTAGCCATTAAATTGTTACTTTAATTTCTATTATTTCCAGTTTTTTTTTTCAAGGCTGTGCGAGTTTTATTTTATTGTGGCTAATATTTTGAATATTTTGGTTATCTTAATAATTTTGTTTTTAACTTTAAATATTATTTATGTATTTATTTTATAATGAGCTGGAAGTCGTTTCTTTTTTAATTGTACAACTTTGAAATGAAAAATTATCTTCAACTCCTCACTCCTAATACAAGGTTCCTTACATTAAAAGGAGGAGTAGTGTATTAAATTGAATTGTGTAATTTACTGTCATGATATGGAAATAAAGCACTATATTAAAAAAAAAAAAAGATTTGACACGTTGTCAGACCTGCAACATAGTTGTGTGATCTTCGGCACTCAGCAATTCTCCTGAAGCAATTATCACCCAGGCCTCCCATGGAAATGGTTGAACCTATGGATTGTATGTCTGCAGGTGGCAGCCAGACTGAGTCTTGAAACCCACCCGTGCTGGGCGTGCTCAGCGCGGCAGGGGCTCGGATTCCGCAGGCCCCAACCTCATGTATGACTGCAATGGAGGGCCCCGGTTGCAGTGGAAGCTCACAGGTTACCATCGTGGAAGACTCCATGGCCAGCAAGTTTTCGGACTTGGGGATGCTACCCTGATCACTGGCTCCGGAAAGGCGAGCACAGTGTCAGCTGGAAGTCCGACTACGGCCGTACCAGGGGAAAATATGTTTTTTCCCGAATCCTCACATAAGAGATGAAGGGATGCATTAGAGGAGGCAACTCCGGCTAGTGCAAATGAGACGCCCGCATGCAGTACAGATAGTAAGAGTGCTCATTCCTCTGAACTCTGGAAACCTGTGGAGGCTCTCAGTCGCAGACAACGTAGGAAACTGCGCAAAAGGGGCAAGCTACCGGCGAAGGCTGACAGAGAGGCAAATGCAGTATTAACTGTAGGTGTTTCCCTGGAGACTGGATGTCAGGCAGCGAAACCTCTGAGTCGAGCTGGGGTAGCGAAAGGAAGGTTGGCTGGTGATGCTAAGGTCGCATGTTCGGAGCAAAAATGTTCTGGACCGGTGGCTGGATGCAAAACTACGTCGACTGGACTTTGTGAACCAGGGAAAGCTCTCAGCCGTCGACAGAAGAGGACTCTGTTCAAGAAATCGATGATTCCTGATGCAAATCGGGATTCAGCGACGACGCTGAAAGGTAAAGAGGGACCGGCTACACCGAAGATCTCCCAGCCGGCCAGCACAGATGCCAAATGAAGCATTATGGCATTCGTGAACCTTTGCTTTCCTGGATCTCTTCATTTTCAACTGATCGCACTTGTATTGTCTCCCTCTTTAGCTTCTCGTCTTCACCTTTCTCCCCTTCTTCTGGTGTTCCTCAAGGTTCCATCTTAGGACCACTTTTGTTCAATCTATTCATCAATGACCTTCCCACGGTTTTTAAGTCTTCATGTCTTCTATATGCAGACGATTTAAAAATCTTCCGGGTAATCAAAAATACTGATGAATCTCTCCTTCTTCAGGATGATTTGCATGCTCTCTCTGGTTGGTGTAACATTAACTGTTTCTCCCTTAATGTTTCCAAGTGTTTTTCTATGTCTTTCTCCCATAAGCTTCACACTCATGTCTTTGCTTATGCTATTGATGGTACTTTCCTTTCTTGTGTCGATCATTTCTCAGATCTTGGGGTCACATTTGATCGCAAACTGAAATTCGACGTTCATGTCCTTACTATCACTAGAAAAGCTTCTCGGATTGCTGGTTTCGTGGTTCGTTCCTGCCACAATTCATTTAGTATTTCTACTTGTGTCCACCTGTTTATTACCCTAGTCCGTTCTTTACTTGAATTCTGCAGTCAAGTGTGGTGTCCTCGTTTCAAATACCTCGCTGACGCTGTTGAATCAGTTCAGCGCAGGTTTACACGTACTTTACTTTTTAAGTATAGTCTGCCGTATTTACCTTATAGTGAGCGTCTATCTCTTCTCAACATTCCTCTCCTTGAGCAGCGCAGAGTTTACTTGGATGAGTGTTTCCTGTTCAAAATCTGTCGCGGCTACCTTTCATCCTCATTAGCATTTTTGTTCATTGAGCGGGACTCCGTAAGGACAATCAGGTCCTCTATTTTATTTGAAGTGCCGCATGCTCGTACTGACACTTTCTTTCACTCTCCCGTTTTGCGACTCTTACGTACTCACAATAGTCTTCAATTTGGTCCTCTTCCACAATCTATTGCCATTTTCAAAAATATGGTTCGTAGTAAAATTTTTGATCCTATTTAATTAGTTTAATTTTCTTGTTTATAATGGATCTTTCTTTTCTTGTTTGCTCTACTTAACTTTACTTTCTGATTTATTTATTTATTTATTTATTTATTTATTGTCTAAATCAATAGATACAAATCCAATTAAAGATTAGACAAAGAAAAAACTTATATATAAAAAGAAAAGAGACTATAAATTAAAACTAAACAAAGTATAATGAGGCGGTGAAATTTAATCATAATTCAACACAGATATGACATTAAAAATTCAAAGAGTTACTTCATTTCATGCGATAAAATGCATCCTCTTAACATATTTTTAAAAATGCGTAACGGAGGCGGAAGAGGACCAATATTCAAAGAATTATGTTGCCTAGGCAAGCGTAAAAGAGGAGAGTAAAAATATGTATGAGTACGAGCAAATGGTACGTTGAGGATAAATGAAGACCTGGAAGAATGTACCGGGTCACGAACAGAAAACTGCGCTCCGGGGATATAAGTAATAGATCCAGTAATCATTTTATACAGGAGACATTCGTCGAAATACACTCTGCGTGAAATAAGAGTAGGGATTTCAAGGATGGAAAGACGCATACTATACTCACAGTAGGGAATACGGAACTTGAGGAATAGTGAGCGAGTAAATTTACGTTGTACAGACTCAACAGCATCAATTAAGAAACGATAATGAGGACACCAACTTGGCAACAATATTCGAGGACACTACGCACAAAGGAGATGTACAAGCGAACACACGAGGAAATATCAGTAAAAGGTCTGGACGCTCTTAGAATGAAGCCGCACAAGCGCGAGGCCTTGGATGTGACACGCAAAATGTGGACATCAAATTTTAATTTAGTGTCAAACATAGCACCAAGGTCCATGAAATTATCAATAGGATGGAGGGAAGAGCCAAGGATAGAATAGGGAAACGTGATATGGGATAATTTACATGTGAAGGACATCTGGAAACATTTAGCAACGTTAAGGGAAATACAGTTGACAGAGCACCAGTTACTCAGAGCAGACAGGTCATCCTGCAGCTGGGAGCAGTCATTCACTGACTCAACCACCCTGAAAATTTTCAGATCATCAGCGTACAAAAGATACGGGGAGTTGAAGAGAGAAGGAAGATCATTAATAAACAGGAGGAAAAAGAGAGGACCAAGAATTGACCCTTGCGGGACACCACAAGTAGGATAAAAGGGAGAAGAAGAACAAGAGTGAAACGTTACAAAACAAGCACGATCATGAAGGTATGAGGAAATCCAGCAACGGAGCTGACCCGAAATATTGAAACCATCAAGCTTTGAAAGGAGGATTTCGTGGTTCACGGAGTCAAAAGCCTTGGCAAAGTCTGTATATAATACATCCACTTGCTTTTGCTGGTCGATGGCAGAGGCAACAGTATTGGTGAACGAAAGAAGGTTGGAAACCGTTGACCTACCTTTGACGAAACCATGTTGCTCAGAAGCGAGAAGAGGTTCAATTAGAGGGTAAACCCTGTTGAGGACTGACATAAGGTGACAGAGCAGCACATAAACGAACAGATGACAGAGGAGAGTTAGTAAGAACAAAATCGAGTATTCTGTTATGAACATTAGGCACATTATTCAATTGTGAAAAGGAGCAAAGAGAGAAAAAGGAAGATGTAGCTAAAGAAATATTGCTCCTCGATAAAATTTCAGTGAAGGTTGTATCCCAGACTAAGCTGGGAACATTAAAATCACCACATAAAAGATCGAAAGAAGAGGGGTAGAAAGTGTTGAGAAAGGAGGAAATCTCAGTGAAAAAACGTTCATAAACTACAATAGGACTATTACATGGGATATAAATCGAGGACACAAGTAACACAGTAGATGGAGTAACAGATATACGAACAAGGATACATTCAACAGGCAGAGAAGGCACGAAATCGGTACAGGAGGACACGCTAAGTGTATTGCGAACAGCAACTAAAACACCGCCGCCCTCAGATAAACCAGTGGCTGAGCGATCACGATCTTTGCGGAAGACAGTAAAAAGAAGTAAAATTTCAGTATTAAATATATCTCCTGTCAGCCAGGTTTCGGTTAAGCATAGTATGTCGTCAGACCCGATAGTTGAGGAAATTTTAAGCTCATTGGTGTTGGTCCTCAACCCCCGAACGTTTTGGTAGTAAACTTTAAGGTTAACCTTACGCTCTAAGTACGATTTTTTGTCGCCGGTTTCCGATGAAAATTTCCAGAGGTTGTTTTTACGAATTCTTTGACAAAAACACCAGCGGGCCAGAAATGCTTCTTCAGCAAATCAGAGGTTCCGGATGCGACAGTGATGCAGAAAGAAGATATCAGCTGGTGATTGAGGTTGTCACGAGTGAGCTACCTACACATTAGCAACGAAGGAATGTATCCGAGCTTAGCTTTAATGTATGCTAAGACTTCGTCGGCAGTAGTTCTGTAAGCGAAACGTGATACGAAGACTTTCAGGGGTGGGACCATTACTTCCAAGCAAGGGAGTGATGTATGGGGCTCAGATAGTACTCTAGATGGTCCAGGCTGACTGAGTACATCAGCATAAGACGTCTGGGTTACCACAGGAGATGATGCAGCAGGAGTTGAAAGGCTCATCCTGTCAGCAACCAAATTCACCAAAGGTTCGCTCACGGTCACGAGAGCGTGCTGTTGTATCTGGTTTTGTTGTTGTTGTTGTTGCTGTAGAGGATTTTGTTGTTGCGGTTGACGTTGTTGCTGCAATGATTGTTCATGCTGTTCATGCTGTTGGTGAAGTTGCAGCTGCAGGTTAGCACGCTGGCCGCGTGTGAGCATCTGAGATGCATCGCGCTGAGGTTGACTTTGGATTTGAAGGCTGCCAGGCTGTATCACCCCAGAGGTCTGAGGTGAAGTAGCTGCAGGAGATAGCGGAGGCAGCAGTTGAGTGTTGAAAGATATTTGTTGATGTTGAACAGCTGGGCAATCTTCCTGGTGAAGCTGATCATCGGCAGGTGCAGGTTGAGAGCCAGAAGGTTGCTCAGTCCTAGCAACTGACAAGAGTGTATTTATATCACCACAGACACTCTCAAGTTTTGAGCCCAGACAGGAAAATTCTTTGAAAAGTTTGTCAACTACACATTTGGTTGAATTTAAGCAGTTAACAAATGATACCATGGAGTTGGCTTTACAACGGGAGCAAAACCAATATACACCAGATGAGGTTTGTCGGACATCATCTGCGACATGGGCATTCATTCCAACACATTTCGAATGAAATGATAGCCCGCAAAAACCCGCACACATCACATAAGGCGATTTATTTGCCTTATCAGCACACTTTGCAGCTGTGCAGAAAGACATAGTGATTTGGTCAAACGTGTAAGCAAAATTAACAGGACCAAAAAGTAGAAAAGTTGAGGCGCACACACTTTCAGTGTGTGTGTGATATAAAAAAAAAGAAAATGTCAAAAATGACAAAAATGACAAAAGTGTCAAAAATCACTTCACTCCACGTAGAAAAGTTAAAGACACCCAAAGAATGTTGAGGCGCACACACTTTCTGTCAAAATGTAAAAAAAATGTTAAAAATCACTCAAAAATAGCACAGGCGCACTTCACTTGGAAAATGACACGCAAAGCTTTAGGAAGCGATATCAGAATGTCAAAAATGTCAAAAAAATGTCGAAAATCACTCAAAAATAGCACAGGCGCACTTAACATGGATGGAAAAATTAATGACACGCAAAGCTCAAGGAGAAGCGGTAAAAAAGCAAAATTGAAGATCTCGGCGCAAGAAATTGAAGAACGGCACCAACTATCGCACAAAATCACGAGACGGCGGCGCGTAGGAGAAACACGGATAGCCTCCGGAACTATGTGTGCGATTAAAGCGACGGGTGGAGCCATAGACATATAAAGAATGGACACGAAATGATAATCCATGAACCCGTACGTGAATGAAGCATTTTTGCTACATATGCAACTTACTCTCTGCAAAAAAGCTTTCCCCTCAATGCCGCACACTATACCCTTCTGCGCTGTTGACTCTCTATGTAAACAAACATTTTCATACATTTCTATTGTTGTGAACATGGTCGATTTTCGGGTTAGTTGGAATAGCAGGGAAAATAAAATATGTGTCACATGGGGCACAAATTTCAAAATTAATCAAATTTTCTGAATGAAATTTGATGTTATTTTGTAAGGGGAGGTCGAAAATGTTGCTTGCATACATATAACAACCATTTCTTTCCACAATTCGAAAGCTTTCTATCCTAAATCCGGTAAAAAGAGGTACATTGATTCAAATTGAATTTGTACTTACATCACACATTCTAGGGCGAAGTTCTATGAGTAATTGGTGCAAAACACTTTTTACTTTCACACTGTTTATTGATCAATCTAAACATTTATACTTTTAATTGATGAAAACACGAAAATAAAACATGTGTCAAACCGCCCGATCGCCATTTTTATTGATTGCTTTTGTTCATAGGCGGGGAAAGCTTGATAGCGTGTAGGGGCATTAAGTTTGATCAATTATATGAATTGACGTCATTTAGGTGAAGAAAATTGTTCGAACGATGAAAACCGGTGTGAATGAACGATTTAAAGTAGCACAAGTAAACTTCGTAATTGACTTGGGCTACTATTTACGAATGCTGCATGCAGATTATGATGCATGTAGATGTTTTATGTTTTATGGGCTACTATTTACGAATGCTGCATGCAGATTATGACGCATGTAGATGTTTTATGTTACGTTGGTAGGCAAACCGGTTGATTGAAATTAAATTAGCAAGTGTTTTGGTGACGAAAATTTTATTTCAGTTTGATTTCAAATATATCTATTTTAGGGAATTTAAGGGAATTTTAAATTTGATGGCTGTATTTGTCTGCAAATTAAATTTTCTAAATGGTATTTCTTACACTATAGTTTACTTTTTTATGTTAATAGAAAGTACGTTGAATAAGGTGGCTAATCAAGAAATAATATTATTGTTGTTGCATTATTTGCGTCATAGGTATAAAATTAATTATAAAAGAAATACAGTGAGAAATGTTATAACAATAAATAAATCAACCAAATTTTTTGAAACAAAGCATCGGTCAGAAAGGCCTAAAATCTTATCTGAGTGTGAAAAAAGTGGATTATCAGAAAAATTATGAAAATCCCTAAATTAAGTGCCCCAGTTTTACAAATTAAGGTGAACAAACGAGTTGAAAAGAAAGTCTCTACTCAAATTATTCGAAATTCAAAAAAGAAAGCGAATTTAAAGGGCAAAATGGCGGAAGCTAACCTTATAATAGTTAAAAAAAAATTGATTTGTTAAATAACGTTTCGCTTAAGAGTGCGCAAAAAAGCCAAAATAATTCTGGAAGTCCATAATTTTTGTTGCTGAAGTAAAAATTAATGTTTTTGAATCTAATAAGCGGCAATATGTTCGGCGAATGTTTAATACAGAGTTTAGGAGGGAACATACTACTTCCACTGTAAAATACAGCGGAGGAAGCATTATGCTATATATAGATTTTGTGAATGGTAGGATGGATCAAACGTGTTGCCTGGGTATTCTTAAAAGAAATATTAAACAAAGTGCTGAAAAATAAGGCATTTTATACAATTTTCGCATGTATCCGGAGCAATGTAGGCTTTGGGCTATTTGTTACTGTCCAAATGCTATTACCGAACTTAAACCCGATCGAACATTTATGGCATCAAATTTATGGCAATCAAATTTGCATTTATGGCAATCAAATCTATGAGCTCGTTCATATAAAAAAACATGTATACCACTCTTGCCACTCTCTCGTATGAAGCATACCAATTTACTTTCTTTTTCCTGGGCTTTGTAAAGACGATCTCTAGGGTGGAAACGTAATTTATTAATTTTGAAAAACCTATTTTACCTGTAATAAATATGTCCGTTTGCTACAAAAAAGTGCGGTTATTTTACATACAATGGAGGGACGATTTGTAGAGTGGGAAGATAATTTAAAACAAAAGGATCGCTAATTTCGGGAAATAACCTATTTAACCTGAAATAAATACGTCCCCTTGGTTGAAAAAAGCCAAGATTTTACATGCGATGTAGGGACAAATTTGTAGGGTGGGAACATAATGTAAAACAACGGGATCATGAATTTTGAAAAAATATGTTTTACCTGAAAGAAATATATCCTTTTGTTACAAGAAAAGTGCGAAGAATTTTGTATATGACGTTGGGACGATTTGTCGGGCAAAAAGGTAATTAATAACATGTGCTTAAGGATTATTTCGTATAAGAAATGTGCGAAGAATCTGTATTCGCACCTTTTGAAAGCAAAATTTACGGCGAGTGGAAGCGTTAATATTCGTATTGAGCAAAATGAAGTGTAGTGTTGTGAATTGTGATAGTGATTATAAACGCAGTACGAGACGATTTCTTTTTTCCGGTAAGTAAACAATATTTGAATTTACCACAGCAAATATTGCAAGTAAAACTTGTGTCGAAATAGACGCCGCGGTATGTGAAGTGATTTTTTCAGACAAAGGCTATACAGCTTGAGCGCATTTGAAGGGATAAAAATGTACCTTCAAAATTACAAAATAGTACCATTTTAAATAATACAATAAAATATTATCGGCTTTAGCTTTAGAGACGATATACGTTGTCTATGCTGATTTATAGACTAGAAGGGAACCAGATCACAAATCAATAACCTCTATAAATTGTTTGTTTTTTGTAGATGCCGAGAATTTTCTAACATTATTTGCGCGTAAATGTCTTGAGTGTATATATAATTTGAAACTTTTTTAATACTCGTTAGATTAAAACATTTATTTCAGATTGTTTTATTTGAATAGTTCTTGAGCCTAATAAAGTGACTCAGTGCCGCTGAAATTGAATTTAGAATTTCTCTACCAAATAAATCCAAGTGAAGTTTTTTTTCACGGAATTATGCTTAGTGATCTGCGTTATGTGGCAACACGGCAACAATTAGGTCTGTTCGCGTGCTACAATTAATTGCAATGAAGCGGTTTATGTACTTCGTTTTACTCAATGCTGAAAATTTCGCCTCTTTCAGTAAATTTCAGTAGAGTCTGAGCTATTGAAAAACAGTGAAAAATGTGAAACGCGTGTCGCGAGTAAAAATTTCCAAATGTGCGCGGCAAGCAACATATTTTTGTGTAATGTTGTTTTGAAGATCGAATATTTTTGTGGCGATAATTTATCACCACTTACAATGACTTTATAATTACTATTGTTCTCACAAAAACCGACAACTGAATCTTTTCCGGAAATGCAATCAGAGCGTTTTCGTACTTTTCCTGAATATCCCCCACCACATGATTCACAAAAATACTGGTACTGAGAGTACGCGAACAGACTTCAGCTCTGCTCAGAGCTAATCATTTTCATAAAAAAAAACCTGTTCAGCTGCCGCACAACTAATTAAAATACTACGCACAGTTTTAGTGCAAATCGAAACTCATTGATTCGCTATTGACGTGAATTACATTACATCAATATTAACAAATTTTTATTTGCACCAAAAAAGTTGCCCTTTAATTTTGCAATATTTCACGCCGCCCTCGTCATACAAACACATTGCGACCTCTCGCTCACACAACTACACCAGAGGTCGAAAATTGCTTCATTTCTCTCGGCCCATTTCGTATCCATTCCTCTCTATATCTATGGGTGGAGCACAGAAATTCAAAATAAAACTCGGAGCCCACAGCAGACAAGTGTGTTGTCAACAAGTGTCAAAGCTTTGCAACAAGTGTCAAAGCTTTCTTATTTATTACTTGAATTTTTTGTATATTTTTATTTTTATGTATAGTTATATATTTTTCTAATTAGTTTTATTTTCTATTTTCTTAATTATCTTCTTTTTTTCTACTTAATTTTACTTTTTAATTTACCACTTTAATTATTTGTTTTTTTTTTACATACTTATATTTATATTTACTCATTTGCTTACTATTTTTTATTAGGTCGATTATTGTAGAATTGGACATTCGCGTTTGTAATGGATTTTTTTTTCTCTTTCTTTTTTACTTTACTGAATTTTTTACTTTTATTTTTTATTACTTTATTTTATTTTAACTTTAATTATTTTATGTACTTATATTGATATATTATCATTTAGTTCTTGTTATTTTATTTTGTTCGTGGTATCCAATCTGTAATTGGGCAGTCTTGCCTGTTGTATTGAATACGTACCAAATAAATAAATAAATAAATCTGCCAGCGATGGCGCACGAAAGAAACGCAAGGTTGAGGCGAAAGCGGATGCCTGCGTCTCTGAGCGCAAGGTGCCGAAAGGTGTCAAAATCTGCGAGAGAGATCTCGCAGAGGCTGGCCCTTCTGGCACAAACACACCATCCGCGAAAGTAGAGAAGAGAACGTATGCAGAAGCTGCGTCTTCTTCGCTGGTTGTTGTGATAGGTGTGTCTGACAAGGGTGGCAAACTGACCAAAGGTCAGTGCGCTATCCTTAAGAACGAACTGTTGCGAGAGATAGCGGAGTCGGGACCAGTTTACAACTTCACGCAAGCGAGGTTTGTGGACGGTCACCTCCAACTCGCCTGCTCCAATCAAACATCTAAGGAGTGGCTCACACAGATCATTCTTAAATTGGGTACTGGCAGTCGGCCCAAATTTACCATTTTGGACTCCGACCTGGCCAAATCCTATTATGTCAGTTGTTGGATCCCTGGTCCCCGCAAGAGAGCAGGTAACATCACTGGCATATTCGGCAAACTGAATCCGGGATTATCAAGTACATGAATCCCAGGAAGAATCCCACCACAGGTGAAGATGGTTTCAACCTGGTGATTGTACTTGAGCAGAGAAGTTTCTCGATGTTAAGAGACAGGTATCAGATGGTGCTGAGCTACTTCTTGTATGCGGTTAAATTTAACCAAATCAGGAAGTGGTGAGGCACCAACTTTTGTGACTGTCTATGGACAGATCAGTGGAAATCCTCTCCTATAGAGTGTAATGATATAACATCAACATGCATGAAATAAATCAAAGCAAAACAAACAAGTCAAAATAGAACACCATGCAATTCACTAATATTGTCTACGTAATAGCAGACCACACGCATGTAGGTCGAGTACAATGCTATACACTTGCGCTCAACTGACCATATCAGGTTTCCGAGTAGCGACCGTGAATATCCATGCCATATGGTATATTCAAATGCAATGCAGAGTCATGTTGCGATCGATAATAAATTATGTGTCACCATGGCACGCGACACAAATATGATATGTTTTGGTTACAGTGTGAATAAGCGCCCATGGCGATAAATCTTGTACATGTTGATTGAGTGGCGCTAGAAATATTGGTCAAGTGTAGTGTGAGAAAGTAGAACACATGTGATTCATATAGAATATTGTGTCATGGGAAATTTATGCGTTATTGATTTATTTCAGGGCATGCTGAGTTTAGATAATAAAATAGGTTAAGTTATGTTTGTAATGTTTTGTAAAAATCGTATATAAGGAGTGGTAAGAATGTTTGGAAAATAGATTCATTTGAGTAAACGTGCAATACGAATCCCTGTACATTCCATTCTCCACAGTTGGGTTAAACTAACTTTTACTCCACAACAGTAAGGACCCAACGTCAACACAAATAAACGGAGAAGTATCCCAAGGCCCGTCAACAAATATATTTCCTGACGACCCCAGCATATTTCATGGCGATCCTGATAAACGGAACTTTGGAATCAGCTGTGAAGATTCAGGCAGCTGCGTAGAAGAAGAAGGACAGGTAGAACGAGAAAAATACGTCCCTGAGCCGGTGTCAACTACACCATCCTACTATAAACCCACATCAATAATTACACCTGGACCCAGACCTAGGAGAATTGAAGAATTCACCAAAAGGAAGGCTGAAGAAGATATCTTTAACACCATCCCCAAACCAAGACGGCCACGTGGAGGCAGAAAAACGAAGTTAAAACGCGAACGAGCGGAATTACACAGATTAGTACGAATTGCTTTTGGGCAGCAGAAGGAGTACTTCCAGAAGAGACTACGGGAACTTAAAGAAGATGGGAAATAATTGCTCGACAGAGGAGGTAACGGTGATACAGGAGTATCAACAATCTTTGACAACAGCAGCAATTTTCTGTATAGTATTAGGAATATTTTATGTTTATAATAAAAAGAATAAGGAGTATGTAGCTAAAAGGTTAAATAGGAGTATAGATGTATAGCAATAATAAGAAACAATATATATGTCTTGATACATGAATTTTAAAACTTTTATTTATTAATGTACGGTTCCTTTTTATAAAATTCCAGTCTTACAATAATTATGTATGGACACTTTAGAAGGTTTAATCTTAGAAAACGAGCAGGTTTTGAGAAATTTAAGAAAAAGTTCGAAGAATTTATATAAGTTTGAAACTTTAAAAGAAAAATTGAACGATTTACAGGCGCGTAAAGAAAAATTTAGGAAAACAATCAGCAATTTTAATGACGAAAGCTCTGAGGTTTTAGATATCAAATTAAAGTTCAAAGCGGTATCAGCGATATTGGAGGGAGAAATCTGGCTACAGCTTGGTAAACAAGGATATTCTGCGGAAGACGTCCAACAAGAGTGCGACATCACCGAAGAATTAGAGACTAGTTTACAAGTACTAGAAGACAAAGCCAAGATGTCTGAGTTTAATCTAGAGACTGCCATAAAAATAATTCCTACTTTCGAGGGAAAGTATAAGGAATTAGAATCCTTTTTGAAAATAGTAGAATTACTAAATTCCACATTAACCGCTTCAGGAAAAACCCAACTCATAGATTTCGTCACTAAAGTTAAGCTTACCGCGAATGTGAGATTATCTTTGATTAACACCTCAATCAGCACTTTCGAATCTTTAAAAAATGAATTATCTAGCAGGTTTAGAAACAATAAAACAGTACCACAGATTCATTCTATGCTTAGTAACATGTGTCAGAACAGATCATCTGTTACTACATATAAAGATAAAATTTTATCTTTGGTAGATGAGCTCAATCAGTTACAAGTACAAGGGCTAGGTAATCAGGCTACGGAACCAGAAAAGAAAGTTATCGCGCAAATGAACGATACTTATGCACTCACTATCTTTAAAAGTGGACTTAATGACCAGCTGAAAGGCACAATATTTTCAGCTAGGCCCAAAACTTTTGCTGAGGCAGTATCATTAGCGCAAGAGATTGAGACATTAGAATCTCAAGCTACGAGTAGCGTAATGCATATCGGCAATTTCGCAAATAATAGAAGTAACCGTGATCGAAGATACAGAAACAATGGCAATGATAGAAATAGCAATGGTAATAGGGATAGAGACAGTCGAAGAGATTTTAGGAATAAAAGATACGATAACCATAGAAATTTTAATAGAAAAACAGATAACAGATCAAATCATTATAGAGATAATAATGATAACAGAGATAATAACCGTAGGAATAACAGATATGCCAACAACCATAGTAATCACCGCAATAACAATAATAGAAGCCTACACGTAATTTCGGAACAGGGAAACGCCCTAGGTTCCGGAGAGGAAATGAGGAACCTCCCGGAATAAATAACATGAGTAAAGAATGTAAAATTTACAGAATAACTGATGGCTGCACGAATTACGTAAGAATTTATAATGATGGAGCGAATAGACAACTATCGTTCTTAATAGATACGGGTGCAGACGTATCAATTTGTAAAGTAGGTATATTTAAAGCGTTAGAACATAGAGTGAATAGCAAGGATAAAATTAAGTTAACTGGTATTACTAAGGAAGTAACTACGTCTTTAGGTACTTCGAAATTAAATTTATTAATTGGGAACAAAAGGATAACAGAACTATTTCACATTGTAGACGACAATTTTCCGATTAGTACAGACGGTATTATCGGTAGAGATTTATTAGTTAGTTTCATGAGTAAAATAGATTATGAAACATTCACCATTTCTTTTAGTGTGTCAGATGAAGAAATTGTATTACCCATGGATACAAAACGTCAGAACCATTCGGGAATTAATATATCCGCGAGAACTGAAGCAATAGTTCCGATAAATGTAAGCATCGATGAGGATAGCATTGTGCTGAACGCAGAAATTGAGAAGGGTGTTTTCATCGGAAATACTATTATACCAGCCAAAGGCGTTCGACACGTATAGGTTCTGAACACAACTGATAGAGATGTAGTCATAAACAACTTCAACGTAGAGGTTGAACCACTAAAAAACTACAAGGTATATGCAGGAAGACAACAGAGAGGTGATCAGAAGCGTTTCGAGAAACTGCTGGGAGTTATAGATACAGATAATTTGGACAAAAGATCTATGGACAGTTTGCTTGAGATAATCAAAGAGTATCAGGATTATTTTCACTTGGAGGAAGAGAAGTTGACAACAAACAATTTCTACAGACAAAAGCTGCAGATGGCAGACGATAGTCCGGTCTACATTAAGAATTATAGGCTACCTCAAGCTCAAAACGAAGAAATATTACAACAAGTCAGAGATTTAGAAGACAATGATATTGTCGAACCGTCAGTGAGCCCATACAATTCACCACTTTTGGTTGTACCGAAGAAGACTTCAGATGGTAAAGCTAAGTGGAGACTTGTAGTGGATTTTCGTAGATTGAACGACAAGATCATCAATGATAAGTTTCCTTTGATTAGATTGGAAGACGTTCTAGATAGGCTCGGTAGAGCGAAGTATTTCTCAACTTTGGACATGACTAGTTCATTCCACCAAATCGAACTTGAGAAAGAATCTAGACCCGTCACCGCGTTTTCGACCAGTGATGGTCACTATCAATTCAAGAGACTACCATTTGGATTAAAGATTTCGTCCAACAGCTTCCAACGGATGTTGACGATAGCTTTGAGTGGTTTAAGTCATGAGGCATTCCTATACGTAGATGACATCATAGTTTTTGGATGCAGTGTCAAACACCACAATGATAATCTTCGCAAAGTGTTACAGCGAATGCGACAGTACAACTTGAAGTTGAACCCTGGGAAGTGTCACTTTTTGAAATCGGAAGTAGTGTATTTAGGGCATTTGATAACCAGTGAAGGTGTTAAAACAGACCCATCTAAATTTGAGACGATCAGAAACTATCCGGTTCCGAAATGTGCAGATGAAGTACGCAGATTTGTTGCGTTCTGCAACTACTACAGGCGTTTTATTCCGAATTTTGCCGGAATTGCCAAAAGTTTGAACTCGCTATTGAAAAAGAACGTTACATTTGAATGGACCGAAGAATGTCAAAAAGCGTATGAAACACTTAAGAATAAATTAATTGAGCCACCAATTTTGCAGTATCCAAATTTCGAAGAACCATTCATTTTAACAACTGATGCATCTAATTACGCATTAGGCGCTGTATTATCGCAAGGTGAAATAGGACAGGATTTACCAATTTCGTATGCAAGCAAGTCGCTAGCAAAGCACGACATCAACAAACCAGTCATAGAAAAAGAACTTTTAGCCATACATTGGGGCATAAACTTTTTCAGACCCTATCTCTACGGAAGAAAGTTCGTAGTTGTCACAGACCATAGACCACTAGTATCATTATTCACCCATGCAAATCAGTGGCGTGGCGTGACAATTTACCGAACGGAAGCAATTGGTTGATGTCCATGGCTGACGTCCATGGTTGATTACGCTTTCCGCAAATTCGTTACGTGTAATAGAACCCCTGTATAATAGCACCCAGGAATTACTAACGGGGACGTGAGAGTAGACATTATGTATTCTTATGAAAATAAAAGTTCACAGTCTTTCACACAATAAGAAACCATATCAATATTTATCAGTAAAATAATAGCATTCCTAGAACTAGATATAATATTTTTGAAAGAGGCCAAACTTCAAAGAATTGAAAAGATTTAAAAGTCTGAAACTTTTTAAGGATGAAAACCTTGACTTTATTTTAACGATTATGCTAGCAACTATTTCGACATAAGCACTTGTAAAGAATAGTACAACATTATCATTGTTTTCAATTATGCACCTTGCTGTTTAACGACGTTGTGGTGTTTCACAAATCAACCATAAATCGTTCCCAATTACCGTGAAACTATTTCTTGAAGCTTGTTTTTGATCTTCAAATTTTGCCATTTTGTGAATATGATTCAGTATATTACATTGTTAGGACTGAAGTATATCGATCAGTATGTTTTTTTTTACATTAAACATTCAACAGAAAAATAAACTAAGAATCTTTAAGTAAAATAAAAAGCCCACTCTCATTATTAACGATCTCTCCGCCTCAAATAGCACTATCATTTTCCGTTATATATTCCACGAGTTATTTTAATTGCTCTTTATTATAGAAAAATTGTTAAAAATAACCAACCATTAAAAGTCCACCGTTTCGGAGCTAATTTCGGAAGCATTTTTTGACGAATAAATACAAAGCAAATAAAATTATTGTCGTTGTTGAAAAACTAGTAATAGATTTGGAAAATTCTGCATTCGCGTATACTATTGCACGATTTAGATAAAATCAAATTTAGTCGATGTTCGAAGAAATGAATATATATTGCGTTTTAGTCCATTTGTTTTATACATGTTTGCAAACCAGTTGTTTTGGCAGATATTACAGAGGCTCCTCAAGGCTTTGAATTTTCGGACAACATGCAATACAAAGTTAAATGAACGGGACGCAGTTTGGTTATCAGAAACATCAATGAGGTTTATGAAAGTATCTTTATCTGCACCGAAAGAAGTAATATAACTGAAGGTTGTTGAAAGTTGTGATCGATATGATATATCGGTTGTTTTATCTAATATTATTGCTATGAATTTGCTTTTCTGAATTGCATTGCAATGATATCGTTTTAAAACTAATGAGATCATTTTGAATATAATTTGATGTGCCGGAAAAAACCTTTGCTTGGTCCAAGTGAGCTGGCAATTATCGGTTATGTACTGTCAAAATATTTATTGTCTTTAGGTGATTTACCCCTATTGTAAGAATACACATTTTCATTATGACTATGTAATTGTTCTTCTTGACATCCTAAATGACACACAATGTTCATTATCTTCATTGTTTCTCAATTTCTCCTAACTGTGAGCAATATCACTGAATATTTATATTGACTACTCAGCAATTCTTCAAATCACCGGAAACAAACTTGAAAAGTAAAAGGACTATTTGTACCAAGCCTGTTCACAGCTTTAGCATTATTTAAATAACAAAATCCGATATTTCGCCAAATGTCTGAAACGCTCGAAAATAGTACACATAACCAGCAAAATTATTTTTGTTTAAGATTACAACCGATAATCCGTTCCGAGTTTTTCATTTATTAATTTTCCGATCAAACTACCGAGTAGATACATCTCTTTGATATAGAGACAATTTACGAATTCGATTTCGATCGATCCTGGTTGATGATGTTTTTTTTCAGCAAATTACCAAGATCCAATGAAATAAAATTTGAATAAGTTGACGAATTCTAAAATATTGACCCACAGAACAAGTGAACACATTCACCTATTTCAACCTTTCTCTATTTCAAATATCAATCAAAAGTATCATGCAATTTTACACAGTAAGTTTACACATTTAATTCGACACAATTCTAGACTACAGCTTTACCTATTACTACATTGAAATATTATTACCAAATCCTATAGGCTATAAGTGACTAAAATCCGCCGCTAATTGAAAACACCTTCATAAAAGTTTCTATACAAAATAGAACACACAAAAAATAATGTCATAATATAAATCATAAATAAAACGACTTATCGAATCCACAACATCTGGCAATGCTTGCCACATCTCGTAATTCAAATTCGCTCACAGCAAGCATTTTTCATTCACAAAAAAATCTGCACAAGCAAAGCAAAATGATAACAATAACAATTTACCCTGCTACTAGTGAGGGGAACGCAGGAATAAGTTCCACAGTAGTCATGCGTTCGCAGCTCCGCTCTGAGTCTCTCTCTTGAGAAGATAATTTCCCCTTGGAAGCAACATCTTCATTGCTTCCAAACATACCGTATAGACACATTTTTTTTAATGACGTCACAGTCTAGTCTATATGGGGTCAAATAAATGCTCGTAGATGCAATTTTTATATTGCTTCCAAGTCGTGGTTGTTCGTTCATTATTTTGATTCTGTGGTGTTACCAGATCAACTATGTGAGATGTTCACAATTTGATTTGAGAATTTTTTTTTATAAATGTTTAAAAGCGATTATTTCACGATTTCGAAGTGAAAACTATTAATTTAAAACTCATGTCAGCCAAATGTAAGGGAAGCAATGCTTCCCTTGCTTCCATGAACGCCACGCCACTGATGCAAATCCTTCATCAAAACTCACTAGAATTAGAGTTGACTTATCGGATTATGATTTCACGATTGTGTACAAAAAAGGCAGCATGAACACGAATGCTGATGCTTTGTCAAGAATTGAGTTGGATTCTGACTCTTTAAAAGCATTGATACCTCCAGTTATAGATGAAACAGCAAAGCGTAAACTATTAGCAATTACAAGGGGCATGGCAAAGAAAACAGAGGATAAAAAGCAAGAAACCCGCAGCGAAAGCAACCACGTAAAGGTAGAACCTGATCAATTCTATTGTTGGGATTGCACTAGCTTGTCGGATATCACCGGTGTTATGAAGTTAAAATTTATCCTGCGCAATGATGAAAATAAAGGTATTGATATCGTACGTACGAAAGATATTGTAAAAGTATATTGTAGCGATATATCTAACGTGAAACCAGTTTCCGTTAATGCAAAGCTAACAATAAATAGGGGTACCCGCAGACACAAGAGTAATGAGAATAATAGTGATAATCCACATTCAGAACACGTTTTGATTATGGAGAAACTATTAGATTTTGCTAGACGTAACAAAATCCAAGAACTCTCATTAGCAAGTGATGATATTATATTGAAGTCTATATACAAAGAAGAATTTAAGAAAGTATTTAACCTGTTGCAACGAAAAGGTAAAGATAATGCGCATATGAAGCTAAGAATAATGATATACAAGCCGCCCGCTAGAATAACGAATAAAGATGAACAGGTGAAATTAATAGAAGAATATCACAATTCACCGCACGGAGGACATTTAGGGATTCGCAAGACTTTGTTAAAACTAAAACAAAGATATTGCTGGAAAAACATGAACGGTATAGTTAAATCCCACATAAAGAATTGCACACCTTGTCAAATAAACAAACAGGTGAGACACACAAAAGAAGAAATGATGAAAACCGACACACCAGCAACGAGTTTTGAAACAATACAAATAGATACCGTAGGTCCACTAAGGATATCTAATAACTATAGATACATATTAACCTTACAATGTGAACTGACTAAATTTGTAGTAGCGTTCCCAATAGAGAATAAAGAAGCACAAACCATAGCTGTAGGAATAGTTAATGAGTTTATATTAAAGTATGGACATTTCAAAATACTCAAGTCTGATTTAGGTACTGAATTCACAAATAAGCTTATGAGCAACATCTGTGATTTGCTAAAAATAAAACAAATATTTTCAACACCATATCACCACCAGACTTTAGGGGTAGTAGAAAGGAATCATCGAGTACTAAACGAGTATATGTATTCGTTTGCTGATGACCAACAATGGGACAAATGGGTTCCATATTACACATTTGCGTACAATACAACCCCAAATGTAGATACAAACTACACTCCATTTGAATTGATTTTCGGTAAACTTCCATACTTACCAAATGACATAGTTGATAATCAAGATGTAATTTACGATTTAGATGATTATGCCAACAAGTTGAAGGCAAGATTGAGGATGTCGATCAATAGAGCACGAAGTTTGATTGAAAAAGTTAAAATCAAGAGAACAATGAACCAAACAAATATACATTCTTTGAATCCTAAAATACGAGATTTAGTACTTTTGAAAAATGAAAATAGAAAGAAACATCAACCGCCATATAAAGGTCCATATAGAGTATTGGACATGGATCACTGTAATGTCACTTTAGACATAGCAGGAAACCGTAAATTAGTACATAAGAACAGATTAAAACCTTACCACACATGTAACATAAACGACAATGTAGTTAAATAAAAAAAAAATATATATACGAACCTACATATAAAAAAATTTTGTAATAAAAACGTTCAGAATGATACGCATTATGTTAAGTTAAGCTAAGTAAGCATTATTGTGACTAGACAAAAAAAAAAAAAAAAAATATTGAACCTACAAATAGAAAAATTTTGTTATATTTTAAAATACATTAAGAATGATAAACTTTGTTGTGATTAAGGATAAGAGAATATTATTGTAAAAACCCCTTCTGGGACTATTGAACTTAATGTTTGTGATTAGTCTTCATTTTTTTTTTGTTGCAAATGAACCCTAATCAAAAAAAGGGTAAAAGTGTAATGATATAACATCAACATGCATGAAATAAATCAAAGCAAAACAAACAAGTCAAAATAGAACACCATGCAATTCACTAATATTGTCTACGTAATAGCAGACCACACGCATGTAGGTCGAGTACAATGCTATACACTTGCGCTCAACTGACCATATCAGGTTTCCGAGTAGCGACCGTGAATATCCATGCCATATGGTATATTCAAATGCAATGCAGAGTCATGTTGCGATCGATAATAAATTATGTGTCACCATGGCACGCGACACAAATATGATATGTTTTGGTTACAGTGTGAATAAGCGCCCATGGCGATAAATCTTGTACATGTTGATTGAGTGGCGCTAGAAATATTGGTCAAGTGTAGTGTGAGAAAGTAGAACACATGTGATTCATATAGAATATTGTGTCATGGGAAATTTATGCGTTATTGATTTATTTCAGGGCATGCTGAGTTTAGATAATAAAATAGGTTAAGTTATGTTTGTAATGTTTTGTAAAAATCGTATATAAGGAGTGGTAAGAATGTTTGGAAAATAGATTCATTTGAGTAAACGTGCAATACGAATCCCTGTACATTCCATTCTCCACAGTTGGGTTAAACTAACTTTTACTCCACAACAGTAAGGACCCAACGTCAACACAAATAAACGGAGAAGTATCCCAAGGCCCGTCAACAAATATATTTCCTGACGACCCCAGCATATTTCAAGAGTTTCTTTCGCTGAGGTCACGCGAACATTGTCTAAGAGTCCCTGCAAAGGGATCTAAGGACATAAACTCCGGACGTTTTAAACAGGTATACTCCGGAAGGTATAAAATTTGTTCAGATCAACTTGCGGCGTGCTAAGACTTCGTCCTATCTTTTGAGCGAAAAATTGACAAAACTGCAAGCTTCCCCCTACATTGCACTTGTACAGGAACCGTGAGTTCGAGGCGGTAGGATCTACGGACTCAGTCCAACCACGGGGGCCAAAGTCTTTTATGATGAAAGATCAATACGGCCGAAGACTTGTGTTCTGGCTTCCAATCTGCTTGATGCCACCATGCTCAGACAGATTTCAAGCCCGGACCTGTCAGCGGTCGTCGGACAATACCGAGAAAATGGTAGGCTTAAGCGCACAATAGTCGCCTCAGCTTACTTTCCCTTTGACTCCTTACTCCCGCCGCCGATACAGGAGTTAAAGGACCTGGTCTTGTACGCTGAATCGGAGAGACTTGAACTTGTGCTGGGCTGCGATGCCAACTCCCAGCATACCAGCTGGGGCAGCAACAAATGCAACGCCAGGGGTAACAGTCTCTTTGATTTTATAACTTCTGCCGGGCTGATGATTTTAAACACTGGGACTACTCCCACATTTGTCACCCCAAACAGAAGGGCGGTCATTGATGTATCGGTATGTTCATCTGGAATAGTTGGATCAATGACTGGATGGAATGTATCAGATGAGGTTTCAATCTCTGATCATTGCTACTTGGTGTTCTCTTTAGCCACGGAAGAAAGAAGAAACCCAAGGAACACTGATTGGCCTAAGTTCAATCGACTTCTTGCAAACAGAGCGTGTGCTAGTGGCAGGATAAAATCGTCAAAGTCAATATAATTCTGGCTGAGCACTCTGAATAGAGACCTAATAAGTAGCTATCAAGAGGCCTGCCCGATCAGTAAGAGCAGATGTGGCAAGACGGTTCCCTGGTGGAATCGGGAACTACAGAAGCTAAGGAAAAGTACCAGGAAAATTCTCAACAGAGCTTGTAAGAGGAACACTGAGGATGACTGGATCGCCTACAGAACTTTGCAGAGAACGTATAAGAAGCTGGTGAGGACCCCCAAGAGGGAATCATTTAGATCTTACTGTGAGAGACTGAAAGGCGCACGGGAGACGTCTAGGCTTTGCAAAGTCCTAGAGAAGGATTAGTCAGCTAAGCTAGACTCTCTAAAACGCTCGGATGGTGAATTTACCAAGTCCAAAAAGGAGTCTTTGCAGACTTTACTTGGGACTCACTTCCCGGGAGCTCCAGTGATTGAGTCGCAGACCAAAATCTCTGCTCTTCGCAGACCAAAATCTCTGCTCTTCGCAGCAGTAGGAGGTGCTGGTACACAACTAGATCTGTGGTCACTAGTGAAAAGGTCAGGGATGCAATCATGTCTTTTGAAAATTTCAAATCGCCGGGCCTGGATGGTATCTATCCGGTTATGCTTAATTGACCACTTGGGGGCAGACCTGAGAGAAATCTTCTGGGCATGCCTATCCTTGGGATATGTTCCGTCACCTTGGCGAGAGGTTAAGGTAGTTTTTATACCTAAACCGGGGAGAGATGACTATTCCGATCCAAGGAACTTTAGACCGATCCACTTAACTTCGTTTATGTTGAAATGCCTAGAGAGACTTGTCGAACGACACAAACGTAATACGGCGCTTAGGTTTACCCCTTTGAATGATGAGCAACATGCGTACCAGCGAGGAAAATCATGCGAGTCGGCCCTTCATTCTTTGGTGACCAGAGTTGAAGGAGCGATCTCAAATGGTGAGTATGCGTTGGGGGTATTTGTGGACATTGAAGGGGCCTTTGATTGCGCGCCCTTCGTGGAACTATGTGATGCTGCGAAAAGTCATGGTGTGGATGATGTCTTAGTTAAGTGGATTCATGCCATGCTGACGCAAAGATGGTTGCTGGCGGAAGCTGGATCCGACTGCTACTTAAGAACAGAGGCGACAAATGGATGCCCTCAAGGGGGCGTCCTATCACCGCTGCTGTGGAGTATGCTGGTCGACTCTCTGCTAAGCGAACTGCAATAAGAAAGGCTGCACGCGCAGGCTTATGCTGATGACTAGGCCGCGCTGGCTGTCAGTAAAGATCTGAATGTGGTATGTAGAAATACACGGCGTGCATTGGATCTGATTGGCAGCTGGTGTTCGAGGCACGGCCGAACAATGAATCCTGGTAGGATGAAAATTGTTTTGTTTACCAGGAAAAGAAAACTGGAAGGACTAGTGCTTCCAAACATGAAGGGTGTAACACTTCAACTTTCAGATTGTAGTAATCTTGGACAAAAAACTTCTCTGGAAGAAACATGTGGAAGTGAAGCTTACTCGTGCTTTAAAAGCTTTCGGGCAGTGCAGGAGAGCTTTCGCCACTACATGGGTCTAAAGCCTCGTGTAGTGATGTGGATCTACACAGCAATAATTAGGCCAATGTTCACGTACACATCCGTGGTGTGGTGGACTATCGTGAGGCTATTGTATGCTCGAAAAAAGTTAGCCACGCTGCAAAGGACGGTGTGCCGGGGTATCTGTGGTGCCATGAGCACTACTCCGGGTGCGGCCCTTGATGCGCTTCTCAATCTGCCTCCTCTCGACATTCAAGTTCAGAGTGTGGCGATGAGCTGTGCCCATAGACTAGCTCAGCTTGGCTTATGGGTAGGTGAAGACGATGTGGGGCACTGCTCTATTAGGAGTTCCATGTGTGAGATCTCTCCGATTCTCACGATGCCTTCGGACGCTCGGGTGCCCTTCCTCGACTTCAGAAGAAGGTACGAAGTAATTCTCTTAAGCAGAAGTAACTGGGATGATCCAGATCTGTGTACGAGAGGATATTCGGAGATCTTCTTCACGGACGGCTCGAGGTCAGATAGTAGATCTGGAGCTGGTGTCTATCTACATTCATCGAATGGCAGATGGGCTTTCTCTCTTGGAGAGCACGCTTCGGTTTTTCAAGCAGAAATATTTGCTATCCTAAGAGCTGCCTGTTGGGCAATTGAAGAAAGATGGAGGGGAAAGAGCATTGCTATTTGCAGTGACAGTCAAGCTGCACTGATGGCGCTGCGCAGACCCCTGACAAACTCGAAAATTGTCCAAGAGTGCAGAGCGGATTGAACTTTGTCGCCAGATTCAATAGGGTGCATCTGCTCTGGGTACCGGGGCACTGTGGTGTTGAGGGGAATGAAATTGCTGACGTCATTGCGAAGCAAGGTTCGGGACTTCCACTACGGGGCCCTAAACCCGCCTTGGGTGTGCCGACCGCATCTGCACGTGCCATTATTCGAAAGTGGGTAGATGATGCTCACAAAGATAGATGGACGGCTGCCGGTGTGGCCAGGCACACGAAGGTATTCCTTTCAGAACCCAACCATGTGACTGCGGGATTCTTGCTCAATAAGAGCAGGAAAGTTTGCAGGGCCATGGTAGGTATTCTGACTGGACACAACTGCCTAGGAGGACATATGTACCGAATAGATGTTGCACAGGATGACCTCTGTTCATCCTGTCTAGAAGAGGCTGACTCTGCGGAGCATTTGCTCTGTGAATGCCCATCTCGATCAACAACCGAGCTTTCATCTCACAGGAGATATCATCGTTACAAGTCCTACCTGCAATACTGCAACCAGCATCTGATGGAATGATTGGACTTTTTACCGAAAAGCCCATGAAGGAATTGACCATCGACAATATAAGGGAAATTGAACTACTCCCGAACGAGAAAAGGGTACATCAATATGCAACATCAGCATCATCAACAATTCTCCTGTTCATCCTAATTTTACTTACATATCAAAAACTTCGCTCAAAAAATAAAATCAACGCCGTTTTTAATTTAAAAGAGCAAAAAGCGTTAGCTGAAGCTCCCAGCATCCTGCCACAAAGTGCCACGACAACTTACCTAGGCACAGAAAGACCTCAACGAATCAAGTTCAATGAACTTCCCTTCTTCTAGAAACAATTGAGGACAATTATATTTAACGGAGGAAGAGTTAACGACGAATTCCTAAAACTCGTGTAATTAAATAGCACATCTACACGAGCATGCAAAAGTGCAGTATTGCACTTTCCATGAGAACACATTCTCATGGGAAAATTATTAAGCAGCAATTTGACCAGACACGTTCGAATCAGCAAATTTAGTTTACCTAAGGTAGAACTTAGTAAAAACATGTTGAGTTGTATTTCTATTGTCAAGCAATAAAGATCAGGGAACCGACCCTGCATAAACTAATAAATATTTTTTTTAGTGTCTTCTCGTCGTAAAAGCTTAACTTGTAGAGGGATTATCAGCCAAATATACTTCCTCCCATATCTCATGATCTAAAGCTGCTTTCAGAGATTGGAAGTCAATGTTTTGACATGGAATGTAATTATGTCCAACTCGTCTATTTCTGTTACAAGTTAGCTGAATTAAAATTAAACTATGATCCGTAATATGCAGATTATGTACCGCGGACTTGTAAAGGAAAGTGTTGTTTTTGTGAAGCCTCAGATAAATATGGTCTAGACAAGATTTTGAAGCATTCAATTCCCGAGTGGGTTCAGTAATTAAAGATTCGAAACCGTAGGACGCCAGATTTGAGATTAAGTAGTCAGATTCCGAACTATTCGATAAAATATTGATATTGAAATCTCCTTGGAGTATTACATTTTTACTAGTTATTGATTCTAAAAAATTTGAAAACTCATCGGTAAAAACACCACAGCTAAATTTATGAAGAAAACAGACACAGATGAAAACATATGTGGAACCAGCAATTACACAGTTTAGTGATATAAGATCGCATGAGGTTAATCTGATATTGTGAATATCACACTTTAGGTCATACGCCTCCAGCAGAGTACGAATCATTTCACGTAGCGGAAAAATTATAGCCATATTTCGGAGTTGTATATCCAAATTTCTGACAAAAAGATTAAATGAGGAATATGATCCAAACTAGCGATATGTGACACAAAAAGATCAAATTTTTTTCGCAAGCTTCTCATGTTTTGATGAACGGCTGATGAAAGTGTTAGAGTCAGAAAAGGAAGAAGAACTGGCAGTATCAAATAATGACATAGTAAATTAATATTTAAATGTTTAAAATACAATATCTTGTCGTAGAATGGTTGAATCCTTAACCCACACATATTTGCATCTGTTTTTTGTTTTAATAATTTTGCCTCTCTTAGCAGCGATCTGTTGTAGCTAGTCAATGAATCGTTTATATAAACGGGATTGTTTTTATAACGATCACCAAAAATATCAGCCCTCAGTTTTATTTTCTCAGACCGCATCTTGTTCATTACCTTCTTTTTAGAAGAATACGATGAAAATTTAACACAAACCACTTTCAGCGAATCGGTATGGTTTGTTTTTTAACGAAGCAGCTTTGTATCTCATCCGCGCTCTCCTCAATACCAACCCCAACGGTAAAAAGTTTAGAGATGTTATCGTTAACTGTTGAGCCGCGATCAATAGGGATACCAACAATATCAATTGAGTTTTTTAACATTTGCTGTTCAAAATAATTCATTTTAGTTTCTAAAATAAAAACTGTTTTTTTTTTCCAAAATATTGTTTCTCTCCTCTAAATGGCTAATTTTAGCAAGAGCATCTGAATTTATTTGCTGTAGTTTCAAAATTTCTTTGAATAAAATTTCCATCGTCACTTCAGCTTGAACATAGGTATTCGATTTCGACGGCATACTGCTAACAGATGTATTCGATGTCGACGGCACACTGCTGACGGATGGAACTGGTCTGGAAGCGATGTTGGTCGAGCAAACAACGGATGCCGAGGCAGCTAGCGGACTCACTGCATTATCATGAAGCATTGAATCTCTACGACGGTTCACGCAGCAACTACACTTATATTTCTGTTTGCACTTTTCTAAATACTCGATCTCTTTGGGACCGATTTTTGCACACTTTGCATGCAGATAGTTTAAACAGATCGAACACTGCACTTTGTAATCTAGTCTTTCGACTTTATTTTTGCACAAATCGCACTTCATTTTAGGAGTAAATTCTGACACATCTGACCCCACCAACGTGTATATTCAGAATGTGATAGATATACATCATAGATATACATCTATGTTCTCCGAAAATTTCAGCTCAATCAGATCGGCCACTCCAGAGATGATCTCCCTTAATCATTTTGCTGATATATATATATATATATATATATATATATATATATATATATATATATATATATATATATAGATATATATATATATATATATACATATATATATATATATATATATATAAAGATATATCAAGAAATATGAATTTTCGGCGAAACGAGTTTAATGCTAAAGTTTCTTCGAAAACCAGTTAAAATCTGTGTAATCAAAAAACCAGTAGAAAATGGTGCATTTAAGGAGTAAGTTGCGATTAAGGGGTTACATGGGTTTCAGAGAAGAAAAAAAACGCAATTTTTAAATGTTTCAAAAATAAAAAATAGTGTATTAAATTATTCGAAATTATTGTTAACAACTAAAGTAACTCTTGAACTATATGTAAAAAAAATTTTTACACAAAAATATTGATAATGCGCTCCCTGGCAGCTATTTTACGAAAAGGCTCGAAAAAAATGCGGTGCCAACGATAACTCAAAAACTAATGCACCAATCTTAACCAAATTTCGCACACTTCTTTTAAATAGTATTTTCTTGTACTTGAACGAAGGAAATTGTGTTTGGTTCATTAGAATTGAATACACATGGAATTATTTATTGAATTTTTGGGTCAAAAATTAAATTTTTTACTCGCAACGTTGCCAAAAGTTCAGATTTCAATATTTTTACAAATCCTTCGTTCAAGTACAAGTCAAACTTATATTCTAACAGAAACAATTTGATTTTTTTGTTTCGGATGAATCCAGCTCAAGATATCGCTGGCACCGCATTTTTCGAGCCTTCTCGTAAAATAGCTGCCAGAGGGCGTATTATCAATATTTTTGTCTAAAATTTTTTTTACATATAGTTTAAGAGTACTTTAGTTGTTAACAATAATTTATAATAATTTAATACATTATTTTTTATTTTTGAAACATTTAAAAATGGCGTTTTTTTTTCTCTGAAACCCATGTAACCCCTTAAGTGGCTCGATTTTATACGTATTCAACCGAGCGCTCGATACTTTCAATTTACTGTCAATATGATGCAACAATAATATCTCTGAATCATTGAAAACGTAGAGTGTATGCATCGTTTTATTTTTTGTGCAAAAAATGAAAACCAATAGTAATAAAAAGTACTCCGTAAAAACAATAGTAGTAAAAATACTACGCATGCATCCTTCGCTTGATTTAAATGCATTTTTTTTAAGTTGCTAGCAATAGCCCCTTTTAAATTTCATTCCTGATGAAGGTTTGTACATTCTCAGTACACATACAAATCCATATTACTTGTTCTATAATACGTACCATGTATTGAATTGTTTTAACATTACAGTAAAGCTTTCTCACTGCACCTATACAACTTGAACTTGAAATTAGTTGCAATAAACTCTCTGAACGAGTAAGTCTCGTCTTTAATTCTTACAATTCCTTTATGCATTAAGTATTTTCAACCACAATTGCTTAATATTTCAATATAAAAAAGGGTGCCGTCAAATAATTTGCATTGCTAAATTAGCGGTATATGAACGCCAGAATTCATCATTTTTATTCCAGTGTTATTTATCGCTCTCCAAAACATTTTTCAAAAACAATGTATTTTTTCTCGAAAAGTATCATTAAGATTTTACTAACCGCCAAAGAGGAGTATACACATGAGTTCATGCATTTAAATAGGTTTTTTTTAGAAGTGCAAGAACAAATCAACGTACTCGCCTTTTTCAACTCCACTGCCGCCTTCTAAAAAACCGGCTTGGACCCATGGATTCATGTGTCCATGCATCCAACATGATGCATGGCCTCATGTGTCCATGCATTTCTTCTCTTTGCGAATAGTTCAGAAACATATTAGGTCTGTTTCCGTACTTGAATCTATTATAATATATTAAAATAGATTCGCAGCAAGTCGTTTCCGTACTTTTGCTGCAAGCCAAATTTTGCAGCAAAAAGAAGCCAGCTGCCAAATTATGTTACTGCTGCAGTTTGCTGAAGTACGGAAACAGACCTATTGCAGCATTTGCGTTGACCTGCAAAACCAGTGAGTGCAAAACGCAATGCATGCTGACATTCATACCCAAAAAAGGCCTTTATCATCCGGAAGTAAACACTTCTTCTTTCCGTACTTTCATATAATTTAACTGAAACTTTCGCTTTTCGTTTTCGACTTGAATCCGAAAAGTATTTAAAAAGTTGTACGATATTTCCCCTGCAATTCATTTTCGAACATCAATTGAACGAAATGTCATAACGGCCGCCAAAAATGTGAACGGCAAGATATCTATCTGCATGTAAATCTTTTTAAAAAGACAAATGGTTACTCACTGTGTTGTTGTTTTGTGACATCCTTTCTTGTTTTTTCGATCACTTCACTAACTGAACTTCACATTTACCATCACTGTCATCGAAACGCGTCCATAAAATTTTAGAAAAGAACATTCGATCCGGGTCGCGTCTATGCACCTACATCTATGCACGCTCGTGCATAGAAGAGCTCGTGCCGTCGCGATCTTGGTTCTTTCGATTTCGACTGCCATTTCCGATCACAAATCGGAAGGGGTGAACGGGTGAACTTGGATACTTGTGCCCATGAATTAGTGTAGTCGCTCATAAATCAATTCGATAAAAGGTATATACGTAGATGAATGAAAATAGTAGAAGAGAAAAGTGGGAATATGCTGAGACGTTTAATAAAACGATAAATGTTAAAAATTTGTTGAGTAAGTGCAAGTTATGCGATTCAAGCGGGAGTATATGAAAATGCGTAGAAGTACAAAATGCTAGTATTTAGAAGAGTAAAAAAATTCAAATATTTAAAAAATCAAACTTCGATGACGGATTGGAAATTATCTCCACCCGATGTGCTTGCTGACTGATAAGTATTCCATATTAGCAATTGCGGTAAGGGTCAAAGTTTTCAATTTGTGTTCTCACTAGTAAAAGTGTTTTAATGTATGTGGCTTTTGAAACTTTTCGGAAAAAAGTTTGCAGGATAAGTAATAAAAAATGTTGCTGTAAATGCATATAATCTAATCATTAATTCAGCGATATATGCAATATCTAAGTTTTTATCTGTATCCATGATGCATAGTGATGAAAACTTTATTTGAGAGGCGTAGCTATTGATTGAAAATATAGCAAACTAATGGGTTGCAAGTAACAAGCAAATAACTTGCATCCACACCGCATAAGCCGATTAATAGATAAAATATTATAATTTATAGTTACAATTTCTTAATAAAATGTTACTTAATTTTGGCACACAAATTGCAGAGTTTAATAACGTCAAACGTGCCATATTAATTGCTCTTAATCCGACAGAATATGTATTTTAAATTAACCTAATGAATATTTTTTAGAATTGAATAATAAAAGTAAGAATCGCAGTTCAAAGCATTGTTTGATTCATAAATTGTAATGTATTTATCCAGGTGTGGCTGAAATACTAAGGTTGTTAAGTAAAAGGTTCGCAAAAGTGGAATTGATTAACGATCTATCGATCGTTTGTTGCTATTGTAACGAATATGAAACACTTTTATAAGCAATAATTTTTATTTCCACTAAAAACTCTTTAATCAAAGTCATATAACAATCGACAAAACCTACTTTTCGAAAATAATTTAAAAGCGGTCTAATTTTTTTTTACTGATTTTATAAAGCTTACAAAACAATGATTTGGATCGAGTTTTGTTTGACTAAATTCGTTTCCAGTAGCACTCAAACAAATAATATAATTTTTTTGCTAAATGCTCAATGAATAAAAGGTTGTTGAGTATAATAATAAATGGAATTGGGTGTATCATGTGCAGTACTTTAGGTTCAAGTTGAATCCGTTTTTACTGTAATTAATTTAATTATTATGGAAATGTATGTAGATATCTTATAACATTGCACACTGGTTACAGTTTCCCGATGTGCCAGTTAGTAGGCAAATTATTGTTTTAAGACTAAAGAAAAAGATGTAATCTGCTATGAATGTGTATATATGCAACATGCAAGATTGATGAGATCTAACAGGGTAGTAGCAAAGACGTTGACTCTATGATGCATGCGCGTTTGCACGTAAAATTGAATGGAAACGAAATAAATTTAGGGTAAGAAATCAGTTATTAATATTCGATGTGATTTTTGAAGAATACTGGTGAATATATGAGAGCAAAGAATCACTAGGATGGAAGAATTCATAGAATGAATGGCTACTAGTTTCGAAAGTATGCACTGTTGCAAGTGGTCACATCAGTTGGATATACACTATGAGCTTAGTTAAATTTGGATTTTTGATCGTCCCACAATTAGAAAACAATTCTCTTTGAATATGGTATCTTCTTTTTGATAATCGACAGAGAAATTTTAAGATGATATAGCTCGACATCGCCAAAAACCAATAAACATTTTATTCAATAAGGACATAACAATTCACCAAAAAATCACCGTTGTACGTGAACACATCATCCGATTGAGCTGAAATACTCAAGATACAGTAGTATATATGTGGAACAGGTCCTAGTTTCACCAAATGTTGGTTATCTTTAGTGCTTTTGTTTTAGGGGGACATTCACCTTTGAAATTGAAAAAAAAACACATTTTAAAAATGTTATTATGAAAAAACTATCATATTTATTGACAAAAATTTTTTTGGACATTTGCTAAACAGTCTCTAAAGAATATAAAACAATTTAATTTTTTTCATTTTTAGTTTCCCTTGGCTGCTGTAGAGGGCGTCACCCAAAAGTTAATTTTCAAACGGTAGGACATAATGTGGACCTTCTGTAACAGATTTTTGAAAAATTCAAAATGGATTCTTTTCTTGAGACTCAAAACTATACAATAAGCCTCTAAAACTCATACTTTTTCATATTTTGAAGTTTTTGTATGTATATTTCTGAAAAATGCGAAAAAACGGCATTTTTTGGGGGTAAGTCATCCCCGGAAAAAAAAAAAAAGGGGGGAGTATTTTTTTAAACTTTTAGAGGCTTATTGTTTACTATTTTCAATGAGTAATTGAATGCTTTTTGGTTTTTTAAAATCGGTCAAGTAGATTCGGAGAAAAATGTCCTACCAGTTTGAAAAAGGTAGTTTCGAGAAAAACGCGTATAAAGTTTTTCTTACCATAATTTTATTGAATAAAAAGTCGAAAACTTTTTTTTACCTTAGCTGTAACTTTTTTTCTATTACGAATTTCTTGATGAATTTTTAGGAGGCAACTTTTGAACGCATATAGAATCGAAATATGTAAATATCTCAAAATCGATTTTTTGAAAATTTCAAAGGCGATTGTACCCTTAAATGATATTTTGAGTTCTAACAACACTTAAATTCTCAAAAAACCAAGTATGCGAAATACATTTTTGCACGTATTTCAAACAGGCATATACGTTTTTGATGTTACATTACGCTATCATTTAAACAAAATTTTAAGCCTATGTGTACACTAAGCTCCCGCTAGGAGTGGCGTGAAATTGGCTGCAATGAATCCATCACTGCAAACGTGATCGCAGAAGTCACGTGAACAAAATTTAATTTCAGACTTAAAAATAACATGTGTACTACATTTGGAATAAATTTCAGCCCCCTATTTTAATAATTCTGTGTTTTATTTAAATACAAAATTATTGTCTTTATTTTTAAACCCCTGTATATAAGCTAACATTCTGATGGCATTAATACTGTATTTTAATCATATCTTGCGGTCTCACAGTCATAGTTGGTGAACGGTTGGGGCTATATCGTGATACCTTTGATTTTGATAGTTTTGATTTCAAATATTTAAGTTCGTGGAAAAGGAGTAATAAGTGCAAATATAAATGCAAATTTATTTTTCTTTTTCAATATATTCGCCTGGTACTCCAATATATATAGTTTATAATCCACATTTTCAAAAATGTTTTGTCTTTGTCGGAAAGGAATGCCGAAGTCGCGACCTTCACTTTGTCGTTGGAAAATTTCTTTCCACAAAATTTTTTTTTCAATTTTGGGGAAAAATAATAATCGATGTAAAATATCGAAGCCCACCTTATGCAGGGCAGTAAACGAAAAACAACTCCTGTGAACAGGCTCGTTGTCGTGCTTTGGTCAATTTTCTTTTTTCTTTGATGGCTTCTTTCAACTATTGTAGAATTGAAGCGTAGTATTCTATCGTTGTGGAGACGACTTTGTTTTTAAAATCTATCAACAGCATCCCCTCTGAGTTCTATCAACAGTATCCCTTCTGAGTCATCTGCCATGACTTCTCCAGCAGATGGTGACACCTTGAATTTCTTCGGGGGTGGTGTGTGTATTTGTGTCACTGCATATAACCTTGTTTGGACTCAGGGTTGTAATGATCAATCCAAGTTTTGTCTCCAGTAGCGATTCGACTCATACTCCACCCTCGTCTTTACTACACCTTGCACTACATCTTATTCATGCCAGGATGATTTGTATAATATTTCAAATGGTTGTATCTGGCACTGCAAGCATTTCTGCGAGCTGTTTCTTTTTGAGTATTGCATCTATCACTTTTCGACTTTTTGAGCAATATTCGGAGTGGTCACTTAGATTGGCCGTCCTGCTCGAGGGTCGTCTTCTTTTTTGGTTCAAAAAGACAATTGGAAAGGATGCCATATTTTCCATTATGATTTGAGCCTACTTTCCTTGTTTGGCGAGGATCTTTATAACAGTGTGTTACTCGATTATATTTTACACTTTCTTCCAGATTGAGTTGCTTGGTCAACGAAGGTTCAACAACTAATGGCTCGATGAAAATAAAACTTGCAATTGATACTTATAATACGTCTCTGAAGCCATAATGTTTCATTAAACTACCCCCATTAATGATCTACCTGCTCAATTCGCGAACTTAATGACCCACTTTTGTAGTTATTAATATTGTAGCTTAAGTTAGGTTAGGTTAGGTTGAAATGGCTGCCGATCCCCAGAGACCTGACGACCGGCACACATAGGCACAAGAGAGGCCCGTTGTGATACCATACTAAATTAGTGACTCTCTCCTATTCACTAAAATCAGGAAACCATCTGCTTCCTTTGATAAAACGGACTATCGCCTTTAAATTGACCGGGGACAGTTCCGTCAGATTTGAGAGAAAGGGTGCACCAAGTGCCGCCAATCTTCTCCTTGCCAAAGCCGGGCACTGGCACATGAGATGGAGGACGGATTCCTCCTCATCCTCAGAGCCACAACTCCGACAAAAATCGTTAAACTCTACGCCCAGTCGTTGCGCGTGCCGCCCTATGAGGCAGTGGCCAGTTAACACACCGACAGTGCAACGCAGAGCGCTTCGAGTTAAGCCTAAAAGCTGCCTGGTGCGATGCGCATCCATGGATAACCATGACTGCCTTGCTATCGCACAGGATGATTCCTCTGCCCAGGACTTCCTAGCGTCCTCAAGATATTTTTGCCTGATGGCCAATTTCACCGATGCCATCGGTATTCCTATTGTGGAGCAAGAGACCTCCGGTAACAAGGTTCCAAGCCTTGCTAGCTCATCGGCCTCACAGTTGCCCTGAAACCCCCTATGTCCAGGTACCCAAATCAATTGAACAACCGAATGTCTCGATATTTCCCTAAGAGATGCACGGCATTCAGCAACAATGATGGACACTGTACAAGGACCAGCAAGGGACCTAATAGCCGCTTGGCTATCTGTGAAAATACCAATATTGACCCCGAATATTCGATTACACAGAAGCCAGTCGATAGCCTGAAAAATAGCCGCAACCTCTGCCTGAAAGACACTACAGTGGTCTGGCAGACGGAGGGACAGCTTAAGATTCAGCTCGTCCGAGTATACACCACACCCGACTCTGTTGCTAAGCTTAGAGCCGTCGGTGTACACATGGACAAGCCCACTTTCGAGGGTGACGCCATCACGCCATTCATCCCTACCAGGAATGCGAGTTGTGAACTCCAGATCTAGTAGGCATTGCGGTGCGATGTAGTCAACCCCCGCTGGAGCAGGAACTCCCTCGGCCAAAATTCTCGCATGGCCGACTTCTGTTCTATTCCATGCCGAGATGCAATTAAGTCTCACAGCAGCAAGATTGGCTTGCTGTAAGATAAGTAGATTGGTTGGTAGCCAATGAAGCAGCACGAATAGTGCCTTAGTAGGAGTGGATCGGAGCGCTCCAGTTACCAGCAGTGCAGCCATCCTCCGCACTTTTTCAAGCTGCCGTTTGCAGGCTGCCTTAAGAGCAGCCTGCCACCAGAACGCTACCCCAAACAATAGAATTGGCTCAACCACAGTAGTATAAAGCCAAGCAACAGTACGAGGCTGTAATCCCCAATTCGCTCCTATGGCTCTGTTACAGCAGTAGAGTGCATTGAAAGCCTTCCGCGCTCTTTCTGCTATATTGTTAGTCCACATCAACTTCGAGTCAAGGATAAGCCTTAAGTACTTGACCTTCTGGCTCAATCCAATGGAGACCCCATTTAGTTTGGGTAACTCAAATAAGGGAATTTTGTACTTTCTTGTAAACAGTACTAGCTCCGTTTTACTAGGATTCACATTCAAGCCGCACTCACGACTCCAACGTGAAAGAATGTCAAGAGAGTGATTTAACCTCTCCGATAGAGTAGATAAATACTTTCCCGACACTGCCACAACTATGTCGTCCGCATAAGCAATCACTTTGCAGCCGGCACGGTCCAGTTTCATTAAGAGAGTATTCACCGTGATGTTCCACAGCAGGGGAGAGAGGACCCCACCCTGAGGTGTGCCCGTACTGACTCCTCGTCTTACGCTGACATTCCCCAGGGAAGAGATTACCACTCTACTTTTAAGAAGCTGCACAATAAAAGCGATCAGCCGCTCATCGACGTGTAGCACCGAAAGTGCCTCAACAATTGCGTTACACTGTACGTTGTTGAATGCTCCCTCAATGTCCAAAAAGGCAGCAAGCGTATATTCCTTTAGAGCAAGAGATTTCTCAACCTGCTCAATGAGGACGTGAAGAGCAGTCTCAACCGATTTGCCTCTGGTATAGGCATGCTGAGACTGCGAGATCAGCACAGGATCTATTGATTTTTTAATATGGTAATCAATGATCCTTTCCAATATTTTAAGCAATACAGAGTTAAGACTTATTGGACGATAGTCCTTCGGCTTAACATGCGAAACTTTTCCTGCTTTAGGGATAAACACATCTCTAGTTTCCCGCCAGCTGGAGGGAACATACGAGAAGCGTAGGCAAGCTTTGTAGATCTCTCTGAGCCATGGTAGCGATACTTCCATGGACTGCTGAATGTCAGCCGCAAGGACGCCATCAGGCCCTGGAGATTTAAACGGCTCAAAGGAGTTTATAGCCCACCTTAGTTGAGAATCTGATATTCTGAACGGCGTTGTTGAGTTGTGAGCTTGCTCCGTTTGATGCACCGCTTCTAGAGGGCAATAATTGCCCGGAAAATGCGCGTCCATAAGAACGTTTAGTGTATCTGCGCACGAACTAGTCCAAATGCCCTCAGGGTTCATGATGCACCCCATAGCCTTTGGTGTCGTGCTTAAGACCTTGCGAAGGCGATTTGCCTCGCTGAGACTCTCTACGTTTCCACAGAAAGATCTCCACGAGGACCTCTTTGCCTTGCGTACGGCATACTTAAAAGCCTTGAGCTTCGTTTTGTACATCGACCAGTCATTAGAACTTTTCGAGTTGTTGAACTCCCTCCTACACTCTCTTCGCAGGGTGCGGATCTCCATATTCCATCAGGGAGGCTTGGGATTCCCCCTGGCTATGGGTGGTTTACACGCTGCCCTGGAAGAGGAATTGAGAGAACTAGTGAGGGTGTCAACCGCCTGATCTAATTCACGGTAGCAGTCAATGCTCTTGGGAGCATTTTCCAGTGAGGATCGGACCATAACTTTAAATAAGTTCCAGTCCGTCTTTTTTTTGTTAACAAAGGCTTCCTGCACATCAGAGCTGTGGCCAGCCACGTTAAACGAAATGTACCTATGGTCGGAGTAAGAGCACTCCTGTAGAACCCTCCAGTCACGGAGCAAATGTGAGTGCCGCCCACTGACCAAGGTAACGTCAAGAACCTCCCTACGATTTGAGGTAATGAAGGTTGGTTCACTTCCAGTGTTGGCGATGGAAAGGCCGTGGGCAAGGATGAAGTCAAGAAGTTCCTCACCACGGCCATTTGTGTTGGAGCTACCCCAAACTTCATGATGCGCATTAGAATCAGCCCCTAGAAAAAGAGGCACCCCCATTTTCATGGCTTCAGCCACAACACCCTTGACAATGTCGCAAGGAGGGCTATCTCCATGATCGTGTGCCATGTACGAAGAAACAAACCAGTATGATCTCTGATCGATTTCCACTGCGACAGCCATGTTATCCTTGTCACAGAAATTGTGCAGTACAAGGACCTTAATGGTTTTCTTAGCAAGAATACAGACACGTGGCTTGTGCAAGCCGTCAGGTACTATCAGTCTGTATCCATTGGTGCGTAACCCGCAAACCCGGTTTTTGGCAACCCATGGTTCTTGGATTAGGATTAGCTCCTCCTCTGTCTTAGACAAGCGGAGCAGCAGGGCAGCTGATGCTGCTATGGAATGGTGTAGGTTCACCTGCAGTACCTTCACCATCATGCTTTAGTTGATGAGGGTTAGGTCGAGGTCCTCCTCGGACATAGAAGCCTCCTCAACCCCTTGCTCTGCATCCAGAGTCATGAGGTCCAGGCAGCCACCCAACTCGGAGGTAGTACCGATGCTAACCCCATCAACAGAGAGGGATTCAACATCCGATTCCACATCAGATGTCGTCCTCGGACAGGCGACAGACTCTTTTTCAAGCGGCTCTCCGGCCGTTTGAGCCACCCGCTTTGGGTCAGGCCTTACAGTTTTCGGATCTCCCGAAACAGAGCTTTTTGGCCTGTCACTTCGGTAGATGCGCAGGGTCAATGTTTCGACCCCATACCTAATAACACCCTTGCGGGCATCCAATATTGGTAGTGCCTCATCATTAATGATGAAAAGAGCCTCCCGCCGATTGTCTACTGGCTCGCCAATCTTGGCCACCCTCCAATCCCCCGTAGGAAGATCCGGGTTGAAGAGCCACACTATATCCAGGACTTCCACTGGATCCGAATGGAAGCAAGGAATCCATGTCCTGCATCTTGGCCGACTGGGGATTTCCTCCTTAAGCACCGCCTTAATTTTGGCGCCTGGCCAGAGTTCCCCCAGCTCGGATATTGCCTGCTTGTAGAAATCGGCCGATCGTTGGTCTTCGCACGCAACCAGCCTGATTCCCTTATACCAGCCCGCGTCGTTCACCGTAGGTGGAGGACAGGAGCTGGCTTTCTGCAGCTTGTAGCAGACTCCGAATAAAGCCTGCCTTAACTTGAGCCAATTTTCAGGAGAGATGATACCATCTCCCTTGCTGGCATCAATAACAGCCCAGACAAGGCACTCCTTGGCCATTTCATTAAATGGCCGAGTTATCCCTGAAGGGGAAAGCTTTTGCTTTTTACAATCTTGCCTGCCCTGATTTTTCTGCTCAGCCGACCTCTGTCGTTTCTGAGCTAAATCTGCAGGGTTTAGAGGGAGCGTGTGCTCCCCAGTTTGTTTTCTTGCCCATTGAAGGGACTTTTTGTCCTTGTCGGACATTGTGTCAGGGGGGACATTTACAAACTTCCTTAGAATCTTGAAGGCTGCCCTTCTAGATCCGTAAGCCCGAGATTTGGGGGAAGAGCGTTGGGTGCCTGAAGAGGAGGCGGCACCGGAGGTAGCACTTGTCGATGGCCGGGTTGGCTCATTCGTCATACCCTTTCCATCGCATTGGCCACAAACGGGCTTATTGGCTTTCCCGGGGCCAGGCTTGGTAACCAAAGCTCCAGAAACACCTGAAACAGGGATTGAGGAAGAACTGAAAGCCCGTGGAGCTGGCCCATTCGTCATATCTCCACAGCTTTCAGTATGTTTATCCACTGTGCCGGTAGGCAGTGGAGCTGACTCAGTTGCCATGTCTCCACGAATACCAGCAGCCTTATCCTCAGTCCGCGAAGCTGGCTCATTCACCATGTCTATTGGGCAACGCCGTTAACTACGTATTGCAGTCCAGTCTGATGACAACCGGCTTCTATGGTGTTTATCGAAAAACTGTATTCGTTGTGAAATAAAGATTATCGTGAATTTCTAGAAAACCATTGACTTTCAAATTGACTTTAAAACATCAGGTGTGGGGTCAACCTAAAGGTCAAGTAATGTCATTACGGTCAACGTCGAAGAAGGGAGCAATCCCGAAGAAGGGAGCCGCAGCCAGTTCTGAAGCTGCCGCCGCCATGAGGTCAAATCAGCATCATCGAACAGAAGAAGCCGCCGCCGCCATGTGTATGTTTGGCGATGATGCTACCGCTGTTGAAGCCACGGGTGCAAATGTCGCTGCTAATTTTGTCGCTGCCGATGGATCAGGGAGATTATCCGAAGAAACCGCCGCCATGAGATTAGATTATGGTCGGCAGATAAACGAAGTCGCTGCCGCCGCTGCCGCCATGGCCATTATAGAAGAAGACATTATTGCCGCTGATGAAACAGACTGCGCAGTTGAAGAGGCCGCTGCCATGAGGCCGAATCGAAATTTTCGGAAAAGTGAAGCCGCTGATGTTGCGATAAATCCCGAGGATAATTTCGCCGATGCCGATAAAGTTTGGAGAGTAATTGGGAAGCCGAAGCAAGATTATTGTGTAGATGAAATTGCCGCTGCTACTGCGATGGATAACAGATACGACGCCATTGCTGCGAAGGGAAGTTTAATTGTAATTGAAGAAGTTGCGGTTATACAATTAGCTGAAAATGATGCTATCGGTGGCCACGATAAAGTGAAGAAATCTGTCGGAGCTGATGCAAGGATGTCAAATGAAGGTAATTTTGTTGACATTAAAACGGAAACTGGGAAAATTGAACAGGATGTGGAGGAGACCCGATGGTTGGAGCGTCGCAGAAGGCAACTTCAATTACAATTAGAGATTTTGGAACTAGAGGCTGCTGTGAATCGAGCGAAAGCTGAGGCTCGCGAGCTGGAGAGGAACAATTATGGTGAGACGACAAACAGACCGCAGCCAGTGACAATGAGAGGCGCACATTTGCCTGCTGATGTCATCGCGGCGTTGATCAGGGATGCGGAAGTAGCCCAGCCCGATGTAGAAGCTCCAGAGGCACAGCCAGAAAGGCGTAGAATCAGTTTTGTTGAGTTACAAGCGGCACTCCCCGAGTATAATGGGGACAATGCCTACCAACAGATTTCTACGTTCTTCGAAGAAATGGAAGAAGTACTGGGACTGGCTGGGATAACGGGTGAGGAGCGGCTGATTTATTTAAGGCGATCACTGACTGGTACAGCAAGGGCATTCCTGAGGACGACGCGAGCCAGAACATATGAAGAACTGAAAGAGAAGTTGAAGAAAGAGTTTTCTGCTGCCGCCAGCTTAGAAGAAGTGTATGGTCGATTACGCCGGATGAGATGGGATCCGGAGGCTGAGTCGCTACACAGATTCATTTTGAACCTGCATGGAGTGGCCCAGTTGGGCCAAGTGTCCGAAGTAGACTTGGTGGACATCGCCATCGATTTAGTGAGATCCAGTGGACACAATCCTTCAATTAGGTGGGATCTGGAACGCTCGATGAGTTGAAATTTCGGGCGATCCGATACCATCGCCAAGTATATCGGGAATCGCCAGCTGAAAGGTATAGGGTATCGGAAGCAAGAATATCCAGAAGAGGTATGAATAGGTCCCAAAACACCAGAGTGAACCGTCGCATCAGTCCCGAATTATCGAGAATAAGTAGGAATTCTCATAACAATACCGAATCGGAAGAAGTCCGGTGCTACAATTGCTGTCAGCACGGACATTTTCAAAGCAGATGCCCACATCCGAGGCGACCACCGGGTAGCTGCTTCAACTGCTGGAAGTTGGGGCATGACCATTATGAGTGCCCCAATCCACGGAAGATTCCAACATCAGCCGCAGCTGCAGCCGTTTTCCGAGGTCGAACGTCGACACCCAATGTGTCTATGGCCGCTGCATTGATCGATGAATCTGAGGATCGAACATCTAAGCTCAACATCACAAATCGGGTAAGTGTTTTATTTAAAGATGTTGAGCACGGAAACAGACCCATATCAATAAATTGCTTTTCTCTCTTTGACACCGGTAGTCCGATCAGTCTGATTAGTAAATCACAATTGCCAACCGAGGTCCCGATTCGTATACAAAGTTCTCGTTACCGAAGTCTAAGCGGAAATTTCATAGATATTTGTGGGAGTGTGGAAGCTACGATCGAAGCAACGCCGATATCATTGTTGGTAATCAACGACGATCAACCGCTGTTTCCCTTGATACTGGGAAGGGATTATTTGACAAAAAGCAATATTCATTTGAAACGATTCCGCCGCTGTAAATACAATAATAATGAATTAAGAAAAATAAATGAAAACGTAAAAAGGTTAAGATATGTGTGTTTCCGTGCTCAGAAGAATGTATTGGGAAAATTGATTCAATTTGATTTAGTGCGTAAGGGTACTATTGAAGAAACGCTGCCACCTCAATCTGCTGTGTCTGAGTTCAAATTGGTTGTACCTGAGATTTTTCATATTGAAATAGAAAATTTCAAGTCAAGTCCAGATATCGATGTCAAGTTACCGCTGAAAATTAGAACCAAAATAATGTCGATGTTTACTTCTTATGGTGACGAAAAGATAGTCGAACCTTTAGAGTTTGAAATGGGCAATCATTTAACTTCAGATGTTCCCTTTCATTGTTCTCCAAGAAGATTGTCCGTTATGGAAAAGCAAAAAGTTAAAGAAATTACCGACGAGTTGCTGAAAGAGGGAACCATTAGACCTAGTAGTTCACCATATGCATCTGCCATTGTTTTAGTGAGAAAAAAAATGGAGCTACACGTATGTGTATCGATTACCGAGGCCTAAACAAATTAACACTGCGAGACAATTATCCTCTACCGCTGATAGAAGATTGTTTAGAGTATCTGGAAGGGAAAGAGATATTTTCGGTATTGGATCTCAAAAATGGATTCCATCAGGTCCGAGTGGCAGAGTCGTCCATAAAATACACTGCGTTCGTGACACCGAACGGACATTATGAATACCTTCGGATGCCCTTTGGATTAAAAAATGCGCCAGCTGTTTTCCAAAGATTCATAAACACAAGATAGACGAATAGTAATATATATGGACGACATAATGCTGGCTTCCAAAACTCTAGATGAACACTATGACCTGCTTAATGAAGTTTTGAATCGAATAAAATTACGCGGCTTGAAGATAAATTTGTCAAAGTGCAAGATAGGATTTTCCGAAGTCAGTTTTCTTGGATACAACGTAAGCAAACGTGGAATTGCTCCTAGTCAGGCACATTTGGATGCAATTAAGAAACTACAGATACCTAAAAACACTCGAGAGGTTCAATCAACCTTGGGTTTATTTTCTTATTTCCGAAGGTTTGTTCCGAACTTTTCTAGGATAGCAAAGCCTTTACAAGAACTGTTGCGAAAAGAGGTTAGATTTGAGTTTACCGAGGCCTGTAAGGAATCTTTCCAATTATTAAAAAAATTGCTAACTGAAGCCCCTGTGCTGGCCATCTATAATCCGCTGTATGAAACTGAACTCCATACGGACGCTAGCTCATTGGGATTCGGAGCTGTGCTATTGCAACGACAACCCGATAAAAAGCTTCACCCAGTTGCATATTATTCTCGAACCGCTACCGCCGCCGAATCAAAATATCATAGTTTTGAGTTGGAAACTCTTGCTATCATTTATGCCTTGAAACGATTTCGAGTCTATTTGGAAGGAATTAAATTTAATATTCTTACGGATTGCAATTCATTGACTCTGACCTTAAATAGAAAACAGATTAATCCAAGAATTGCTCGATGGGCATTAGAGTTGGAAAATTTTGATTATAAGATCCAACACCGAAAGGGAACTGGGATGGCTCATGTTGATGCGCTGAGTAGAAATCCTTTAATTCCCGCCGTCACTGATGAGGATATTGATTATAGGTTACAGCTCGCTCAAGTTCAAGATGAAAATATTAATCAATTAAAAGATAAATTGCAGAGAGTCGCTTTAGATGATTATGAATTAATTGACGGGCTAGTATTTCGAAAGAAAAATGGTCAGAATTCATTGTTATATGTGCCCGCGGCTATGGAGGACAATATTATCAGAATAACTCACGAACTAATATGTCACCAGGGAATAGACAAAACTTACCCAAAAATAAAGTCCCGATACTGGTTTCCGGGAATTAGAAGCAAAGTAACAAAATTTATAAGTAACTGTATTCCGTGTATCATGTACTCTCTCCCTGCCAGTACGAATGAGAGAAATTTGCACAATATTCCGAAGAAACCGCAACCTTTTGACACTATCCATGTGGATCATTTCGGACCTTTGCCTTCATTAAGATCAAAGAGGAAACATATTCTGGTAGTTGTTGATGCATTTACAAAATATGTAAAGCTATATCCGACTAATAGTACCAGTACAAAAGAGGTAATCGCTGCTCTGGATAAGTATTTCAGTTATTATAGTAGGCCGCGAAGAATCATTTCTGACCGAGGCACTTGTTTTACTTCCTTGGATTTTGCTAATTTTCTGGGGAAGAACAAAGTACAAAGTACGTCCCCGCAGGCTAATGGTCAAGTTGAGAGGATCAATAGAACCTTGAAAACCATGCTGGGCAAATTGACAGATGAAATTGATCATGCCGACTGGTCCTTGAAATTAGCCGATGTTGAGTATGCGATGAACAATTCAGTCCATGCCACCACAGGCCATACCCCCAGTCAATTGCTTTTTGGAATTGATCAGCGGGGCCCTGAAGTTAATGAATTGGATGAATATTTAGAAGGAAAATTTGATGATGAACAAACCAATCTAAGCCAAATCCGAAGAACTGCCGCAGAAAATATTAAGAGATCTCAAAGTTCCATAACAAAAAATTGATTCCTAAGTTCCGCGGCCCATATATTATTCACAAGGTGTTAGGCAATGACCGATACGTTATTAGGGATATCCAGGACTGTCAACAATCGCAGCTCCCGTATGACGGTGTTGTGGAGGCAGGCAGATTGAGGAGATGGTTAGCAAACCCCGCTACTAATCAAATTCTTCCCAATATAGTAGAAAACAGTTCCCTCGAAGAAACACCCGTTGATGTTGAGCAGCACAACTACGAAGATGAAGAGTACGAGAACGAAGAATGGTTAGACGAGAATGAATGGGATGCTGAATATTTGGAAAATGAAAATGTCACCACCGCGGGTTCCGATGTCACAGCTGAGGTAATAAATTCCCCGATCGAGGACGATCGACTGTCAGGTTCGCCGAGTTGTAAGGTGCAACAAAAGTCAAGAGCAGAAAACGCCAATGTGAATCAACCGCCAGATGCAGATACCCGTGTATTGAACGCACCCAGCCAAGAAGTAAGAAAAGTGCATTGGGCAACGCCGTTAACTACGTATTGCAGTCCAGTCTGATGACAACCGGCTTATATGGTGTTTATCGAAAAACTGTATTCGTTGTGAAATAACGATTATCGTGAATTTCTAGAAAACCATTGACTTTCAAATTGACTTTAAAGTACTTAATAAATATAAATTTTAGCTTTTCTCAATTGGTTGAACCAGAGTTCCGCAACATATTGCTTCAGCAAGATGAAGAAGTCAAGGTAATAAGGCGCGGCATTTCCTCCGTGCAACCCTACTGCCTTGCCCAGGAACGTGAGGATTTCAGGCACCTCGGCTCGCCTAGCTGGAACTTCCATTGCAATAATAAGTCTGGGGTAAACAAAGTGATAGGAGAAGGATACTAACGATCAGGAAATTTAGGTAATTAACTTGGGTTACGAAGATTCAAGTACAGAATTCAAGTGGTGTAATGATAGTTTTGCCTTCTAATGTATGGTTTTCAATAATTCATTTGAATGTTGTTCGTTATTTTGGGGTTTTTCGATGGGTAGCGATGCAATTTTCGTAATTGGTCTATCTAGTTCCTTATGGGAAGTGCGAACTGTCACAACGCGAACTAATCCATCAGTTCCAGGATGTGTCTTTATAATTCGGCCCATTGGCCACTTGTATGATGGCAAACGCTCATCCTTAATGAGCACTAAATCATTTATTTCAATATTAGCCTGACGACGATTCCACTTTGGCCTTTCTTGTAATCTTGTTATATATTCTAAGGACCACCTTTTCCAAAAGTCTTGCGTAAGCCGTTGGGTGAATTGCCAGCGACTCAAACGGTTGAGTTGTAAATCCATGAGATTGTCTTCTGGTATTGCTAATAACGTATTTCCAACAAGAAAATGTCCTGGCGTTAAGGCATTCAAATCCTTAGGGTCGTTCGTCAAAGGATAAAGAGGTCTTGAGTTCAAGAACGCTTCTACTTTAATCAATACGGTGTTGAATTCTTCGTATGTCAAAGCTGCATTTCCTATAATCCTTTTCAGGTGATGTTTTGTGGACTTCACACCAGCCTCCCAAAGCCCACCAAAATGTGGCGATGACGGAGGGTTAAAGTGCCATGTGATGCCTTCATTAGCCAACTCTTGGGACAGATTTTGATTTCGCTTTAAAATTTGTATCAATTCCTTATTGGCGCCTACAAATTTGTGCCACAATCGCTATATACATCGCTGCATAATCCTCTTCTGCTCACGAAGCGTCGAAAAGCTGCCAAAAAGGATTGGGTCGTCAAATCCCCTACTAGTTCTAAATGTATTGCCTTCACGGAGAGACATACAAAAATAGCTATATATCCCTTGGATGTTTTTGATCCTCTGCCTTTAGCAACCTTTAAGTCAACTGGTCCGCAATAGTCAATGCCACAATGTGAAAATGGTCTGGATAGAGTCACTCTTGGTTACCCATGAGTTACCCATGAGTTGTGTCATAGATTGAGCTTTCATTTTATAGCATGTTATGCACCTTTGTGTGAGCTGGCGTGCTAAATTTCTAGCGTTAATAATCCAAAATTTTTGTCTAATACTATTCAACATAAGCTGTGCTCCTCCATGCAATGTAAGAGTATGATATTTCAAAAATATAAGAGGGATCAGTCTATTTTTTCTCGAAATAATGATTGGGTATTTGGTATCGTATGGAACATCAGTATTTCTGAGCCGACCGCCAACTCGCAGTATTCCATTTTCGTCTAAGAAAGAATCTAGCTTCAACAAACTGCTTTTTTGCTCTATAGGTTTACCTTTTTTTTTTTTTTTTTTTTTTTTTTTTTCCTCCTTCCTTCCACTCTCTCCATCACTCAATCAAAATGCACGGTCCGTGTGCATCGAATCTCCTCAATATTATTGCTTTCGTACTTCCCAGACAATAAAATATTGGTATAAGGGAAGCACTTCATTATACACTATCGTCTTCAGATGATATCGCCTATTTCTTGTCGTCAAGACTTATGCCCAGAGAAAAGTTTAGAAAAAACTCTGGTTGGCGTCTTCGTTATCTTTGTGTAAGGAATGATCTTAGATTTTCCTTAAATTTAACTAAATTTGCTGATTTTCTTATATCCTCTGGTAAGGTATTATGATAAGCCAAAGACTGTTGCACTGGATCCATTTTCAAACGATCTGTCCTAGCTTTTTTAATCGCAAGGTTATTCGCCGATCTTGTGGCTGTCTGAGTTATTTCTCCAACATTTCTTACAACATATGGCCATTTGAGTTTTTTGTTAAGTATCTTGAATATCAGCTTTCCTTGTTCAAGACACATTATTTGTTGTATGCTTAGTAGTCCTGTTTCACGATACACATGTAAGCTTGGAGTCAAAGTTGGCATTTTGTATATAGTCTTGATAGCCTTAGTGATTAGTCTTCCGATCAGATCAATATTTTGTTTCGATGTTTGCTTCCACAAAACTGCTCCATAACAGATGTTCGACAAAATGAAAGCATTGAATATGTCAAGTTTGATGTTGAGAGATAAAAAATCATATTTTTTTAGGATTCCTATCATAGGCGCTACTTTATATCTGATGTTATTGATATGTTGTAGCCAAGACATTTTCTCGTCTAAAGTTAATCCTAAGTATCTAATTGAGTTGGCCTTTTCCAATTGTACTCCATTTATTTGTACCGACGGATTAATTTGCTGCTTGTTTTTTTGTTGGAATATTAAATATTTAGTTTTTTGGATGTTTATAATTAATTTACTTTGCTCGAGCCAATTCCAATATTTTCCTAGGTCATCATTTATATTTTGCTGAAGAATTGATTCATTTTTACCGGAATACAGAAGTAGTGTGTCATCAGCAAACAAAACTATTTTTCCCATCAGATAAATGTCCTGTACGCTGTTAATGTACAGTAGAAACAGTAATGGCCCAAGGATTGATCCTTGAGGAACGCCGATGTTTATAGTGCATTCCTGACTTTTATGCATATTGTTGGTTGTAATAATACGCCTGTTGAAGAGATAATTCTTTATCAGCAGCTTGAAGTTGTGATGGATTCCGTATAATTCGAGCCTCTGAAGCAGGATGTCATGGTTAATGGTGTCAAAGGCTTTTTTCAGATCCACGAAAATTGCCGCTACATAGTCGCCCCTATCCAATCCACTGTTGATAAAATGTACTGCATCTAACGTTGCTGCTAGTGTACTGCTGTTTTCTTGAAATCCATACTGAACTGGTGTCAGTATTAAGTTAGTCTTAATAAATTGCAGCAATTGTTTTTGAATGGCTCTTTCGAATATTTTACTAAGGACACTTGTGACAGCTATTGGGCGATAATTTGATGGCTCTGCTGGATCACCACCTTTGAAAATTGGAGTGATTTTTGCTAGTTTAAGGCAATCGGGGAATGTGCCAGCTGCTAGATGTTTATTTATTATTGTAGTTAGAAGCTCCAAAATATGATTTTTCAGCAATTTAATATCCTCCGATGTTATACTATCCAGACCAGGAGAAACCTTTGATTTAAGGTTATCGATTATTTCAGATATTTCAACAGGATCAGTGGGACGTAGGTGAATTGAAGTGAACATATTAGGCTCAATATAAAAACTCGAGCGTGATGAAAGTTGCAGTTGCTCGGTGACTAGTGTTCCAATGGTAGCGAAGAAGTTGTTTAACTGCTGTGCTACTTCTTCGGGGTCTGTAATGGATGTTCCATTTATCAACAGTTCTTCTATGCACGTTGATGATTTAGGTTTTCAATTTCTTCCCTGTAATCCATTTGCTGTGTATATTTCACCCAAAACTGTAAAGCTGCGTTAAGTTCTGAAGTACTCAAATATAACTGTGTGGGGCGGTTACCGTTTGACGAGGCGATAGAACGGAAACAATATGCTGTTATTCTTATATGCCGATTCAATGAAGAGTACTTGCTGAGCCAAACATCTACAAAGCTAGGTTCAGAGTTAGATACTAATAATGATATGACTGATTGTTTCCTTTGTTCCGTAGTGCATACTGGCAATTTTGGGTTTACAGGCCATTCTTCCTTTGGTTTTTTTCAAAAATGAAGGACCTCTCCACCATAGCTTAGAATCAATTAGTTGTTTTGTGGAGGCACCTCGTGAAGCGACATCGGCAGGGTTATGTTCAGATGGGATATAGCTCCAGGGAATATCTTTTGCTGCTTCATGGATATGTGTGGTTCTGTTCGCAACGAAAGTAGTCCAGTGTGATGGGTGCTGTGCCAACCAGGATAAAACAATTGTCAAATCAGTCCATAAGTATGTATGTTTCACATTTACCTTTAATGCATTCGTTATTCGCTGTATGGTTTTAGCCAGCAAGAGTGCTCCGCAAAGCTGTAAACGTGGAATGGAAATGGCTTTCACCGGTGCTACTTTTGTTTTCGCTACTAGTAAGGATGAGTTGAACTGATGTTGACTCCGAGAAATAATGTAAACAACTGCGGCATACGCGCTTTGAGAAGCATCACTAAATCCGTGTATTTCAAGAATGTCATTAGGCCCATTCTTCAACCATATAGGTATTCGTAAGTTGCACAGGGTTTGTAATTCTGATTTAAAATCATGCCAACTCTTTGAGATATCAACTGGAACCCGGTCATCCCAAGCTATACCATCCAGCCATAGAGACTGCATCATTATTTTAGCTATAACTCTGACTGATGAAATCCATCCAAGGGGGTCAAATAATTTTGCAATGTCCGATAATATTTTGCGTTTAGTGTATATAACATCAGTCATATTAATATTTATTTTGTAGGCAAACTCATCCGAAGTGGGATGCCAGATAATGCCAAGCGTCTTAAGACCAGACTCGAGATTTATGTCCAGAGTGGGAAGGGTTTCGCGATCTTCCATAGGGATGTTGTCCAAAAGCTGTTCGTGGTTAGCTGCCCATTTGTTCAAATCGAGACCTGTTGAACGTAATAAATTTCTCAATTCGTCTCTTTTAGCTAATGCGAGATCTATGCTGGTGCCACTTGAAAGACGATCATCCACATAAAATTCATTGAAAATTGCGTCGTGTGCCATGCGATGAGATGATTGATGATCCTCAGCGAGCTTTCGAAGCGTACGAATTGCTAGAAATGGAGCACAGGTCACTCCGAAAGTTACTGTATCTAGAGTGTAATCCTGGATTGGATCATTTGGGTTATTGCGCCAAACGATACGTTGGAGATCGGCATCTTCAGGATGCATACGTATTTGGCGATACATCTTCTGAATATCTGCGACGAAAACAAATTGCAAAAATCTCCATTTTAATACGAGATGATCCAGACTACCCTCCAGAGCAGGCCCAGCGTACAACGAGTCATTCAAAGACAATCCTGAACTCGTTTTTCGTGATGCATCGAACACAACGCGAGCTCTTGTGCTGCTGCTCTCCTTGTATATGACATGATGGGGTAGATAATTGGCTTTGCATTCGGCGGTACCGTCTTCATTAAGCTGTACATCAATTTTGTTGTTAGATATATGCATGTGGTTCAAATCTACGTAATCTTGAATGCACTTTGAATACTCGTTGCATAATTCAGGGTTTTTTGCAACTTTCCGTTCCAATGAGAACAAACTAGCAATAGCGATATTTCTTGACGCTCCCAGCGACTGTCTGCTGGCATCTTCTCTAAATGGAAAGCGAGTAACAAACCTGCCGTTTATATCTCGTTCAGTTGTCTTCAAATAAAATTCTTCGCAATATTGTTCTTCCTTTCTTGTCTTGTCCTTTCATCGATGTCTTCTAATTCCCAAAACTTCCTTAGTTGATTATTTAAATCATCATGGTTAATTATTTCAACCTTGAAACTTCGAAGATCGTGTTGTAATGGTGTACGCAACGCTCCGGAAACAATCCATCCCAAACTGGTTTTTTGTATGATTGATCCTATCGAAAGTTTGTGCATATCACCCGTTACCACTTGTGCATAGACATCGGCGCCTAGAAGCATGTCGATCTTCCCTGGTTGGTCAAAGTGAGGATCCACCATTTCAAAGCCCTTTAACTGGTCTCGAACATTAGACGTGACCCTCCAAGTTGGTAATGAGTTGGTTAGTTGACCTAAGATGTATGCTTCAAATTCCAGTGGCTGTCCGTCGCCGAGTTTTAATGTTAACCACACAATCCCTTTAGCTTGAGAACGATCCGATTTGCCAATGCCGCTGATAGTGGTGTTTGTGTGTTTTCTTTTTTTGTTTAGTCGCTTCATGGCATTTTCGCTTACAAATGACGCTTGGGATCCTTGATCTAGTAATGCTCGAAGGATACAGCTACCCTTTGAGCTTTCTACTCTTACGAGAGCCGTAGCCAACAGCACTTGCTGAGATGCAACAGCACTCAAAGTCTGTATGTTAGCTTAACAACAACCGGCACGACTCGGCTTTTCTCATGGCTTTACGATTTGATTGATGATTGGAATTTCGAAGTCCGCACCGTTGAGTTGCTGGTGCAGGTTCGGTTGACATTGTTCCCGATTAGCGCTGACCTGGCTCTGATATCCAGCCCCATGAAGGCTGGTGATCAACCCTCGCGTCGACCTTGTGGATACACAAACACCTACACTTAACATTCTCACATTCACTACTCACCACACTACTGGACATAATACACACTACATCAAAATTCAGAAATCAAGTAGACTAAGTTAAAAAAATGACAATGTAAATAAATGAAAAATAGTGAGTTGTCAATGTGGATTGTGATGATAAAAAAAGGCTGTTCTTGGTTATTCTTATTGAATTAAAAAAATAATGAAATACGTTGTTAACTGAAACGAATTAAGTTGAGGGCTATTAACATGTATTAGAAACAGTTGAATATTTAAATTAAATTAATTCAATACTATAAAAAACTTTTAATAAAGATTGTTACTATCATTTAAAAAAAATATTTGATTTTAGAATGAATTGAAGTGCAAGAAACATCCGAAACATTTTCAAGCCAAAATATCATTTCGAAAGATATTTGATTTCAAATACTAAAATTGGTGACCCCGTATTGAACACCGATAACCAAAAGACGCACAGCACTGCCGCACCAACAATCAACAACAACAAATCTGGATGGAACTCGGCTAGGAAAAGTTCGTGGAAGACGTCCTATATAAATGAAGTCAGCACTCATACGAATCATTTTGATCCAGTGGTAATTCCAACAAGATTTTCATCCAGCGGATCAACACGAACATCAATCGCTGTGATTGAAGAAAGAAAAAATTGACCAGTCAAAATCGCATCGAATCCAATGACAATGATCTATTTCCAACATTGTCATTGAAAGAAAAATTTTTGGCAACTACGAAGTTCAAAAAAATCACAAAACGAATCGAAGCACAATCCGAGAACGAATAAGAAGATACTTAAAATTTTGAAGCAACGGCACAGTAAGTACAAGCCAAGCTTAAAATTTAAAAAAAAAAAAAAAGTCAATCCAGGCAGTCGTGAAAGAAATCGCAAAGACTCACGTTAATCGAAGTCTGTATGTTGTGAATATTTGGAGTATGATGCGTCGACTGTTGTCCGAAATGAAGAAATCTGCAGGTTTTGAAGATTGCATGATCCAATATATGTATTTAATTCCAAATAGTATGTAAAACAGTGTGGTGATTGCATAAAGAATATTGCATAAAGATAGATACATTTAAAAAAAAAAGTTTTGACATCGAAAAATTTTACATTTCGCACGTATGTGTAACAAAAGCAGTCAGATTTCGCGCAACTATGCAGATAATTGATATTTGAGGCAGCCTAGGCCATTTAAGGCGTGAGTTCGAACTTAACATCATACAGAACTAAGTTAATCTGTATATTTAATATTATTATAATAATAGTTACAAATATCACACCTATATATTCAAACACTAATTTCAGCCACCTTATTTCCTTGCCGCGTTCCGTTTCAATTCGTCCCGTCGCATAACTCCGTCAGAATGTCGTTGGACAATGAGGATGCGGTTCCCTCAGGCGCGTCCGCGGTACCGCAAATTAGTGCGACCTCTATAAAACCGCCCGTGTTTTGGCAAGCAGAGCCAACTTTGTGGTTCTCTCAATTAGAGAGCCAGTTTGCGAACGCACACATTAAGTGTTCGCAAACAAAGTATCACTATGTGATTTCCTCGCTGGGTCCTGAGCAGCTGAAGGTGGTCAGGGACGTGGTCGCGAGCCCGGACCCTGACACGCCTTACGAAATCATCAAGAGGGCGCTTATATCGCGGCTTTCAGCCAGCGATTCGGCAAAACTTAAGCACCTCTTGGGGAACCTCTCACTAGGCGATAGACAACCTTCCCAGCTGCTTCGTGATATGAAGCAGTTGGGAGGTTCCGCGGTTGGGGACGACCTTTTGAGGACCCTCTGGCTGCAGCGGCTTCCGGAGCAGACTCAGGCTATTTTAGCCTGCTCGCCGGAGGCCAGCCTGAGTAAGTTGGCGGAGACGGCAGACAAAATAGCGGAGGTTTTTGTCACGCCTCAAGTAAGCTCAGTCGCCGTTTCCCCCCAGCAGTCAGAGGTGGCCGCTTTGACACAGCAGGTTGCTGCCCTCACGAGGCTCGTCCACCAAACACTACGATCGCGTTCGAGGTCCCAAGGGAGATCTCGCTCGCAGCCACGTCGCCGAAGCCAGTCACGAGGGACTGGTATTTGTTTGTACCACTACAAATTCGGCTCCAAGGCTCTAAAATGCATCTCTCCATGCGCCTTCAAGGCTGGTTCATCTGAACCAAAAAACTAAGTCGCAGTTCTCTTCAGACGGTAAGAAAACGCGACTTGTCACCTAGCCGTCGTCTAATTATTCATGACAACTTGTCTAAACGACACTACTTGATTGACACAGGCGCAGATATTTCGGTGCTTCCAGCACCTACTACCGGAAAACTTCCACCTTCTGGTATGCGACTTGCCGCGGCAAACCAGTCGACCATCAACACCTATGGACGAAAGGTGATCAAACTAGACCTGGGACTCCGTCGTGAGTTTTCATGGGATTTTATCATTGCCGATGTCTCTAGACCCATTTTAGGCGCAGACTTTCTCTGCCACTATGGGCTAGTCGTCGACTTGGCAAATGCTATCCTTGTGGATCCTCTTACTTCTCTTTCATCGAAAGGCACGTACACTTCGTACCAAGGTCCAAAACTTAGTGTTTTGTTTGAGCAAACCTCTGATCCACGGATACATGCCCTTCTCAACAAATACCATGCCATCACGGTCAACACAGGGTTCTCACAACCCTGTAAACACAAGGTGACACACCACATTTTGACCACAGGCCCTCCAATAGTATCGAGACCACGTCGATTTGCACCAGATAAGCTCGCGGCGGCTAAGAAAGAATTCGATTTCCTGCTACAGCAGGGAATTTGCCGCCCCTCAAACAGCAGCTGGTCTTCTCCGCTACACATGGTACGCAAGACTAATGGGGAATGGCGTCCTTGCGGCGATTACAGACGCCTTAACGCCATAACCGTCCCGGATAGATATCCGATCCCCATTATTCAAGACTTCTGTCATGAATTACATGGCAAAAATATCTTTTCCACCATAGACCTAACTAAGGCCTACCATCAAATCCCAGTCGAGCCGAACGATATTCCAAAAACCGCCATCTGCACACCTTTCGGACTCTTTGAGTTCACCCGAATGACTTTCGGACTTTGCAATGCGGCACAATCGTTCCAACGCTTCATACATGAAGTCCTACACGGATTAAAATTCTGTTTTATCTACCTCGACGACATTTTGGTAGCTTCGACTTCCGAAGAAGAGCATCTTGTTCACTTAGAACAAATTTTCAAAAGATTAGCGGATCATGGTCTAATAATCAACATGGAGAAATGCCATTTCCTTCGACCTTCAATCAAATTCTTAGGTCATGAGGTTTCACCGAAAGGTATTAAGCCCTCCCCAGATCGGGTTGAGGCAATATCAACAGCTAAACTCCCCAAGACGGTTAAAGACCTAAGAAGATTTTTGGGGATGGTCAACTTTTATCGTCGCTTTCTTCCTCACACAGCTGAGATGCAGCAACCACTCAACGCCTATCTTTGTGGCTCTAAAAAAGATGGTGCTAAGACGATCGACTGGTCAATTGAAGCTGGCAAAGCTTTTGACCAAGTCAAGACTGGTTTAACAGAAGCCACTCTATTGTCCTTTTGTATTGTCCGGACTCAAACGCCGAGCTTGGTCTATTCGTAGACGCTTCGGATTTCGCCATCGGGGCTGCACTGCAGCAAAAATGTCAAGGCTCTTGGCAACCCCTTGGTTTTTACTCGGCCAAATTAAGCGACGCACAAAGAAAGTATAGTGCATACGACCGCGAACTCTTAGCGGCTTATCAGGGCATTCGTTATTTCCGATACTTTTTGGAAGCCCAAAGGTTCACTCTATACACCGACCACAAACCACTGACTTTTGCTTTTAAACAAAAGCCAGAAAAGGCCACACCTCGTCAACTTAGACATCTAAGCTATATAAGTGAGTTCACTTCTGACATTCGGCATGTCTCTGGTTGCAACAACGTTGTTGCTGACGCACTCTCTCGTCTAGAAGAAATCATTCTTCCCAGTACTCTCGACTTTGCCGCAATTGCCTCGTCCCAAGCATCGGACGCAGAGTTTCAGAAGATTCTCAAGGACTCTAAATTTCTTTTAAAAAAACAACCAATATTTGGCACCAACGTCGACATTTTTTGTGAAATGTCTGGCCCAACCATACGACCTTATATTCCTCACACGTTCAGGAAACAGGTGTTCAACTCAGAACATAATATCGCTCACCCTGGTATACGTGCTACAAGAAAGCACATTGCAACTAAATTCTTCTGGCCTTCGATGAACAAGGACATTGCCACTTGGGCCCGAGAATGTCTATCTTGTCAAAAATGCAAGATAACCAGACATGTGAGCAAACCTGTATCGACCTTTCCTACGGTCTCCGAACGTTTTAAGGTCATTCACATCGACATAGTTGGTCCCCTAACACACTCGCAGGGATACACTTACTGTCTCACCATAATCGACCGTTTCACACGTTCATTTCGAAAAATATCATTTCGAAAGATATTTGATTTCAAATACTAAAACCTCCCTGCTTTGCATAGATTACCACGAGGTCATTAAGGCGACTGCACATCCGGGTGGAGATAGCGGCTCTGAGTTGGGACCCAACAAAACTGAACATGTTACATAAACAAAATAACACAAAAGACAAGACAGATGGACAACAGAACATGGGGACGACAGCGGCGACGCAGGGCGAAGGAGGCGCCGCCATCGACCGTTTTGCGTTTGCGAGGAGGCCAAGGGTCCAGAGGACCCCCCCTCCGACGCACAATTCAACGCAAATAGAGGGATTGATTGGTTCCGGATGCTCAGTAGAGGCGCAGGAACCTCAAACTGCTGAATCCGCTCACAGTGATCTGGAGACCCCGAAAAGTCATCCACGGGAGAGCACTGAAACAAGAGCTCCAGAAGAAAATATGCCACTTGCACGTGTGTCCCCTAGGAGGGAGTACATAAAGCGTGAGCGAGTGGCTGAGGAGGATATGTTGAAGAAGTGTCAACGTATCCTACAAAAAATGCTCCAAGCCGCCAACGTGCAGAGAAATATTTCAAAGCACGTCAAGGACGGTATGTTGGAGCTGGAGGAGGCCTTTGAGGTCATTTTCACCTGCCGAACGAACTGGCAGAAGGCAGAGGTAGCTTACCAGCGGGTCTTGGAGGAAAAGATCGCTGAGTCAACCACTGTTGCAGGGGTCCCGGGGGTAGATCAGCCACGGCAGAATAAGCGCGTGGCTGAATCTAGCCCTGAAGATATTCAGGAAGTCCGGGTGAGGAAGGAGGTGCCAGTTTCGGACCTCAGGAAGTGGGTGACGGTTACCCACAAGAAGAAAAAGGGAAGCGTCGCAAAAACACCAGTGACCCCCGCTGGGACGGAAAAGGCCCAAAAAGAGTATAAACCACAGGGCAATAAGAAAGTAGTGGTGAAGAAAACAAGAAGAATGGCAGGCAAAGACAGCGAGGGAAAAAAATAGACGCTGTCATAGTAAAACCGGCTCCGGGAAGAACCTACGCGGAGGTCCTAGGGGCCATCCGCCAAGGTGTTTCCCCGGATGAAACTGGTACGCTAGTAAAGCGTATCAGAAAGACAGCAGAAGGAGGGGTCCTTTTGGAGATCGCGCGCTGTGATGACCGCGCGAAATCGCAGGATTCGATCCGGGCCGCCGTAGATGGCCAGGGGGACGTGAAGCTTGTGACTCCTAGAGTCAAGATCGAGCTTTTCGACCTCGATTGCCTCACAGTCAGCGAAGAGGTGACATCCTCCATCAAACGCGAGGCTGGAGAGGAAGGAGCCGGCGAGGTGAAAACCACACTCTTCCCTCCTAACACAAGGGAGCAGAGGAGAGCCGTGGTGGAGCTGGATGAGGCACCAGCATCCAAAATCCTCAAGTCTGGTCGAGTCGGGGTAGGAATGATAAGTGCCCGAGTGCGAAGGTGGGCTGAGGTGACACGCTGTTACCGGTGCCTAGGCTACGACCACACAAGGCGTAGCCAGCCAGCCACCACCAGCTGCTGGAAGTGTGGACAGGTTGGGCACAGGGCAGCAGACTGCTCTGCGCAGGCTCAGTTCATATTATGCACTGAGAAACATGGCGTGAATGACGCCAAGCATCTGATGGTATCGAGTCCGTGTCGAGTTTTCAGAGACGCACTCGATGCCAAGAAAAAGCAGAGTAGGACATGAGAGTCCTTCAAGGCAACCTGCAGGGCTGCAGAGCTGCGGGCGACCTCCTCGCGCAACTAGTCCGCGAACATAAGGCTCAGATCATATTGATCAGCGAGCCTTATAGGGGGAGGAACTCGTCCGCTTGGCTAGCAGATGCTACAGGGTACGCGGCGATCTGGATCGCTGACGGGCAGAGAGGGCTCGCATCGGCGCCCGCGGCTCAGGCAACGGTCACGTGTGGGTGACATACGGAGAGATCACCTTTGTGAGCTGCTACCTGTCTCCGAATGACTCAATGCAGGAATTCGGAGTCAAACTTAGCTCACTAGAAGACTCTCTCCGCGGAATCGCTGGCAATGTCATCGTAGGAGGTGACTTTAATGCAAGGGCATTGGAGTGGGGTATGCCTACCGAAAACACTCGCGGACGGCGCATAGTCGAGATGGCATCGAGGTTGGGTTTGTTGGTGTTGAATACGGGTTCGACGCCAACATTCCGAAGGCCCGGTTTTGGCGAATCCATTCCCGATGTCACCATGGCATCGGAGAGACTTGCGGCACTCGTCAGCGATTGGAGGGTGATGGAAGATTACACTGCAAGTGATCATAACTACATCACCTTCCAAATTGCTGAGAGCAGGCAAAGACGCCAAGGCTCTTCCTGTAAGTGGAATGGCTGGAATGCCGCTAAACTTAACAGGGACGAGATGGTCGCATCGCCCGTTTCGAGTTTGGGAGGGGAGCTTCTAACATCTGGGTCCCCAGTGACCCGTGCAGCAGCAGAGGCCGCTGCTGGCAGAACCATGGGGTGGATTCGCAGGGTGTTTGAGGCTTCAATGCCCAAACGGAAACCCTTTCGTAGGAGGCAACATGCGTACTGGTGGAACGATGAAATCGCCGAACTGCGACGCATCGCTTTGGCGTGCAGGCGCAGGGCACATTTGGATGTTACGAGTATTAGTAATTTGAGGATTTTGAATGGATGGAGATTTGCGGGTATTAGGAACATTATTTGAAATACAATTTTTTCTTACAGTATTAGGTACTTTCTTACGGCTATTGTTGGTCCTTCGATTATTCCAGGGAGAAAATGTAACGCCATTCCAGTCGAATTTGCTGTTACTTCTGTCTAAACTCATGAACATCCAGGCATATTTTGAGGGAATGAAAACCTTGTATCGTTTCTGTGAGTTGTGTTTCCGTTGTGGTAGTTTGGTGATAAAATAATCATTGATGTGGAGTCCAGCTTCGAGGAACGTATTCAGCCATCCTTGATCAACAGTGGGAGGAACACCTTTGACGAAGAACGCTACTTTGTCGGTATCAACTGGTAAATGGAAGCGTGATCCTTCGTATTGGCAAGTTTCATTATATTTGTTTATTTTTTTAATGCGACTGTCCCACTCATTTTTCGACCAATATGTACCAAATTTATATATTGGCTTGTCTGCAGTAGAAGTCAATTCTTTGATAGGAGATGAAGCCATGTCTTTTGTAGCCACTTTTGGCATGTTGCTGTTAATATCGGCCATTGAGAGCTCATGGAGAAGCGAATGTTCGTAAATAGATGGCTGATTATTTATGTCTTCCAATGATTTTTCACGCTGATGCTCAAAGTGTTCAAGCTTGTTATTTATATTACTTAGTTTTAGTGATTGTTCCACGAACGCATTTGTTAGCAAGGTATTCTGCTTATCGAACATTGAAGAAAATTTTTGCTCAGCCTTCTCGAGCATATTTATAAAGTTTACTTGGCGAGAGCTGCTTGGGACAGAATTGGCTGAGATACTTGAAAATATAGTATCTAATTTGCCATTCAGGGAATCTATTCTCTCTTCTAGTGCGGCAAGGGACTTTTCAACGCCATTGTTGCTGTTGTTGTTAGTCTTCGAAAGAGCAGATGAGAGTACATCAAAATGTTGCGAAATGTCCGCCAGAATATCTTCGTTTGCTCTAGCCTGAGCTTGATGTTTGAATACGAGATGGTCTTTTTCAGCATTTAGTGTTCCAATGTAACTGATTATGCTGTCGTACAAGTCAACAGTAATTTACGTGGATTTTACTTGCTAATTGGACCAAAAACGATTTTCATACCAGAATGAAAAAGTGGAAAAAATGACTTTCCAGAAAAAGATCAACTGCTAATGGTCAAGGAATACTTTTAGTATAATTTCTGCATGACTTTCTGCTGAAAATGATGTGTAGAATTTGGTACGTTGTAGACGGCTTCAATTTAAGTGGTATTCTGATAATAATAAAATATTGACATATTTGACCATTATTGTACATTTCCCGTTTGTTAGCAGCTATGAATGCAAAACATCTGAAAAAATCTAATATGAGGGCTATTCAACGAACTAAATGTTCGCAAAAAGTTAGAAGTAATACAAGCAAGCAAGCAAAAGAACAATTTCTCAGCCGAAAAAAATTCCGAAGGCTTTAAAATTAGTAAGTCAGGTGCAACGTATTTAAAAAAAACCACTGCAGACGCATTGGAAACAACAACAACTCCTGTCATGGATAGGGGGAGTTTTGTTGTTCTCAATGCGTCTGCAGTGGGTAGCATTGTTCTGTTGTAGATAGGGGGAGCAAAAAAAAGCACGCCTATTGTTTCAGTAAGATGCCTCACTTAATTAGCATATTTTCATAACACTTAAAAAGACAGAAGAGAGTACACCCTTGCCTCTGTCTCTCAGTTTCTTTCCCATTTGTAATCTCTCTCTTTCATCGCCTTTATAAATACAACTTCGATATATTCACAATTCTCATTGAATTGAGACAATAGGCGTGTTTCTTTGTTCCCCCTGTTCTGAAATAACAGAACGTTGCTATGCTATGCAGTACAGACGCATTGGAAACAACAACAACTCCCCCTATCCAGAACAGGAGTTGTTGTTGTTTCTAATGCATCTTTTCTGGATAGCATTGTTCTGTTACGAATAGGAAAATGAAAAAAACAAAGAATGATGATATCGGCCTGCTTCACATTTGACGTAATTAGAGGCGTTATTAGAGTTGAGTTCCTTAATAGTAAATTTGTGATAAATATCCCCTTAAGGAACACCAGGTCCAATCGTTTGCTAAGGGAATATTCACATTCTACCATATATGCAGCTAATGAGCGGGTGAATAGATGCTGCAGGGTCTTCAATGGCTTTAGCAACCTTTATTCCCCAACGATTTCCAAACTATCCTACAAATCTTCCCTTATCCAAGCCATTTGTACACAATAACTTTTAAGCTCTTGTTTAATTATCGTTTTTAATTGTTATTCTTTTATTTCCTTGTTATTTTACTTATTGCCTATTTTAAACTTATTTGTTTACTCCATTAGTTATTTATTTATTTATGTGTTATTTATTTGTACCTTACACTTTTTTATTTCCTTTTTATTTTACTTTTTGTCTATTTTAAACTTATTTGTTTACTCCATTAGTTATTTATTTATTAATGTGTTATTTATTTGTACCTTACCCTTTTTTTGTTTGTTTTTAAATAATTTGATATTCCATATTTTTTTTATGTATGTATATGTATTTATGCCTTGTTTGGCTAATCAATAAAATAAAATAAAATTACAAAAATGTAGTAGTGGTTAAACGAATAAATGTGTACTTGACAAAAACACGAATGAAACAAAAAAAATCCTCGTTGTTAACAAACAAAAAAACAAAAAAAATCGAAATTCGAAAGTCGAAACAAAAAAAATCCAATCGATGATCGCCGCTTCTCTAGTATTCAACTCGGCTGGCATTATATTGTGAAAAATATGCAAGCAGCAAACACCTCGCTGTGATCCCCATATGTCTAGAATTTTCTGCAGTTTCTTACTTTCCGTAAAACGATTCACATGTGAGCGGCTGATGGGACCAACACGTTCTATAAAAAAATCAAAATAATTCTAAGTAATATCACATGGATTACTTACCTTTTCTTAAATGCTCCTGTAAATTGGCAGAATCACGATTTTCCGTGAAAAACTTCATTGCTTCATATAGATGCGAGTATGGTCTACTGCTATTTCCTTTTCCAACGTAAAAAATTGCATTCAAAAATGTTTTCCACATTTCGTGCTTCGACATGAACTAAAATAGCAATAATGCGTTTTTCTTGCATCCCGTACATAAAAGAAACCTGAAACTAAATCGACATACTCACTTTATGTTCGCCCGGTAAATGTCGAGATATCCGAGAATCAATTAGCAGATATATGAAACTTTTCTTCAAATTTCCTTCGTGAAACTTTCGCTTTTTACCGTTTTTGGTCCAATTAGCAAGTAAAATCCACGTAAATTACTGTCGACTTGATTACAAAAATGTAGTAGTGGTTAAACGAATAAATGTGTACATGACAAAAACACGAATGAAACAAAAAAAATCCTCGCGTTTTTCTCATTTTCTTGTCCTGGTTTTTTTACCTAAAATCGAGGCTGGACACGCCCATGCTGGGTGTTAATAGACATTCCCCTTCGGCAAGAAAAATTTGCAAGGCTTTATAAAGTAAAGCAATACCAAGATATTTCTTGTCTTTCATCGTCCAGGACTGACAAGGGCTATAATAGTCACCGCGTTTTAAATTCGTCAGATGATTTAAGCTCAACGCATCGATGATTGCCGCTTCTCTTGTATTCAACTCGGCTGGCATTATATTGTGAAAAATATGCAAGCAGCAAACACCTCGCTGTGATCCCCATATGTCTAGAATTTTCTGCAGTTTCTTACTTTCCGTAAAACGATTCACATGTGAGCGGCTGATGGGACCAACACGTTCTATAAAAAAAATCAAAATAATTCTAACTAATATCACATGGATTACTTACCTTTTCTTAAATGCTCCTGTAAATTGGCAGAATCACGATTTTCCGTGAAAAATTTCATTGCTTCATATAGATGCGAGTATGGTCTACTGCTATTTCCTTTTCCAACGTAAAAAATTGCATTCAAAAATGTTTTCCACACTTCGTGCTTCGACATGAACTAAAATAGCAATAATGCGTTTTTCTTGCATCCCGTACATAAAAGAAACCTAAAACTAAATCGACATACTCACTTTATGTTCGCCCGGTAAATGTCGAGATATCCGAGAATCAATTAGCAGATATATGAAACTTTTCTTCAAATTTCCTTCGTGAAACTTTCGCTTTTTACCGTTCGCGTGAAAATGATCACTCAGTTCGCGCTCCAAATGCATTTGATTTTGAATTTTATCGAAAAACTCTTTTTGTTGGACTGTTTTTTCGAGTTCGACAGAGAAACCTGGAAAAAGCAGTAACATAATAAATCGAGATAATAAATGATCTTGCAAAAATGTGTGCATACTGTTGACATATAGCAGATACAATTTACATTTGCTTACAGAATATACACGAGGTAGCAAAATTTTCATTTCTGGATATTGACAGATAAAATAAAATCAAATGTGACATTTTATAAATTGATCCTATGTTATGCAGTGAGTAATAAGCTATCGGGCATAGGAACAACTATTATGTAAAAAAGGAACTGCATTTCGAAAACACATTGATGACGATTAAATCAAACATCAAACCAGTAAAATTGAAAATCCCTGTTTAGTACACGCAGCACTTACGTAGTGAGGGTATTCTAATTAAGTCCAACATCCAAAACAACATTACATTTAAAAAACTCTAGCGCACCTGAACCGCTAGAAACACTAATGTTCGAAGAACAGTAGAAGAATCGTGCAGGTTTTGAGTGCATATTCCACCACATGTGCTGCTTATTACGGCCAAACAGTTTCAAATGCCACGTTTTACTTTGGTCTCAAGAATGCATTATAACTCATATGGTGGAAGGTTTCAGATATTACCACTGACATGAATTTCAACGTTTACGAGAGCAACACGGGTTAAGTATATTCGTTATCAGTTGCTTATTTCACATAATGTTTAAAGCAGCATCTCATGTAACATCAATGAAGAAAATGCTCAGTGCCTGCAGCACTGTAACTGAAGTTGGTGTTTGGGGCTGCGATCCGAAAAATTTGCAGATTTTTGGGAATTGAAATATTGGTTATTTATTTTCATTGTAAATGTTTCCGGTATGAATACTAACTGTAAGCATTTATTGGTACAAAAGTAGCACAACCGACTCGTGCTGGCAACCTTCTGCCAGTATCAAAGCCAAGAATATATCACATCTGCTTCACGTTGTTATATTATATTCGAAGTTATAGGAGTATAAGGAAATTTAGGGTTACCTGCAGCGAGTTTTTTCAAATAATCGAAAACCTAATATTTGCTGTTTATTGTCACTACAATATCATTACCATTTGAAAATTCTACGATAAAACCGCTTAATAAAGATATTGCAATTAAACACAAAACCAACAATAGCTGGCAACCCTATAGTTCAACCAAATTTGGCCTGAATAATGTTTATGATAGGTTTCATCAATTGTATGAAATTCGTATTGATTTGATGACTGCACTGGAAGTTATAGGGCAAAAAGTTTTATTTTCCTGAGCGAATTTTCAAAACCAAAGACACAAAAATTACCATTGCTGGCAGCACCAATCAAATTTTTCAATCAAATTTCCACCAAACAGAGATTAGAGTAAGGTTCAGCTACTATGTCAATTTCATGAAAATCTGGTAACTAATTCACATTTCATAGGGCAAAAAGCAGTTTTTTTTCTTTGTAATTTTTCAAGTGGCACCACTGGCACAGAGTTGCCCACAATTCAAAATCGCTTCTATCAGATCTGGTCCTACTTAAGTCCAATGCATTCTTTAAATATCAGCTGTATCTGATTATTGGTTCGTGAGTTCCCGTGAACAGAAGTTTTTGATGCTAAAACTATAGGTTAACTGGGAAAGGGTTACCGTTCTTGTCCGACATTAAATTTCCAAAGTTTAACTTTGAACGTGTAGATAAAGCATAAGATCTGTATACAGATTGGTTTTATTGTAAGAAACGGACATTTTTTAGATATTCGATGGTTTGAATGTTTTCACTTCCAAATTTTTATTTTTTCAAATTTAAGACACCAAAATTATCATAGCTGGCAACTCCAACCGAATTTTTCGACCAAATTTCTACCAAACGTGGTTTGAAGTAAGGTCCAGCTACTGTGTGAATTTCGTTAAAATCGAACGATTCAATCAGAATTTATAGGGCTATAAACAGTTATCTTTTTTAGTGATTTTTCAAGATGGCACCACTGGTACAGAATTGCCCGCATTTCAAAATCACTTCTATCAGACATGGTCCTTTGTAAGACCAATACATTCTGCAAATTTCAATTAATTCTGCTCATTGGATCGTGAGTTTCCGTGAACAGAAGTTTTTTATGCTAAAAATATAGGTAAATTGGGCAAGGGTTACCAGGCGTGCCCGTTATACCATATCAAATTTTTTTTATTGTCTACGTAAACAAAGCATAATATTTACATATGAGTGGCTTTTTTTGAAGAAGCGGCATTTTTTCAAGATGGACGATGATTTGGAGGTTTTCACTTTCAGTACCTGCACTAGCTACAGTGTTGCCAGCACCTCCATTAAAAGCTACACAAATCTACAACTAAATAATACAAATATGTCCTGAACATTTTGTAATGATTGAATAGCTTTGTCAAAAGTTATCGCAATTTGAACATTTTCAAAATTTCCCGTTCTCTTTTTAGGCACCCAGCCCACATGGGGTTAAAAAATTCCAAAAAATTATCCGATTCACATGTAAAACACGTTCGAAATTTATTTCGTCAACTTTATTTTCGCGAAAATTATTTGTGTACGAAATAATAGGTATATTAAAAATATCACTTAAATGGCCGCCGGCGCCAAAAGGTTAACAATAACTGACATTTAGTGAGACCTGGACCTATTCTGCACATACACTAATGTATCCTGAAAGTTTCAGCTCAATGGGATGGCGCGATCCCGAGATTATCTCACTGAAATTTTTTGATGATATATATATACATATATAAATGGAAATATGAATTTTTGGCCGAATCGATTTTAATACTAATGCTCTTCGAACATTAGTAAAAATAACGTGCGAGAAATCTTAACTATAACCGAAACCTAAAACACCCGATACAAGTACTTACGTTTTTCCTGTGTTTGTTTATTGATTGTGTTGACTACATCGGTGCTCCTTTTGTATTTGATCAGTCGCTTAGTGTACAACCGTTTCGTACTCTTTGTAATAGGGCCTATAAGCAAATTTGTCGTTTTTAAATCTATTGATGCATTTTCGAAGCTTATCGCTTACCAGGAATATCGCCAAAATTAGTTAATTCTGCGCGCATTACATCCGTATCGTAGTCAGCTGGCACTATACACTCGGTTGATATGCTAGATTTACTTTTGTTTAAGTCCTCACACCTATAATGCATCAAAATTACTGATTATACAGAAACATTTCAATAGAACTTACTCATCTGTCGGATTAGAATGAATTCGAGTTTCATAAAAGACCAATCCTTCCTCGTCGTCTGCATGAGTGTAGATCTCGGCGACTTGCATGACATACTTCCCGTTTTGACGAGACCGGATGAAATTAGATTGATTTACAGTTCTATCTTCTTCTGGGATCCCATGTTCAGCCGTAACAAGATCGGTTTGAGCGTCACTGGCTATCAACTTTTCCAAGAACATATTCAAACGTCTATTCCTCAGAGCAGGTTGATTGTAGTTTTCATTCGGGTCAGTTAGAGTGCTCGTAAAATTTGGTGTTTTCTGCGTCATCACACCACCGAGCAGCTCATCAACATCTTTCCTAACCTTTGACAGCGATGAAGGTTTTTGTGTGCTCTGAACTTTTTGCCGCCACACTTCAATCAACGAATGTTTTGATATCTGCGGAGATGACTGTCCAGAAAGCCTTTTAACATTTTCCTCAAATAGTTTGAACCGATCTTGTTTATCGTCTTTAATCGCCGGTGACAGTTCATTCAAACGAGATAGCTGATGGTTTGTAGAAGCTGATGTTGCCATGAGTTTCTTATTCTTTTCAGAAAATTTCAACTCGAAATCCAAATTCTGTATTGTTTCTATGACGTCGAAATGACACTCTTGCACCGCATAGAGAAAGGGTGTCTTCCTTTCGCTGTCGAAAGCGTGAATATCTCCACCATGTTGCTGTTTAAGGGGTTTTAGTTGATTATAAAAGTTTCGTAGGCGAATTACTTACCAGAAGCATTTTGACGATTTTGGCTCGGCCGACTAAGCATGCAATGTGCAGGGGTGTGAGTTTGTCCTCAGAAAGGACATTGGGGTCTCCTGAATCAGATTGTATTATTTGGTATTTTGATCAATTGATGCAATGATTCGAGACAGTATTTAGGGAACGAAATACCAACCTCCATGTTTTAACATCAATTCTACTATCCTTTCTGAAATTCTAGTGTTCTCCATGCCACAAGCATAGTGTATCGGAGCAATACCTCTTCCGCATACAATTGTATTCGGGTCGCAATCATCTTTTTCCAACAAAATCTCACAAGCTCTGGAAGTAAAATGACCGGAATTAAAACGGCATATAGTAGGCTGTTTACCTACCGCAAATTTTCATCCTCTAGGGTTGTTAACAAACAAGTGGCCAAGTATTTATCTTTCATGTCTTTTTTTTTCAGGAAATACAATGAGAGCGTTCCCGTACTTTTCATGAAATTCCCCACCACATGATTCAGGAAAATTCAGTAAAATCCAGTGACAGAAAGTACGCGAACAGACCTTTTGTCAGTATTCTATTCAGCTCTCGTATTTTTCGTGGAGCGTGCCAACCACACAAACAGGTTAGTTTCCATTCGACAGGCAGAAAAATGAATAAATCCGATCGCTACTTTTGCTAATTAGGACACAATATGATCCGCCCGAACTATCTGAAGGAGACAGGCACCTACCAATTTAGCTACGATTCGATAAAATCGCCGAATTCGTATCTGGTTGTTATTTTACTTGTTTTTGATTCGGCAATTAATCCTTCTAGCCCGTACGTATCAATATCTAGCCTATTCCAGTGCTTCGTTTTGATTTCCAGTCACGCAGTCAAAGCTAGTTGCAGTCTAGCTGACAATTATGGGCTTTGTGGTCCGCTGATTGAAAACAAACGGAGCAGGACCAATTTTCACCGTGAAAACGGGACTCTCAATTGCAAGCACTATTCATACACTGAAACACTGTTGGAAAGTCTCTCGAGATGATAACCGATTTGAGTTGCCTAATAAGTGCCTCAAATACGCTTTAGCGCAGAGCACTTGGCAAATGCCTTTTTCTCGTAGCCGTCGCGTTTGTCAAAAAAAATTAGCACAACATGTCTGTTGGCGTACATACACGACCAGCGAAGATCAAAAAAATCAGGCGAAGACGGCTGGCTCTTTCTCGGTGGTGAGCACAAAATCTCGACAAACCGTTCGCGAATTAAATCACATCGATCAGCAATCAACAACTGACCTAATGACAGACTAAATACACCTAATTTCGTCGAATACATAAAGCTATTTTTTCGTAAAAACGAGTTAATTTTAAACAGGAGACGGCCTCGAACACACTATCTGAATGTGACGGCTATTGAAAACATGCACAAGACACTCAAGACGGAGAGACGACACGAAAGCTACTGACAGGCCCTGGATGCCCTGGACACGGACGGTATAAAGGTTCAGTTAAGGTTCAGTTAGCGAACGTGCGTCGCGTCCGTCGCGTCCGCTGCGTTTTATGACCGGACGCATCGATGATCTTTGAGAGTGCGTCGCGTCCGCTCCGTCTGTCAAAGGCAATGGTGGTCAGTTTTTATTTTCGTGGTGTAAAATTCATATTCGAACGCGGGAGTAGTTTGAGCTGTTTTGTGATTTGTTGGTTAGTAGCTAAACGTATGAAAGAAGCAATGTTTCATCTTAATTGCACAGTATGTATTGCATATTCAGACATTTTTTGTCTACTGCAAACGAAATATGTTGGCAGTCATAGGTGGACACTGGTATTTTACAAAAAATATTGATAAATTTTTATTTATCTGGAATTATTCATCCACCAGGGGAAAAGAGATGGCATTCAATATTAATACAATGACTACATAATTAATTTAGTATGGTGCAATAACGTAAACACTTGTTTTACATTTCTACTCGGATGTTTGGTTTCGGAGTCAACAAAATTTTGAACTATAATAAATTACAGCTACTATTATTTTTGTCGCGTTATTTTCAAGCTTGCTATTTATAAAGTTTATAAAGTTCTCACTGAAGCAACAGTTGCGAAGATAAATGAAAGACAAGCTAATTTAATGCAGACATCAATTTAATCGGTTCAACAAACGTTGACTGTTTTTTGAACCATCGGTAAATTAACATTATTTTACCAGATATATTTATAACTATAAAATACGCTAATTAACAAGTTCTACAGCATCAACATTCGATTAATTAAATATTTCAGGAAAATGATTTATCTATTCCACAAAACATTTTGAAAATATATTCACCTTGAAAAATTCATAGCTGACAGAATGCCTTGCAAAACACTCACCACTCATTCTAAACTCACCTTTCTCTCTCTCGATGCGTCCGAAGATGAAATTTGATCATCTCTTGCGCTCCGTCGCGTCCGACGCACCGGTTGGATAACTATCGCTGCGTCTTCCAATGTAAAGTATATGGAAACTGAGAAATTCAACTCAGTCGGAGCGGACGCGACGGACGCGACGCAGGTTCGCTAACTGAACCTTTAGCGAACGTGCGTCGCGTCCGTCGCGTCCGCTGCGTTTTATGACCGAACGCATCGATGATCTTTGAGAGTGCGTCGCGTCCGCTCCGTCTGTCAAAGGCAAAGGTGGTCAGTTTTTATTTTCCTGGTGAAAAATTCATATTCGAACGCGGGAGTTGTTTGAACTGTTTTGTAATTTGTCTGTCAGTTCGTGCGTGCGTTCCGTGTGTCGAAGTTGAAGGTGTTGAATTAAATTATTGTCGTGGTGTGTAAACAATTGTAGAATGCGAGAGTTTTTTGAAATGTTAAGCATGTTGTTTATGCTATATGTAAAATACAAGAAAATTAAATCATCCACCAGAGAAAAAATAGATGGCTTTCAAAAGACTACAACCGGATCTTGATCATCCACCAGAGAAAAAATAGATGGCTTTCAAAATTAATATCATGGCTGCATATTCTAACTGATTAAGTAAGGCATAATAACGTAAACGCTTTTTTACATTTCTACTCGGGTGTTTGGTTTCGGAATCAATCAAACTTTTGAATTGTCACAAATTACTACTATTATTTTTGTCACGCTGTTTTCAAGCATGCTATATTTGGAAAATTATCAATTAAATTTTAAGCGCAACAGTTGCGAAGATAAATGAAAGATAAGCTAATTCAATGCAGATATCAATTTAATCGGTTCAACAAAGGTTGACTGTTTTTTTAACCATCTGTAAATTAACATGATTTTACCAGATATATTTATAACTATCAAATACGCTAATTAACAAGTTCTACAGCATCAACATTCGATTAATTAAATATTTCAGGAAAATGATTTATCTATTCCACAAAACATTTTGAAAATATATTCACCTTGAAAAATTCATAGCTGACAGAATGACTTGCAAAACACTCACCACTCATTCTAAACTCACCTTTCTCTCTCTCGATGCGTCCGAAGATGAAATTTGATCATCTCTTGCACTCCGTTGCGTCCGACGCACCGGTTGGATAACTATCGCTGCGTCTTCCAATGTAAAGTATATGGAAACTGAGAAATTCAACTCAGTCGGAGCGGACGCGACGGACGCGACGCACGTTCGCTAACTGAACCTTAACTTTCCACCAATAGCGCGCGCGACCGATTGCGAATGGGCAAACCAAAGACGTATGAGATTTCTATTTTTCATTTTCTTGTGGGGGCATAGGAAATGGCGCAGCATTTCGAAATATTTACTGTCTATTGAAAAATTCGATTGGTATATTTTAATTGCAGCAACTTATTTTAGCTTAGATTTCCATAAAGAAATACAATCGTTGCTTCAAATATTATATGGCAAAGCAAATATAGTGCAGGTAGTAGTGTATCGCAGGAAAGTGGAGTCATTGTATACATATATGCAAATACTTACATATATGCAAAACAATACTATTCATATCTGCAAAACACTCAATTGTACCATACATGGAAATTTTTTAAAAAAGAAGTGATTATCACATAAATAGTTAGGCATTTCATTGTAATACTAGGTGAAATTATTTCTTCTATCATTTTACACAAAAAAAAAGGGATCGTAGTAGAAAAATGACTTAGAGAAAATCGGGGAAAAAGTGAACGCAATAATTTCATCGGGCGACTTGATGCATTTCTGGTAAAAATATTTTCTTCGACTGTTCCTTGAAAACTCTGCGATAAATTAAACAATACCGATTTTTACCGATGCTTCATATTTATTAAACACACGCTTCGATTTTCAATTGCAAATTGAATCCTTGATCGTCCTTGCTCGGCTTTTCAGTTTTCTTTATCTGTTTTGGCTTTATGCATGCAAACAAATACTCTATGAAAAAAATGTTTATACAAATTTCTGCAGTTATCTACGCATAAATTTGTACATATCTTTGTACTCATTTGTACTCATTTGTACTCACATTGGGGATAAATTCATAACAGAAATGTGTTAAGGCCAACGTCATAGGGAGGTACTTTATGCAAAATGTGGATAGTTTGTCGGTTTATTCATCATTGGTCAAAATATAATTATTACGAGCAATGTTTGAACTTAATTATATTGTAACTACAATTAGTTATGATTTTGAAAATCATAATTAATTCTAGTTACAGTATAGTTAAGGGGAGTCCCTAGTGAAAACAGTGTTTTTCTACATTATGCTTTTTATAACCATAATCATTTTTTTTTTAGGTTTTATTGCATGGTTTTATTGCAATTACGAACAATGCTTTAAGGTAATAAAAGCATTGTTCGTAATTATATTATCTGTCATTATTTATATCGCAGCTAAAATGGGATGTTTTATTTCCAGAGGCTGAAAAGTGCACTTTACCGCCTTCAAAGCAGGCTGCAACTGCATCAACTTCTTATTGTACAGTTGAAAGGGGAGAGGCGCCTGCTTGCAATCAGCCACATATAGACCATCATCCATCGTCTGTTGTCGGCGAATCAAGCTCCAATTCTGATTCAGAAGATGATGAAGAAAATCAGGAGACCTGTGATTAGCGAATCCAATCCCGGGATCCCGGATCCCGGGATCCCGGGATCCCGGTCTATTTCTGGTCCCGAAAATCCCGGGATTGATGAGTTCTAATCCCGGGATTTTCAGGATCAGAAATTGGCTGGGATTTCGGGGCCGGGAGTCAAGCATTATCGGCAATCAAGTTACAGTAAGACTCGAAAAGTGCAAATAGAATCCATATTTATGAGAAAACAATTAGCTCACATCATAATGCGTAAAGAATAGAGCAAAACAAACCGATGTAACAGTTAACAAGAGAATACAAAGGGGTTTGTAAATAAATAAGTATGGACTGTTTCGCATTTAGTGCATTCGTTACATCGAATGATTTGAGGAAATTAATACTAGCGAATGCATACACAGATTCACCAAAATCCTTAACAACAATCAAAAAAAGGTTTTTGGCTATGCAAGCAGGATAAAGAAAATAATAAAAAATAAGATATAACAGGCTAGTATCTCAGGTGAACGGTTCAGTTTGATGTTTGATGAATGGACCTTGACTGCAAATAGGCGCTATATAAATATAAACATCTAGTTAGTAAATTCTTACTGGAGCTTAGTGCGAGTAAGAATATCAATGACAGCTGGAAACTACCTAGATATGAGTTTACTGTTTCTCTAGGAAAAGACATTGTTACCATCGTAACTGATGGGTCAAACGAAATGCGAAAAGTAGGCAGACTAGTTGGTACAGAGCAACATATTTGTTTGACGCATAGCATCCACTTGGCAGTTTGCGATGTTCGCTATAATATGAGGTCCATTCCAGATTAAAGAGTTGATGAAGCAGCTAATAGTCTGAACGACGACCACGAAGATATGGATGGTCCTGAATCAGCTAACTACGTTGAAACCGGTCGCCTGCAAGACACGCTAGATCAGACGAAGGACATCAGCGCATGCATAAAGAAAGTTCGTTAGGTAGTATTATATTTTAAAAAAGCTCCAACGAAAAATAATAACGATCTTTAAAACTATGTCGGATCCGATCAAGGCATTTAACTGTCTCCTTTAAATGGATTGTAAAACAAGATGAATTAGTCTCTTGACTATGCTCGAATAGTTTCCCATTTTGAAAAATAGTATACATTAATAGGTCTGCAATATTCAGAGCAATTAGAAGCAATAGAGTTTGATTCGATTCAGAAAATTATTGAAGTTTTACTCCCTGTAAAATTGGCTGTGACGGCCTTTAGTCGCAGACTTGCAAATTTATGCACTGCTAATACTTCATCAATATTTGTATTTAGGCTGTTAGGAGAAAAACGGTCTATTCTTCTGAATGCTATGAAAATTGCAATATTGGACCGAATAAAAGAGCGTCCATGTACTGAGCTATCTGGTTAGCTAAGCTATCTCCAGAATCTACATTGTGCCAGCGAAAATTTACCAAGGGAAATAGAATCTCTATTTTGGAAACCAAGCAACGCAAATATTAAAAAAAAATACTTCAATGATCTATATGCTGAACCCTATGCTTGGAGCCAAAGAAATGAAGAGAACCCAGTAGATAACCATATTGAATCCAGAACAAGGTAGTCGTCAATTAACGCTACAAGAAGAGCTGCAAAAGTATGAAAATAATCAATCATGAAATGCCGCCAGAAACTAATCTAATTAAAACCATTGCAAAAGAAATGAATCTTTTCGAAAGTGGTGGCACTTGCATAGTTCGGAGTAGGCGTACCAATATTTCTCGACCGTTTCCGCGGCGTCCAAAATCGGGAATAAATTTAGAAGCAGGCTTGGAGACGATACCTTAGATGCTTTGCTATTGCTTCAATGTTACTTCCGAAAAACCCAATGAACTTTGGCCAATTTTTTATATGTTACTTTATTATGTATCTCAATTCTAAGAGTTGTGTTTTGTTGTTGTGGTTTTTGGTCGTGATTTTTTGTTGTAATTTGTAATAGATGTAATTTTTAATATCTGTCTTCATACTGTCAACGTTTTGGATAATTAAAATTATTGTTTTTATTTGCATCAATAATATAAATTAGTAATAATGCAATTTTTTATCCAGTTTTGAGCTTACTTATTGTTGTAGTTTTGAAATTATGGCAAATTATATAATCTGTTTACTAGAAACTTGACTTATTTTGTTGTGTTGTATTTTGAATTTCAAATCCCGGGATCCCGGGATTTGAGATTTTATAATCCCGTAATCCCGGGATTGAAAATATGGTTCGGGATTGGAATCCCTACCTGTGATGCAGCTAAGCAACAACTTGGGTGTTTCATTTGTCCAAACGAAAGTGATCCAATCACGATTAAAAAAGCGTTCATGGAAAAACACCCTATTCAAGTTGTAGAAGGAAAAGGTACAAAATTGCCATTTGAGCTTTCTAAACTTTATTACCGACATTTGCCAAGTGGTGAAAAAATACACCGTAAATGGTTATGATATTCAATTCAGCTGAATAAAGTGTACTCTTCGTGCTGTATGGCTTTTGGAGATAAAGGACACAGAGACTCTACCTTTATTACTGGTTATGATGTTTCTTCAAAATATGTGTATAAATCAGTAGAAATACACGAAAACTCTGCCCATCATGAAATTGCTGCGAAAGCAGCTTTTCAAAGTCAAAAGGTCTATGATATTTCAACTCTCCTGAATACCAGCCAAACTAAACAGCATGAAAGAGAAATTCAAACTAGATGATTGGTTATCCAACGTTTGATAGACATAGTTTTGTTTATAGGAAGACAAGGCATTGCCTACAGAGGTGACAAAGCAGAACCATTGGACGAGGATCAATGTTGACTTTTTTATCAAAGACTTTCATTAACAAGCTAATCAAGAAAATTAGCTCGATGGATCGAAACATTATTTTGAAAGACCTCCAGGATAGCATTATCTACAGCGTAATGGTGGACAGCACCCAAGATATAGCTGCAATGGACCAATTGGTAATATGCGTCCGCTATGTCGTTCAAGGAAAAGTGTATGAAAGACTTTTAGAGATTGCAGTTGTTGATGACTCAAGTGGACTAGCGTTGTACGAGCTTATAAAATTAAAATTATCTGAGTATGGCATTGCAACGTCAAATATTATTGCTTGTTCGTTTGATGGAGCCAACAACATGAAAGGCTGTTACAATGGGCTATAAGCCCATTTAAAAAAAGAAAATGAAGACCTTATTTATACTTACTGTATGGCACACGTACTGAACCTAGTTGTAGCTGACTCAACCAGGGGCGGCTCGTCGTTGTACGCAAAGGAAGCAGTGCTTCCCTTGCTAAATACTCCCTACACAAGAAAATTAACTTAACAATACATATTGAAATACAAAACAAATCAAATATTCAACAAATCAAAACAAATATTCAACATCAATAAAAAAATTTACAAAACACAAAACATTCATCTCATACACGAGATTGCTCTAACAGCCAAAGTGCTTTAAAAGTAGCTTTACAGCAACGCGACGAGATATCTTGCGTTTGTGTGAAAACCTCAAGCATCTCGTACCATTGTAAGCCAGAACGCTCAGTTCATTGCAGCGTATTGAAATATGCCACACAGAACACTAAAGCGATCTTGCCTCAATGCACGTACCATGATGTGTGCATACATCCCACAGCAAGCATTACACAATTAATGGTCGTAAACACTTTGCAATGAATGTTCACAAATAGCAGCGCGGACGCTGCTTAGCTCACCGCGTCTTCCTGGGTAGAGAAAATCAAAAAACCCCTTGCTTATTCGGCCGCTAAATGGCCGAGAAATATTTGTGAATGGACGCAGCACGATTTGCAGCGCTCTCTGCTTGATTTCTGTTTCGCTATAGAGCTTGGAGCTGGTTTGCTTTGGGCAAGTGAGTTTAGGATGTTATTTGTATGTATCTATACTGTAATGGATGCATTGGTTAGCATTGGATGTTATTTGTATGTTTCGTTTCTGTAATGGATTTATTACTGAGTTCAAGAGTTAAATGTTTGCTGCAGATTGAAATTCTTTTGATTTGTCTGTTTGCTTCTTTGTGCTGAAAGTGCGTATGTTAGTATTGGAATGATTAAAGAAAGATAGTTTAGTGTTAATGTTCGGCATACAACGTGAGTTTTTTTAAAACCCAAATCTTAGAGACATGAAGCTGATTTTATGGAAGACGTATGAATGTATTTTTTTAACAAATTCTTAATAATGGTATATTCGTGTGTTTTATTATTAGCTTGTTAGAGAAAGAAATATTTGAGTATGCTCTATTAATATATGTATGCACAGAATAGATACAATGTCTTATGGGGTAAATCTAACCCCACCTTGTATGGGTGAAGAATTATTTTCACCTTGTATGCCGAAGGTTTAATTCATTTTGTCTTGGAAATTTAATTTCATTTTAGAAAATCTACTGCGGTATATTTTTTTTCTTAGACTATTTGAGGAGACAAAGGTACTTTATAGATTCGTCGTGACCAGGAACCCTAATTTCAGTTTTTATTAAAAAAATTGTTCTAATTTGAAATGTCTTGGATTGTAATTTTTAATCTTGCACCATTTTAACATTAATGAGATTGATGGTGTTCATAGTGAGTAGAAAAGTCACTGAATCAAACAATTGGAAATCGAATGCAACTTTTGATACATTTGCTGCGCCGAAGTTTCTACTTGTTTATTCTTGAAAAATATGGAAAAATTTATCTGCTTCCCCGAGTCTTAAAGACACGAGCCGCCACTGGACTCAACAGTAAAGTTACTATAAGCTGAGAGCTTGTTTAGATTAGTGAACGAATCTGCGGTATTTCTAAGCTCATCGCACAAGAGAATGGCCGTCTGGGAAAAGGAAACAAAAAGAAAACATACTGCTCATGACAAGTTGTACAGATTGCAAAAAATAGGAGCAACGAGGTGGTGGAGCAAACATAAGGCTCTTTCATCAATTATTGATGAAGAATTTTTAATCAGTGAAGACAGTGTTAATACAGCTAAATTCATAAATTTTATTTCTGTTCTAAAAGAAATCTCTGATGGAAGTTTTGACAGCAAATCTCGATTCACAGCAAGAAACCTGATAATTTAATGGTCCAAATTTGAAAACTTGTATATGTCGTTTGTTTTACAAGATCTGTTTTTGGTCACTTCCCCTGTTTCTAAGTACTTGCAAAGTAAAACCATTGATTATGCTTTAGCTTGGAACTTAGTACAAACACTGCTCCAGCAAATTAAGGACAAAAGGAATGACGCGTATTTTGAAGTATTATACGCAAAAACAAAAACTGATGCCAGTGCAGTTAATCTTAAGCTAGACGAAAATGATATTGATGTCGAGTTAGAGTTGGACTTTAAGAGAAAGAGAACGTCAAAGAAAAAAATTGATGCCCGGTGAAAAATCAAAAGATGAAGCTGACTCTATTTCAACAGTTCAACATTACAAAATTGCATATTTTGATATTTTAGACTGTACGAGGATGAGTATTGAAGAAAGATTTTGCGCAAACAAAGACGTTTTACAGGATTGCTCTTGGTTGGACCCCAAAAAGTTTGACTCTATCTTGAAACTCGAAACATTTCCCACAAAAAGCCCTGCACAATGTTTCTAAACTGTGTAAAATTGAAAGAAGTCAGCTATTGATAGAGCTACGACAGTTTGCACAACAATATCTATCTATCTATCTATCTATCTATCTATCTATCTATCTATCTATCTATCTATCTATCTATCTATCTATCTATCTATCTATCTATCTATCTATCTATCTATCTATCTATCTATCTATCTATCTATCTATCTATCTATCTATCTATCTATCTATCTATCTATCTATCTATCTATCTATCTATCTATCTATCTATCTATCTATCCATCTATCTATCTATCTATCTATCTATCTATCTATCTATCTATCTATCTATCTATCTATCTATCTATCTATGCAAGTTTGCATCAGAAATGGGAAGCAGCGTTGAAGTGCACACTACGACCGATACAGGATGCTGTGTGCTGTTTGCATTTCTTGGACGAAGAAATGATAACTTACGCCAGAGGCAGACGGTTGCATCCTGAAGCTGTACCTCATCTAGAAGATATGTCAGTTTCTCCCATTGAAGAGGTATATTGGCAAATACTTATTGCATACATAATATTTTCTCAATCAATTAAAATTTTGTAATTGTGCATACATTAATATTTATTATTTTAAAAATTTTAATTTATTTTTTATTTTAGGAGCAAATGGTGGTATCAGCTTCTGCATCTGCTACTCATGTTAGTAGTTCAGATGACGAATGTATGCCGGTAAGGATTTCTCAGAAAGACAATGTGAATATTTACTAATTTCATTTATGGTTTTACAGATCGATAAAGAAAACATGCAGAGGCTGGAGAATATCGAGGGAATGTCTTCCAGCAAACGTCAAGTAAGCATGAAAATACATAATCTTATTTAATTCCTTGAGTTGGTCGAATTTAGGTAGTGGAGTACCGCCCTATTAAGCATAACGTTCTATCTTAATTTTTATATGTTAAAATCAATATTGAAAAATGCACTCTTCAGATATCTGCAGTACAAATCAAAACACAAATCATTGAATACTGCAATGTAGATATAACGTTTATGCTAAAAATCTATTAATCGAAGAGGCTAAAATTACCTGTTAATCTATAAAACTAAGTGCAAGTGTACTCAAAAGCACAATTCGAACCATCGGCTGCAAATACCACAAAATATTGCAGGCTCATCAATGAGTTAAGTAGACTTAACACAACTCAACATGTGCTAATGAGTTAGTGGTAAATTGATAAAAAATCTCGGCCTCTGAATATATTATCGCAAAATTGATAAATTGCGTTCTTATAATTAAAGCCAGCATCACCTATTACCATCATTTGCAATATGGTTGTAGAATGCCAAACAATTTCCTTAACATACGTGTAGAATCCGCTAAATCTAGCGAAAAGCAAAAATTATTCAAACCTTGAAAAAAGAAGATTGCCCGAGTCTCGGTAATTTTCCAATAGATACGCTCAATGTAATTGAGCAATAAATGTTTAACAAAATAAAAATCGGTTGTTTGTCCATGAGAGTTTTGAAATTGAAACTTTTTAGTCAAACATTTATTTAGTATCTTTAGTATCTAAGGCCGATCTCTACCCACTTCTTTTTGGCAAATATTATCAGCAGACATTTAAAGGCTGGTTCTTTGTTAAAGTATTTTATGATATCGCGCTTGGCTAATTTTTAAAGACACGACTCTGCAATAAATACTCACTTAATATAATAAATTAAATAAACATCGATCAGCACCTACTCAATATTGATTTCAAGATCCCATAGTAAAATATAAAAATACGAATAACGTACTAAAACTTGATATCACACGTTCAAAGTACCAGACTGCTTTATGAATATAATACAGAAGTTTTAATTTACCACTTTTATACATGACAATGATCTTACTTCCCTTCAGCTATATCAATTGTTTGGGGAGATTTTAGGTCTGTTCCCATACTTTCAGTAACTGAATTTTACTGAATTTTCCTGAATCATGTGGTGGGGAATTTCATGAAAAGTACGGGAACGCTCTCATTGTATTTCCTGAAAATTTACAACCGAAAGTATCAGTTTTCGGTTTTTGGGAGAACAATAGTGATTATAAAGTTATCCTAAGCGGTAATAAATTATCGCCACAAAAATATTCGACCTTCATAGCAACATTACGCCAAAAATATGTTGCTTGCCGCGCACATTTGAAAATATTTACTCCGTTTGACACTTTTCAGTATTTTTCAGTAGCTCAGACTCTACTGAAATTACTGAAAGAGGGGAAATTTTCAGTTTTCAGTAAAACGGAGTACGGGAACAGCTTCATTGCAATTAATCGCGATTAATCGCAATTAATCGTGGTACGGGAACAGACCTTTTATATGAACTAGTAAACAAATTTCGTAGCTTTAGACTTCAAAGTAAATATATTTGTTTTTTCTTGAAGCTGCATATATGTTAATTTCTGGACATATATCTATATTTTGAGAGTAATCAGGCCTCTTTCTATCAACCTTCTTGAAAGCTTTTGCCCTCAAATTATTGATATCTATGAGGAAATTTAAGTATACATATGTAGCTCGTAAAAGAGAAATGATATTTAATTCAAAATCTTTGGGTTTGAAATGTTTTGGCTATGTTTTAATAAGTATGAAAAAGGAATTTCATATAATATTTCTTTCAGCAAATAGATTGATGTGAAAGGCGAGTTTTAAATTATTTTGCCAGCAAAGTGTGCTGTTAAATTTAATAACAAATTTAATAAATATTCTCGCTTCTAAGTATTTAACTCATGTGTTATGTTGTTAATTATTTTTAGGAGCAGAATATAGAACCCATAATAAGCAAAGAATCGAATTTGGGCTCGGATTTAATTCCGATACAACGACCATGCATTGCGGGACCATCTAAGCTGGTATGTTTATCATTTGTTTTACTCTTATGTTTTTCTTCAATATGTACATATTTCAGACTTTGACAACTACTTTAAAGGAAGCCATGCAGTCGACCTCGAGTGGCTCATCAAGAGGATCACCCAGAAGAAGACGATGGCTTGGTAAGATAAGAACTTTAAAAAAAAATATTATTAAAAGAGATAGGAAATTACATCAAGTAAATGCGAAATTACGTAGGCATGCCAAACAAATTTGTAGTTTGAATGCTTCGTTAAAGGAAGCATAATGCCTGAATTACAGTCGACGCAGCGAGGCGCAGCCATCAGTGACCAAGCGCGGCCAACGAAATCGCCTGGTTACACTGCAACGTGACTAAGTGTCAGTGATGTAGAAGAACTTTCAGTTGATGTTTGAATTCCACAGTGACATCTCTGTATCCGCCTGTAGCCTTCTCATGAATAATCGGACGCTCCTTCATTTGGGCTATCAGCATCTCTATTGACACCTCGTCATCCAACACTGCATCTTTAATTGACTGCATTTTGAAATAATTCTTTACAATTTTTTCAATCAATGTGAATACGAGTGTGGAATTCGACGACTCACTTTACCCCTGATATTAACCACGTACCTAATTAGAGCTAGGTGAACTCAAAGCTTGGTTCGCGGGCCTTCGTCCGAACTTGGATTCGAATCAGGGATCCCCCAAGCAAGAAATCAGTAATCTACCAACTAGACTAATAAAGTATTTTAAATAACTATATTCAATTTGCTATTAATTATCTTTCAAATTTGCTATTAACTATCTTTTTATTTTAGTTTTAACTATCTAAGCAATTACAAATAAAAATTGTTTTCGAATTCCTCAAAAAATTAATATAAAATCAACTCTATTTACATTTTCGCATACATTTCAAATCCCGCGCGTTTCGCAAGTAATTACAGCTGATTGCAACTCTTCGCTGCGACAAAAGTTGAATCCATTTCGACCTGAGCTGCGCCTGGCTGCGCCTGGCTGCGCATAGCTGCGACTTGGTGTGCTCGCTGCTATGGAAAACCCATATAGTCAACTCAACTGACAGCTTGGCTGCGCCTGGCTGCGTCGCAGTGTGCTTCAGCGGTTAAGAAAAAATGTTCTATCGCAAGAAAATTTTGATATTCTTACTAACCTTAACCAATCACAGAGGGTGTTCATTGAACGTGTTTGTGTTAAGGCGCAGGGTAAAAAAGTTTCAAGGATGAGCTCTCCTGCATTGCGCTCTTTTGCTCTGACATTAAATTTTCTTTCAGCCAAAGCTTATAATTTTGTTCGTGAAACCTTCTTAAAGATTCTTCCCCATCAAAGAACAATTTCCAACTGGTATCGAACAGTAGACTGCCTACCAGGTTTCACCATTGAATCTTTCAATGCGATTCAGAAAGTGGGGTAAAACTTGGATACTTGTGCCCATGGTTGCGAAAATTTACCACCAGAGGGAGAATTGGCGGTCGCAATATTCGGTCGCAGAATTAATATTTGTCATCAGCGCGAAGTGCAAGTACACACGAAATGGACGCGACAATGCAAGCTTTGTTCGAGCGCATGCAGGAACAACATGAGCGGGACAACGCAGCAATGCAAAACTTAGTAAAACAGCTATTATCATCCAGTGGACAGACTGCAGGCACGAGCAGTGCAACACAGGGACCAGAATTCATTATCGAAGCGCTAGCCTCAAGCATTTCCGAATTTCTGTATAATCCGGAACACAACCTCACATTTGACTCCTGGTACGCACGTTTCGAAGATCTCTTTGAAATCGACGCAGCAAAACTGGATGATGCCGCTAAAGTTCGACTCCTGCTTCGCAAACTCAGCACCCCAGTTCATACAAAATACATAAATTTCATTTTGCCAAAACATCCGAGAGAAATTGATTTCAAGGAAACAGTACGGCAATTGAAACAAATTTTTGGAGAACAAACTTCCCAGTTCAACAAGCGATACAACTGTTTTCAACTCATCAGAAATGTCAATGATGATTTTATTACGTACGCAGGTACGGTCAATAAACAGTGCGAGGAGTTTAAGTTGAACGAACTTACTCTTGATCAATTTAAATGCCTCATATTCGTTATGGGTCTAAAATCAGCATCGGATTTTGAAATTCGCACGAAAATCCTGAATTTGATAGATAGCAAAGCAGCAACAGTGACATTGGACGTCATTGCAAAGGAATGCCAACGGCTTATCAATCTAAAGCAGGACACCACACTCATCGAGTCGAAATCCGGACAAGTTAACAAACTACAGTCCAATCCAACTGTAAGTACACACAGTACAGCAACTACGCCAAAAACACCGTGTTGGTTCTGTGGTGGCATGCATTATGTGCGAAATTGCACATATGCCAAACACAAATGCAGTCAGTGCGGAAAAGTAGGTCACAAGGACGGCTACTGCAACTCGCCCCACAAAAACAATAACCAGCGATCAGTGAAGGAAAAATTCAAATCGTCCAACAAGCCGCATTCGAAAAAGAACATATCCAGGTTGGTGACACAATCCCAGAGTATCTTCACGAACTGCATCAACACATCGAACCGCAAGTTTATTACAGTGGAGATAAATGGCGTAAATGTAAGATTACAATTTGACACCGCATCAGACATAACTATAATAAGTCAAAATGTCTTCGAAAAGCTAAACATCGCAGACATCCACCAAGTGGAACATATCGCACGCAGCGCCACAGGGAGCCAATTACCACTGACAGCGCAATTCAATTGTCAAGTAAAATTTCGGGACAAAAACATTGCAGCGACTTGCTTCGTTACTTCGAAGAAGAATCTTAACGTCCTTGGAATCAATTGGATTGACAAGTTTCAACTTTGGGACTTATCAATTAACGCGATCTGCAACAAGATCCAGGACGGAACCCAGGACAGTCGAAAACATGTAAGTTTTGTTACTATTGACACTCTCAAAGATAGTTTTCCAGATGTTTTTGATAATAAACTGGGACTTTGCATCAAAACGAAAGCAAAATTGTCCACAAAAACAGATGTCAAACCAGTTTTTCGGCAAAAACGACCTGTGGCATATGCTATCCAAAGCCAAGTCGAGCAGGAATTACAACGTCTTCAAGATATAAAAGTAATTTCGCCAGTGCACTTTTCAGACTGGGCGGCACCAATCGTAGTGACGAGGAAATCAAATGGGAAAATCAGAATTTGCGCCGATTTTTCGACAGGATTAAACAGCGCTCTGGAGCCACATCAGTTTCCTCTTCCACTACCGGAGGATATATTCTCGAAATTAGCAAATGCTCAAATATTCAGCCACATCGATCTATCTGATGCTTTTCTTCAGATTGAGGTGGAAGAAAACTCGAAACATCTATTAACCATAAACACCCACATGGGTTTATTTCAATATAATCGAATGGTTTTCGGAGTAAAAACTTTTCCAGCCATTTTCCAACAGATAATGGATGAAATGCTAGCTGGAATTTCAGGCGCCGCAGCATATATCGACGATATTTTTGTTTCTGGAAGAAATCGTCAGGAACATGACAACAATCTTCATGATGTGTTACGCCGAATTCAAGAGTACGGTTTCAAAGTCAAGATAGAAAAATGTAAATTTTTTGTTGCAGAAGTTACCTACCTTGGGTACGTCATCAATAAGCATGGCTTAAAACCAGATAAAAAACGCATTCAGGGCATCACGGACATGCCGCAACCAACAAATTTGACTGAATTACGTTCTTTTCTTGGCGCAGTAAATTTTTATGGGAAATTTGTCGACAAAATGCGTCATCATCGAGGCCCACTTGATGAGTTGTTGAAGAAAGACGTGAAGTGGTCATGGAAAGACGAACAGCAGCAATCTTTTCACAAATTAAAGGAAATTTTGTCATCTGATTTACTATTGACACATTTTGATCCAGAACTCGACATCATAATCGCAGCCGACGCTTCAAACTACGGTCTGGGAGCTTGTATCATGCATGAGTATCCTGACGGCACAACGAAAGCTATTTGTCATGCATCAAGGTCTTTAACACCTGCAGAAAAAGCATATAGTCAAATAGAGAAAGAAGCGCTTGCACTTGTGTTTGCAGTTACAAAATTTCACAACATGATTTTCGGTCGGAGATTCAAACTGCACACCGATCACAAGCCATTGCTCACTATATTTGGTAGGAAAAAGGGTGTCTCAGTGCATCAAGCGAATCGTTTACAACGATGGGCATTAATTTTACTTGCATACGATTTTGAAATTATGTATATTTCGACAAACAGTTTCGGTTATGCGGATGTTTTATCACGTCTAGTGAATAAGAACATTCGTCCGGAAGAAGATTACGTCATCGCATCCGTCAAATTGGAATCAGATGTCAAGCAAGTGTTAACTGAGATACTCGAGAAGTTACCAGTTACACAAACTATGGTCAAAGTGGACACATCAAAAGACACTATATTGCAGAAAGTTTTGAACTTTGTCGATAAAGGCTGGTCTTCTAGCACCGTTGAAGACGAGCTCAAGCCGTTTTTCAACCGAAAAGATGACATCACCGTCGTTGAAGGATGCATAATGTTTGGCGAACGAATAGTTATGCCGCAGACGCTACGCAAACGAGTTTTAAAGCAACTTCATCGGGGTCATCCTGGCATCGAGCGGACGAAAGCTATATCACGAATGTTCGTTTATTGGCCAAATATTGACGCAGATATAGCAACATACATACGATCATGCAATAACTGCGCATCAGTGGCTAAAATGCCAACCAAAACAACACTCAAACCATGGCCAGTTTCTTCGGAACCATGGGAGCGTATTCACATTGATTACGCTGGTCCAATTGATGGACAGTATTTCTTGGTGATTGTTGATTCTTTTTCAAAGTGGCCAGAAATTATCCCTACAAGGTCAATCAATACTCAGCAGACAATGGATATACTAAGCGACATTTTCGCTAGGTTTGGGCTACCGAAGACTATTGTGTCCGACAATGGGACGCAATTTACCAGTACGCTGTTCCAGGATTTCATCACAGAGAATGGTATTGAACATCTCCGTTCCAGCCCTTACTACCCGATGTCTAATGGACAGGCAGAGAGGTTTGTAGACACATTTAAACGAGCTTTAAAAAAACTTGACGGAGAGGGTACAACAATACACAAGCTTCACACTTTTCTTCAAGTTTATCGGTCAACGGCGAATCGTAGTACTCCAAATGGAAAATCGCCAGCTGAGAATCTTATGGGAAGAAACATTCGGATTCCTTTGGACCAGATTAAACCAAGAAACATTCACACATCACATGATTGCAACAAAACCAACGAGAACATGTCGAAGCAATTTAATCGTAAAAATGGAACAAGAGAGAGAGTTTTTCATTGTAAGGATCTTGTATACGCTTGTGTGCATGACAATAACAACAAGTTCACCTGGCAGCACGGTGAAGTAATAGAACGCATCGGAAACGTGATCTACAATATATTACTCCAGAATGGTAGATTAATACGTTCGCATGTGAACCAGTTAAGGAAGCGGTACGTAGAGGAACCGAATCATCAAGCAGCTTTAGCATTAGCAGACGCTTTTAATCTGTATGATACTGATGACAACAACGACAATGACAGTGGTCCTGTTTCAACTACCAGCAAACAAGTCTTGCCAGAATTACCAACAGTTCCGGGGTCGGAAATCATAACTCTTCGCAGATCACATCGAAGTCGACATCCACCATCCATATATGTTCAATAAGAACATAACTTCAAAAAGGGAGATATTGGCAGCACTAACTTGAGAATGGGTTCCATACAGTGGAACGTGGTAGAACGTTTAAGCAAGAGACGCCAGGTATCAGGGTCGTTCAATAAAACTGATAATTGGAATTAACTTGTGTGTGTTTCCATTTCATTAAATACTGGTTCTAACAAGGGATCACAACACAACCAATATAATTTTGACAATGTCTTTCATTTAAATGTGGGTTATATTTTTAATTATCGCACAATCAACAATTGAAATGTGTATATCATGTGCAGTACTTTGGATTCGGTGTTAAGTTCGCTTTTTACGGTAATTAACACGAACATTTGCATGCAATTAGAAATGGAAAAGTAATTAGATCACAAATATTGATATTGTAATGTTGTTCAATGCTCGCTCTGTCCCAATATCTTTTATATTTTTATTGATATATGAAGAAATATGTTGGTACGCACGGATGGGTGAATAGAAACTGAGTAAATTTAGAGTGATAATGTAATGCTGGAAGGTATGAATTTTATATTTAAAGGTCTGGCGAATCACATAAATTGATGAAAATAAGTATTTGAATATCGTAACGCAATTTCGAATTAAAAATGGTGCCAGACTAAATTTAAAAATAATTAAGAGTAAAACTGGTGTCACATGAAATAATTCAACATATATTTTTACTGATTTTCGAAGATAGTACTAAATTTACCTGGACCTTTCTTTATATGTGTATATAAATCAGAAAAAAGATTAAGTGAGATTATTTAATGTGCGTAACGCAATCGAGCTGAAATTTTAGGTAGGCCCATGTCAAGTTAAAATGAAATTTTTACACTTTGGCAGCCGCGACCATTTAATGATTATTTTTTTATATGTCTATGTAAAGACAATTATAGTGAAAAGTCAGTATGGGATATGAATGATTGTCTATGATAACGGTTTGGTAATTTTTAATTCTATGTGGGCGCTGATTGCTTAAAAGTAGACAAGGAAATTTTTCAAAGATTTTATTGATCATAGCTTCTGAGAGAAACATCGGATCATAACGGAATTACAGGACGAGTTTATACCTATAAAAAATATACATTTCTGATTTATGATGAATTAGTGGGCACCGCTATAGCTAAAGCAGGGACGTGAAATTCTTTTCAAAAAATTGATCCTCCGTGTGTTTTAAATTGCCACATATAAGCAATCTTGAAATTGAAAAAGGTTATCTCTCTGTGGGAAAATCTACGAGAAAAAATGATGGAATTCATAATATCGGAACACATTGCGACCAATTAGATCTATATCTATAACCAATTAGATCTACTGTCTGTGGTTTCGAATCCCGCTGTATGCTCATGGCTGTATTTGTATTGTTCTAATAGCCACAAACTGGGCATGATGCCAGCACTGCATTAATTATCATATCATAAATTTAGTGGCGACTGGACATAGCACCAGAGCTTGATGTAAAATAGTTTTTAAATTGGCGATTGAGTAGTAAAAATGTATTTTTCTCTAACCGTGTATATGATTAGGAAAAATGTATTTACTTTTTTAATATTTAGTCATGTTCTTGCCTGAGAATTTGAACTATTGACGGTTTATGCCATAACAGCCCGCTAAATACAAACAAAAAACGTGAGTAATCAGAGTCATTGTTCACATTCTTCATTTGCTTAGGAATTTCGCTAGACCATCCAAGAACCTCAACTCAAAAAACATGTGCAAGGAAGACTGGTTGTTTTTAGTTTAATGCTCGAAGGTGAAAAGGTTCTATAAACATCGTATCGAATATCAATACTACATTATTACTCCAAATTCACTTAGTTTCTATTCATTCATATTAGTGCGCATGCACCATCGAGTCAACGTCATTTATAATAGCCTACCCCGATCTTGTAAAATTTAATACCCAGTCGCAACTTTTTCATTGGCCTTAAAGCAGCCATTTGACTGCAAGCCTACATAATGGGAAATTGCAAGCAGGGTACAACATTATAAAATCAATATGTATTCAAAGTCCAACTAATAAGGTATCTTAATACATTTCACACCGAACAGCATGCATATGTGCGTGCTAATTAACGTAAAAAGCGAAATACTCGGACGCAAAGTACTGCACATGATGTACACATTTTCATTTATTATTGTACTCATAAATCTTTTATTCATTCCACATTGAATGCCCAAAAATATATAAGTTGCATTCATATGAACGGAGATCTTGGATAGATGTGCCCACAAAATTTGTATCGGAAGTCAAGACTTGCTACAGTTTGAGGGCCGCTGAGTTGAAATTATTTCAAGCAAATTCGATCGAAATCGTTATTATGTTGGCCCCCAAATTAAAATTTCTTTTGTAAAATCTCACCAGCTTTACTTACGTACATTTGATGGAAGCAAATGAGAAAAAGTTATACGAAACTAGTGCCACTTGTCTCAAAGTTGTGTTAGAATCTAGCTAATATTTTGCGTGGTTCTTACTTAATTTGCAATACACAACAAACTGTCCTACAGATGTGCATGTGAAATCAGAACAAATTAGACTTTTGTCTGTTATTGTACAGTAAAAGGATTTATTACGAATTATGTTTCAATGCATGCACTTATAATGAATTATGTTTTCGTCCATATTAGTATTATTTTATTCTTCTGGATACTCTTGCAACTGTTAGGCTTGGTGCTTAATCTAACTCCTACTACCAAAAATATGACTGAAATTTTCGTCAATCCAATTTAAATTTCAAATCAAACTGAACTAAATTTGATGTTTGGATTTTGAGCCCGATGAAAGGTAACTGTAAAATATAATATATGCAATGAAGAAAAAAGCTGAGTGTCATGTGGCGGAATTGAACTGCAGGCTGATGGCGAGAATCCTGACCATGCGGCCTATACCTATACACATGCTCCATAAGTCAGCAGAATATTCATTTGATCATAATTTAATCATTTAAAATGGTATGTGTAATTGAATGGTACAATATTTTCACTATGTAACTTAAGCTACAGTATTAATAACTACAAGGGTGGGTCATTAAGTTCGCGAATTGAGTAGGTAGATAATTAATGGGGGTAGTTTAATGAAACGTTATGGCTTTAGGGATGTATTATAAGCATCAATTGCAAGTCTTATTTTCATCGAGCCATTCGTTTTTGAACCTTCGCCGACCAAGCAACTCAATCTGGAAGAAAGTGTAAAATACAATCGAGTACCACGCTGCTATAAAGGTCCTCGCCAAACAAGGAAAGTAGGCTCAAACCATAATGGAAAAGGTGGCATCCTTTCCAATTTGTCTTTTTAAACAAAGAAAAAAGAAGACGACCCACGAGCAGGACGGCCACTTCGAATATTGCTCAAAAATTCGGAAAGTTATATTAATAGATGCTATACTCAACAAGAAACAGCTCGCAGAAATGCTTGCAGTGCCAGATACAACCATTTTAAATATTACACAAATCATCCTGGCATGAATAAGATGTAGTGCAAGGTGTAGTGAAGACGAGGGTGGAGTATTGAGTCGAATCGCTACTGGAGACAAAACTTGGATTGATCATTACAATCCTGAGTCCAAACAAGATTATATGCAGTGAAACAAATACGCACACCACCACCGAAGAAGTTCAACGTGTCACCCTCTGCTGGAAAAGTCATGGCAGATGACTACGAAGGGATACTGTTGATAGAACTCAGAAGTGATACTGTTGATGGATTTTAAAAACAAAGTCGTCTCCACAACTATTGAATACTACGCTTCAATTCTACAGTAGTTGAAAGAAGCCATCAAAGAAAAAAGAAAATTGACCAAAGCCATCCTTCTTTTGCACGACAATGAGCCTGTTCACAGGAGTAGTTTTTCGTTTACTGTCCTGCATAAGGTGGGCTTTGATATTTTACATCACTTACTCTACAGCCATGATATGGCTCCCAAGCGATTATTATTTTTCCCCAAAATTGAAAAAAAAAATTGTCGAAAGAAGTTTTCCAACGACGAAGTGAAGGTTGCTACTTCGGCATTCCTTTCCGACAAAGAAAAAACATTTTTGAAAATGTGGATGATAAACTAATTATATTAGATGATAAACTAATGATAACTAATTATATTCTTACTCCTTTTCCACGAACTTAATGTACCAACTGTTGGCGGTTAAATCTCCACCGGTTTAACAGCCACCTGGAGTATATTTTATTAAGACTCGTTATTATTCTTTTACTTTTAATAACACTTTATTGTCTATTATAGGATGGTTTAATGGCTTAAACCTTAGTGGCTTAGTTGCCACTTAAATTGATACAAAAAGTCTTCTTTATCTCGTCTGTTCTTGTCGGTGGTTGACGCGTGAAGGACCTACGCATCCTCTTTCTTCGGACCATGAGCGTGTGCGATGATTTTAGGGTGTGTGTGTGCGATGTTGTTGCCGCTCGGCGTCTGTCGCAAGCCATAGTATATTCTCCTTTCTTAACACCAACTTCGTACATATTTGAAAGTTGTACTTGACACTATCGAAATCAAAGCTATCATGGGATAACCCCAACCGTTCACCAACTATGACTGCGAGACCGCAAGACATGATTCAAATATATTAATGCCATCAGAATGTTAGCTATTATACAGAGGTTTTAAAATAAAGACAATAATTTTGTATTTAAATAAAACACCGAATAATTAAGATATGGGGCTGAAATTTATTGCAAATGTAGTACACATGTTATTTTTAAGTCTGAAATTGAATTTTGTTCACGTTACTTCCGCGAGCACGTTTGCAGTGATGGATTCATTGCAGCCAATTTCACGGCACTCCTAGCGGGAGCTTAGTGTACACATAAGCTTAAAATTTTGTTTAAATGATAGCGTAATGTAACGTCAGAAACGTATATGCCTGTTTGAAATACGTTCAAAAATTTATTTCGCATACTTGGTTTTTTGAAAATTTATTTGTTGTTAGAACTTTAAGATCACTTAAAATGTCAATTAAATGGCAGCTGGTGCCAAAGCACTAAAGATAACCAACATTTGGTGAAACTAGGACCTGTTCCACATATATACCACTGTATTTTGAGTATTTCAGCTCGATCGGATGACCTGTTCACGTACAACGGTGATTTTTCGGTGAATTGTTATGTCCTTATTGAATAACATGTTTATTGGTTTTTGGCGATGTCGAGCTATTTCATCTTAAAATTTCTCTGTTGATTATCAAAAAGGAGATTTTTCTAAACGTTAATGTGAAATTACCATATTCAAAAACAATTGTTTTCTAATTGTGGGACGATCAAAAATTCAAATTTAACTAAGCTCATAGTGTATATCTAACTGATGTGACCACTTGCAGTGGATGATTATTGATTTTTTGAGAAAGAGTGCATACTTTCGAAACTAGTAGCCATTCATTCTATGAATTCTTCCATCCTAGTGATTCTTTGCTCTCATATATTCACCAGTATTCTTCAAAAATCACATCAAATATTAATAACTGATTTATTACCCCAAATTCACTTCGTTTCCATTCAATTTTCAAACGTGCATGCATCATAGAGTCAACGTCTTTGCTACTACCCTGTTAGATCATATTGTCGCTGTGAAATCAAACCGGCATATCTGCAAAATACACATTCTTCACTAGAGCGCTTTAAAGTTTTCGCATGTGGGCTATTTCCACGTGAATGCAAAGCGGCAAAACACCATTAGACGGGTTTTTATTCAACTTTACGATATGCCGGTGCGACATAAAAATAGAGGGGAAAATAAGGAATTTTTTGATACCAAAAACTCAAAAACTCAATTTTTGCAGATATGCCGGTTTGATTTCACAGCGACAATATATACACATTCATAGCAGATTACATCTTTTTCATAAGTCTTAAAACAATAATTTGCCTACTAGCTATTCTTAAAACAATAATTTGCCTAGAGGAAACTGTAACCAGTGTGCAATGTTATAAGATATTTACATACATTTCCATAATAATTAAATTAATAACAGTAAAAACGTATTCAACTTGAAGCTAAAGTACTGCACATGATACACCCAATTCCATTTATTATTATACTCAACAACCTTTTATTCATTGAGCATTTAACAAAAAATACATTTATTAAAAAATTATATTATTTGCATCTCATATGATCCAAGATCTTGGTAGGTGTGCCCACAAGCTTTCGGTTCATCGATTTTCGACTAAACGTTGCACGGCTGTTTCCAGTTTGAGTGCTACTGAAAACGAATTTAGTCAAACAAAACTCGATCCAAATCATCGTTTTGTAAACTTTATAAAATCAGTAAAAAAATAATCACACCGCTTTTAAATTATCTTCGAAAAGTAGGTTTTGTCGATTGTTATATGACTTTGATTAAAGAGTTTTTAGTGGAAATAAAAATTATTGCTTATAAAAGTGTTTCATATTCGTTACAATAGCAACAAACGATCGATAGATCGTCAATCAATTCCACTTTTGCGAACCTTTCACTTAACAACCTTAGTATTTCAGCCACAAACGGATAAATTAATTACAATTTATGAATCAAACAATGCTTTGAACTGCGATTCTTACTTTTATTATTCAAGTCTAAAAAAATATTCGTCTGGTTAATTTAAAATCCATATTCTATCGGATTAAGAGCAATTGCTATGGCACGTTTCACATTATTAAACTGCAATTTGTGTGGTAAAATTAAGTAACATTTTATTGAAAAATGGTAACTATAAATTATAATATTTTATCTATTAATCGGCTCATGCGGTGTGAATGCAAGTTATTTGCTTGTTCCTTGCAACCCAATAGTTTGCTTTATTTCCAATCAATAGCTACGCCTCTCAAATAAAGTTTTCATCACTATGCATCATGATACAGACAAAAATTTAGATATTGCATATATTGCTGAATTAATATCTAGTTGTAGATTATATGATTATATTACAGCAACATTTTGTGTTACTTATACTGTAACTTTTTTCCGAAAAGTTTCAAAAGCCACATACATTAAAATACTTCTACTGGTGAGAACACAAATTGAAAACTTTGACTCTAAACGCAATTGTTTATATGGAATACTTATCAGTTAGCAAGCATGGGTGATGATAATTTCCAATCCGTCATCGAAGTTTGATTTTTCAAAATATTTAACAATACACAATGGGGTCAGCTTTATTGCAGAGCCTCTTCTTCCTAGCAGCAGTAAGCCGCTTAGTCAAGAAACAAGCAATTAAAATTATCATCATCCCCCGAAAGGGAATAGGATAGGAAAGGAATCACAAACCACACTCTCGACACATTTAAATTAAATTATATAATAATGAAAAAGAAAACATAAATAGGATAAATGGAGAATAAAGAAAGTAAGATAGAGTTAGTTGATGTGAAGTTAGTGGAAAAGATGAAAAATTTAAAAAAAAAACATGCAAAGAAGAAGAAGAAGCTCTTTTATAATATAAAAAGATAAATTAAAGGATTTTTAAGAAGAAAACAAATCGAGAAAAACTGCTCCCAGACAGCAACGGAGTGCTGGTATTAGGGATGCAAAAAGAAATGTTTATTAAATTAAAAAAAAAAAAAAACTCTGCAATCAGGAAAAAAACTAGTAGTAAATAGTACGAGATTTACTTTACATGGTTCTAATGTAATTCTTCAGCAGCCTTTTAAAGACGGGAAAAGATCTAGCATTCTTCAAAGAGTCAGGTTAATTGTTAAAGATTTCCATAGCTAATCTAATAGGATCTTTATGTTTTCTATTCGTTCTAGAGATATCAAGCCTGAGATTATCTTTAAATCTTGTGTGATAGCTGTGATAATCACAGTGTCTCATTGGAAATATGGAAGATTTTATATTGTTATTGACTATTTTATATATTATCTTAGCTTTTTCCATAAATATAATATCCCTTACATTGAATTTATTTGTTTGTCTGTAAAGTATATCACTTGGAGTCATTCTATCAAGTCCATGCACTGCCTTAACTATCCTATTGAGTATTCTATGAATTGAGTCAATATTCATCTCTGAAGTTTGACTCCAATTCAATATACCATAGGTAATCTTAGGCAGCACAAAAGAGTTGTAGATCATATTTTTCAGGTCTAAATCCAAGTAATATTTCATTCTGAACAACCTAACCCAGAAAACCAACTTAGATTTCACATTACTTATTTGAGGGGACCAAGATAACCTATCATCAATAATTAGTCCTAAGTATTTAGATCTAGCCACTCTTTGTATCTCCTCTACATGTATTCTGATGTTAAGGCAGATATCACTCTTATTAATCTGCTTGAATACCATGTAACTAGTTTTAGAGGTATTGATTGTAAGCCTGTTTCACAAAAGCCAGGACCCATAAACAATTAAATCATTATTTATTTGTCGCTCCAAAAGTTCAGCAGAGTTAGCAGAGAATAGTAAAAGGGTATCATCAGCATAAATAATAGGCGCGTTTTTTTTGCTCCTCTATCCAGCGGAGAGTAGAGTAGACGCATTGAAAACAACAACACTCCTACACCAGTGAATTCACTAGTACAGAAATTCTATGCGTCATTTGTAGTTCACGTGTTGAAGTGTAGAATGTGCTGATAGAAAAAAGAAAAGCTCATGAGAAGTTGTATTTTTTTCTGTGAGGTGGCTTTCGGGTTTTCATGGTTATGTTGAATGTTTTGGTAGTGAAGAAATTAGAAAAGGCCCTCATAATGTGTAGAAAGTTAAAAGAATTAATTTTCTGTTAGTTTTTTTTTCTATTTTCTATCGATTGTGGTAGTGTATACTCGTTATTTTCTCCCTTTTGTTCAGCTGTTTTGTGGGACCACAGCGAATATAGCAACCTATGTCAGGTTTAGCGAATGCACTGCTGTTTTATACTAGATCGTTGTTTTTCCGGCATAGTTGTACTCTGCACTGCATCGGAGCAAAAAAACGCACATAATATATTTTCCAGTAAGACCAGAGAAATATAAATTATAAATATAGAGTAAAAATAAAGTTGGCCCCAGAATTGATCCTTGAGGAACACCAATGTTAACTACTCGTTGCTTACTTATTACATCATTAAACCTAACCAGGATTTTTCTATCTTTTAGAAAACTATCAATTAACGCCAGTGCCAAACCTCTTATTCCAAGTTCGCTTAGGTTTTCTAACAAAGTGATATGATTAACTGTATCAAAGGCCTTCGCTAAATCAATAAACAGTGCAGCCACATATTTATTCGAATCAAGTTCACAATTAATAAATTGTAGGGCATCTGTTATTGCTGATGTTGTGTTACTTTTTTGTAAAAAAAAACCATATTGATGTGTATCAAATCCTACACTGTTTTCTATAAACTTAACTAGTCTTTTATTGATAATTTTTTCGAAAATTTAGCTAAGCGAACTTGTTAAAGCAATTGGCCTGTAATTAGAAGGATCTACATCGTCACCTGATTTATGAATAGGAACTATCATGGTATCTTTCAGTTCTGTAGGGAATTCACCTTTGGTAATGTGATTATTAATGATTGCAGAAATATAAGGTGATATCTGAGTAGCGACTAATTTCAAGTTTTCGGAAGTTATTCCATCAGTTCCAGGTGAAGAATTCTTCAATGAGTTAATTATGGCAAATACTTCATCAGCGTCAGTAGGCTCGAAAAAAAGAGACTTGGAGTTCAACGGAATGTTCTGCCTTTCAAAATTGTCAACGTTAAACTTCACTTTTAAGTCCTCAGTAAGTTTTTCACCTATAGAGCTGAAATGATCAACGAGATTATCGGCAGAGATGAGAGAGTTAGATTTGTTTATCTTATTGCCTAGCAAGAGTTCTTGGTTGATGAATTTCCAAACACACCTAACGTCACCCTCAGCAGAAATAAGTTGTCTTCTAACATAGTCTTTCTTAGCAATTCTGATCATGGAACATATTCTATTCTTCAAGGATCTGTATTCAGAAGTAAGATTGGCATCACTTGGATTCATTTTCATTCTTTTATATAACATTTTTTTTTATCCATTTCCTTAATTAAATCTTTCGTAATCCAATTGTTGCCTCTCCTAACTCTGATTTCCTTAATAGTTGAAGCCGATTGTTTTGCATCTTGAATAATAGTAATTATGTTTATAAAAGAAATTTCACCATGGGTTTCATTAAGCTTCTTCAGCACCAAATCAACATATAGTCGTTTATCTAAAACTGAAATTTTCTTTTTAACTATAGGTTGCAATTGCTTTTTAATACCAGATGCTGTTATATACAAAGTATGATGATCTAAATTATTTAAATTTTTTTACTCTTCTAAATTCTACGCATTTTCATACACTCTTGCTTAAATCGCATAACTTGCACTTTACTCAAGAATTTTTAACATTTATCGTTTTATTAAACATTTCAGCACATTCCCATTTCTACTCATTTTCATTCACCTGCATTCACCTCTTCTACTCATTTTCACGCCGATTTTCCCTCTGGTGGCAAATACCGCAACTAGGGGACAAGTATCCAAGTTTTACCGAAATTTCTACATAGGTGTTACCCCTTAAGATAATTTCCAATCCATCATGGAAGTTTGAATTGTTTTAATATCTACATTTTTTTTTCACTTTTCTACACATTAGCATTTTGCACTTCCTCGCATTTCCATTCATTTAAGCATCAGCATATTCCCAATCTGCTTTTTCTATTCATTTTTATTCACATATCGATTCATTGCTTTTTAAACATATTTTTACTTTTTAACTTTTTTTATGCACTTCTTCGTACTGCCATTGTGCTCTTCTACTCATTTTTATTCACTCGTATACTTCATATACCTTTTATCACATTTAACATTATTCGTTATCGTTCCATATATTTATTTGCGCGCCACAAATACAAATCTCAAGAAGACCCTCACGCCGATTCTCCCTCTGGTGGCAAATACCGCAACTAGGGGACAAATATCCAAGTTTTACCGTATCCAAGTTTTACCGGTGCATCAATTCCAGTTTTTAAACGAACGGATCGAGCTTCGTTTGAATATTTGACAGTGCAAGTTGGGTCGGAGCAGTTTTCATAGTTTTTACATCTATTTCATAGTTTTTACATCCTTAAAATTTTTTCATATTGTTTAATGTCTGAGTGCGAAGCAAAACCATCGTTCAAGATGAATAGTGCGGGTAGTACGAATCAAACTAAGCCCAAAGCGAATGAAAATATTCAAGTCTATGTTCGAGTGAGGTTAGTGTTCAAGTTCTAGCAAGATATAGGTTTCACGTTTTTCGTTCAGTTTATCTATGTATTTTCTTTTGGTTGCTTCTAGGTTTTTTCGAATTATTCCAAAATCCACTTTATGACTTTGGACTTCTTTTGGAGTGCATTTGATTGTCGAATGATATCGTTCGTTATAATTTCTGACTGACTGTTGTAGTATTTGTCTCGGCGAAAGTTTAGTTTTATTAAGTGACAATGTGCGAAATTTTTCAGCTATTGTATTGTGAAATCTTTCAACATCAGCTATACCTGTATGGCTGTGTGGTTTTGTTAGATGCAAAATTACACCTTCTTGCTGCAAAAAATCTTTCATGCGAATGCTATCAAATTCGTTTCCTCCTACTATTTTCGCTGGCTTTCCAATTTTGGCGAAATGGTCTTCTAATTGCTCTATTATGGTGATATGATTACGATCAGTCAGATAATATACAGCTGCAAATTTTGAGAACTTGTCAATACAAGATAGAAAACTGTGTTTCATTATCTGATAGATATCTGCGTGGATAATTTGATTTATGTCGTTGGCTGTTTCGGTGAAATTAAATTTTGGTTTGATGGGATTTCGATCATACTTGACTTGTTGACAGACTTCACATTGGTTTATAATAATTTGAATTAATTCCAAAAGTTTCGGGTAGTATATTTTATTTCTAATAGCGTGAAATGTTTCTTGGATCTATGTTCGAGTGAGGTTAGTGTTCAAGTTCAGCCAGATAGTTGACAAAGCTAGTTTCGTATTGTTCTATCGAATATATTTAAAAAAACAACACTTCCTTTAATTTTATACAAGCACTTTTATTTACGACTTTAAAATGAACAGAGTGACGACTTTTAAAATGGACAGAGTGACGACTGCAATTTAGCAAGACTAAAACTGAACTTTACGATAAGCTACACATACTCCACATTTATGGAAATAATTGTGCTGACCTAAAGGTATGTATCCATATGTATCATTTTCGCGTATCGTATCAGCGTTGCGTATCAGTGGATACGACAAACGTATCTTCTTTGCGTATCAAAATTTGATACAAAGAAACGCAACGAACTCGATCGGTCATTTGGCGGTTTCTTGCCGTCGCATCAAAGGAATGAAACGATACGCTCTCGAATCATATTTGGACAACTTGCGTTGCACAAGTCGCGTTGCATGATTTGACATTTGAGTCGTTAACTTGTCAATATTGTAGTGCAGTGCATAGATAATGGAGTGGAATAAACAAAACATTCTTCAATTTATTGAAGTATATCGACGATATCATATTTTGTGCAAGGAATGATACTAAGTGGAGTCATGTGTGGACACGTTGCGTTGTACACTATAGATTCGTGAATAAAAGTGTTGCTGGGTAAAACTGGACTTGATGCCCCACACAGCTGTTGCATGAATCTCGCCGATAGATGTCGGGCTAATATTTTTGTGTTTTAGTGGTTGTGCGTTTGCTTTTGGGGCTTCTTTTCTTTCTTTTTTTTCTTTTTCTTAATTGTTTTATCTTCTTTTTTATTTTTTTGTATAATTTTGTCTGTTTTTCTTCATTTTTTCAACCTTTCTACCACCTTTTCGCCCTCTGGTGGCGGGATTTCCCGGGTGTGGGGCATCAAGTCCAGTTTACCCGTGTTGCTGCTGCGTATCGAACTTTTTGTCGGATCGTATTGATGATACATGGAATATTGAGTAGTGTGGACACCGTATCCGTTTAGTGAATGATACGCAACAGGGATACGATACGGAAGAAATGCAGCATATGGATACCTACCTTAATGTCTGCGATTCTGTGAGAATCTGCCTGTCTGGCGTATTTGTCGCTTACCTGTTGCAGGTGTTTGGTTACATCCTGCAACAGAGTGTCATATTTTTGTAGCAATTCTAGTGTGGAAGTATATGTAACTTCTCCCCCCTTTAAAATTGGACTCTCCTGAGTCGTTCTGTTATTTCGTTTACAATAATTTTGTTTTCTAAAATAATATATTATTCCAAAGGTCAAAATTATTGATATTGCTGAAGCAGATGTAATATTTACTCCAAATGATATTTTTTTACTGCATTTGAATTCTTTAATTTCGTTCAAGTTTTTCTCGTTCGCAAACACAATTTCATCAAGAGTAAGTTTATTAGTGAAGTTTTCATATTTTCCACTGTTAGGATAGTAAAATCTTTCTCTATATCTTTGTTTTACATTTGAAAAGTTATGTTCCAAAATTTTGAGAGTGCAATTATTAAAATCAATTAATGTGTTCTTTTCTAATATCAATTTCCGATCATCACAATTTTGAGTCAAATTTATTTTATGTGCGTTCTTAACAATGATAGTTTCGTCATCAATTTCTACAATTTCTGTTAAATTATTGGTTACGAGCTTACAATTTCCTTGGTATATACAATGTTTGCTTAAGTTCATTTCATTTAAATATTTTAGTTTTTCATAATCAAAAGTATTATTATTGTATGTGAAAACAATTTTTGCATGGGAATCTATCTCTTTTAGATTTTTATTTGGAATGGGCAATATCATTTTCAATTCAACTTTAATGAATTCCTTTGGAATTTTTATTGCTAACAATAACACATCGTTTTTAAACTTAGTTATTCCTAATTTTACATTCTCTAATTTTAGTAAATCTATATTGTTGGATACAATTTCTTCATCTGTTAATATATTGGGATGCAATAAGCCATATTTTGCTGATACTATATTATCTTGGATTTGCTCAATTTTGCTTTTAAGAAGTTGAATTTTAAAAAATTGATCATAATATATATTGCTGGCAATGACATTACTAGAAATTCTGTTCATGCTTTCCAAACTTCTATCGTTTACTATAATGTTTTTCAATTGAATAAAAGTTTCGTTGAAATGGTTATTGATTGTAATTTGTTGATTCAAGTTTGTAATTGTATTGTGGTTATTTAGTTCAATGGTTTTCAAATGTTCGTCTATGTCCAGTCTGTCCTGTTCGTCCATGGTTCCAAATAGCCATTTCTGTACGTTTCCTATTAAATTTATCAGCCCTCTTTTACTTCGTCTATTTGCTGGCATTAGTGTTTTTACTTTGTTAGTTAGACGTTTCAACTCGTTAAGTAATAATTTCTTATGTTCTCCCTCTAATTTATTAATATTGTCCCGAAAGCTATCAATCAAAATTAGAATTTCTATAATGTCGATCATGTGGATTATTATATTTGATGTTTTAACAATGTCTGCTTGATTTATTTGTATCTCCGTAAATCCGGATTGTTCTTTTATGTCGTAAACGTTTAACTGCCCCATGATTGGAGTCAGTAATAGCAAAAATATTAAGATGGTCTTGGAAATCTAAAAAATTAAAAGATTGATTTTATGTTATTAGTTTTCCTTGGAGGATTTCCAAAATCATTTTTTTTCTAAAGTAAGGTATGTGTGACTGAGAAAAATTGATTTCATTATTTTTAGCAATAAATAAAGCAAACATGCAACTGAAAACGCCACAGTCATTGTTATTAGTTTGCTGTGGGATATTCGAAACGTTTTCTTTAACAAAGTCGGAAGTATCGAAAGATATATTTCGCTTGTCTAGGGATTCTTGTTTTAGATAATTTTCTAAAGCGTCTAGAACGGGAAAATTGGTTTTGCCAAGAGAGTCGTAATATCTTATGGTTTTGTTTGTTAAATGAATAATGGCCATACACCAATGAGAATGATTGACATGAACCGGAACAGCAATAATATTATAGGCAAATATATCGACTTTACGGGTCCATTTGCGAACTCCATTATAATCGTCTTGTAGGAGTTTTGACAAGAAAAATGTATTCATTGCGTAAATTCGTTGTGAACTACCAAAGTCTTGATTTTCACTGCATTCCATTATAAGATTCAAGTAGAAATTTATTATTTTATCATTCACCCAAGATTCTCCAATTAGACTGGATATATCTTGCCTGGTTATTCCTATGTGAAATTTGGTTATCAATACTTCATCACATGGGCCACCATTAACGGCATTATCTATTATGTTTTGTTGTTCTTCTGTAAAATTAGTGTCAATAATGGATTTTTTTGGTTCTTGTGATTCTAGGCTATAGTCTGAAAATTTTGGCTTTCTTTTTGTATTTGTTAAATGCACGTTTTCCAATTTGGCTTTTTTAAATTTAGGTTCTTATTTCAGTCTGGCAGCTTTGTAGTTTTTTTACAAAACCAATTCTTCTGTCTTCGATATAGGTTTCACGTTTTTCGTTCAGTTTATCTATGTATTTTCTTTTGGTTGCTTCTAGGTTTTTTCGAATTATTCCAAAATCCACTTTATGACTTTGGACTTCTTTTGGAGTGCATTTGATTGTCGAATGATATCGTTCGTTATAATTTCTGACTGACTGTTGTAGTATTTGTCTCGGCGAAAGTTTAGTTTTATTAAGTGACAATGTGCGAAATTTTTCAGCTATTGTATTGTGAAATCTTTCAACATCAGCTATACCTGTATGGCTGTGTGGTTTTGTTAGATGCAAAATTACACCTTCTTGCTGCAAAAAATCTTTCATGCGAATGCTATCAAATTCGTTTCCTCCTACTATTTTCGCTGGTTTTCCAATTTTGGCGAAATGGTCTTCTAATTGCTCTATTATGGTGATATGATTACGATCAGTCATATAATATACAGCTGCAAATTTTGAGAACTTGTCAATACAAGATAGAAAACTGTGTTTCATTATCTGATAGATATCTGCGTGGATAATTTGATTTATGTCGTTGGCTGTTTCGGTGAAATTAAATTTTGGTTTGATGGGATTTCGATCATACTTGACTTGTTGACAGACTTCACATTGGTTTATAATAATTTGAATTAATTCCAAAAGTTTCGGGTAGTATATTTTATTTCTAATAGCGTGAAATGTTTCTTGGATCCCTGAATGAATGCTTTCTCTGACGTGGTAGAGGGATATTTGTTTCACAGCTTCAACTTCCGTTTTGATGTCTCGTGCCCGATAAGAACATCTAATAAATTTTATCTGGGCATCGTTGGAATACAATTCTCTTAATTTTTGTTGTACTACATTATATTTAGTGTCAGGTATTTCTGAATAAATACCGGTAATTCCTTTTTTGATGTATCGTTTGAATATATTGTCCAAATCTTCAAAGTCATATTCCGATATATAAATTATTCGTTTACTATGATTTGTTTCAAACTCTTGGATCTTATTGTTAGTCAGAATTATTTGCGTGCGATATTTGTTTACTATTTCCTCCTTTATGGGTATATGATCACATAATTCTTCTTCTGCAGAGTGTTTAGTTGCCATAGTTGCATTTTCTTCTTCTTCGATGTTCAATATTATTCCGAGGTTCGAATATGAGTTCGTTCGGGCTTCTAACATCTTACTTGTAGATTTAGAGTCATGTTCTTCTACAGGTTTGATTCGGCTTAAGTAGTCGGCAACTTTATTGTCCCGACCTTTCAGATACTCGATATTAAATTGATATTCACCCAATTTCAATAGCCATCGCTGGTGCCTGGGCGAAAGATCTTTTCCTCTGTATTTGGCATGTAGGTATTTAATTGGTTGGTGGTCAGTGTAGATTGTTAATTTGTTTCCATAAAGATATGGCCTAAAATAATTTACTGACCACATTATAGCCAAAAACTCCTGGTCGGTAGCAGAATAATTTTGTTCATGTGCGTTTAAAGTTCTGGATGCGAAACATACAGGACGACCATCTTGGGATAGAACGGCGCCTATAGCAAATTTTGAAGCATCTGTGGTTAGTTGAAAGGATCGATCAAAGTCAGGATATTTTAGAATTGGTGGAGAGCAAATTAACGTTTTTAGTTTCTCAAAAGCTTCTATATAATTTGGATCATGGACGTTTATTTGAGTATTTTTTTGTAGGTATTTTGTAATAGGTTGGGCTACTTTCGCATAATCACGAATGAATTTGCGATAGTACCCAGTTAATCCCAAAAAGCTTTTGATTTCTTTTTCAGTAGTCGGTAGTGCCAAATTTTCGATAATTTTAACCTTTTCCGGATTAGGTTTAAGTCCTTCTCTTGTAATTATATGTCCTAAGAATGAGGTTTCTTTGCGCATGAAATTACATTTATCGATTTGTATCCGTAAGCGATTTGCTTCTAGAATTTGAAATATCTCGACAATTGATTGGATACGTTCCTGTAAGGAGGTACTGAAGATGAGGATATCATCAAGATATACTACGCACGTTCTATTTATAACATCTCTTAAGACATCATTCATCAGCCGTTGAAACGTCGCAGGGGCGTTCTTTAAGCCGAATGGCATTCGAACAAATTCGTAAAGGCCATGAGGAGTGACAAAGGCGGTTTTTTGTCTGTCTTCCTCTTTAACTAGTATTTGATAATATCCTTTTGCCAAATCAATAGTTGAAAAGTATTGGGCTCTACCCAGTTTATCGAGAATCGAGTCAATGTTTGGGAGAGGAAACTTATCGTCAACTGTCACCTCGTTGAGTTTCCTGTAATCAATGACGATTCGAAATTTTTTTTCACCGGAATGATCATTCTTTTTTGGTACAACAATTAGTGGGCTCGAATACTTAGAATTGCTTTTCCGGATAATACCTTGAGCTTCCATTTCTGAAATTTGTTTTCTCACCTCGGCTTCGTGCTTTGGTGGGTATCTATATAATTTAGCATTAATCTGGGTATCTGTTGTAGTTCTAATTTCATGTTGAATTTTATGTGTACTTGTTAATATATCACCTTCTTTATAAAATAGATTTTCAAAACGTTTTATAACTCTAATGATCGCATTGCTTTCTTCTTTATTTAGATGATCTAATTTGATCCGTTCTAAGTAGTTATTTTCAATTTTCTCTAGGAATAAAATTTCTTGGTCGCAGTACGGATCATTGATAAATTGAGTAATTTTACCCTTTAACACAATTAAATTTCGTTCAAGATCTATTAGTGTTTCAAGATTGTTGAGAAGGTCTATTCCAATTATGAATTGATACCTTCTATTTTGAAGATGTTTAACTTTCCACCTAACCATCCCACCTGGTGGAGAGTTAATTTCATCTGGTGCTGGAGTGTGTACTTCATAACAAATTGAATCTTTACCAGTGATTGTTGAAAAGAAAAGAGGTTTGATTGGAATTTTTGGAAAGTGTGTGACTTGGTCATCTATTATACTAAAAGATGAACCAGTATCTATAAGGGCTATGTATTTAGTTTTATTTATAGTGATTGGTATCATGGGTAAATTTTCCGAGGCTAATTGTGAAAAAATGTTTCTTTCTGGGTTGAGTTTATCTCAGATTTGGTTATATTGGAGTTTGGTTGCCAATCATTTGAATTTTGATCAGATTGACTATTTTGATAATTTAAGTTCCGACTATCCTGAATGTTATCGATCTCCATAGGTTCTACTGGTTGTTGTCTATAAGATCGAGTTTGACCAGAATGATTATTTCTTTTAAATTGACCAGAGTAATTATTATTAGAATAGCCATTGTTATTATCGAATCGATTATAACTATAATTGTCATTTCGAGGTTTCCAGTTATTGTTGAATCGTCTGTACTGTCTAGTATCATCATTTGTATCGTTTTGTCTGTTATTATTAGTTTGTCTTGTATGTGTTTCGTACTGTTCTGTGATATTTGGAGGTGCTCGAAAGGAATTATTATTACTTTTATTTTGAGATTTGCTATGATTGCCAAAGTTTTGATTCGGATTTTGACCACTGTGACTTCTATGGCTACTATTTTTAGTTTTTTTGAATTCTGGTCGTATGCAAAAATCTTCATATCTTCTTTGCGTCATGATATTTAAAATTGCTTCAATATTTGTTTCACTATAAATTTTATCTAGCAATACACCTTGCGTTAATTCTTTAATTGTGTTACATAAAATGGAATCGATACACTCTAAATCTATACATTTATCATTTTTATAATAAATTTTCAGTTGGTTTGCTTTATCTCTAATATATTGAATTTCAGTTGAAAGTTCACTTTGTTGTTGGTGATTTTTCGGAAAATATCGGTTGGCTGCAGATCTGGTTTGAAGCGTAGTTTTAAAGTGTTTTTGATGACATCCCAATTGTCGGTCTGTTGAACACTCATCACAGCGTCCTTTGCTTCTCCTTGCAGTTTCTCGTAGAATATTATTCGAACCGCTTCTTTCCTGTGCTCTTCATTACTTATACCTTGCAGGTAATATTCGACGCTGCTGAAGAATCCATTGATGGTTATATCGCCTCGCCCGTTGAACGCACTCATAAATCGTATTTCTTTTAGCATTTTTTCCTTCACGTCTGATGTCGTTTGCCTAAAAGTGAGGTTTTGCACAATCGATGTCATTTGGTTGAGTAATAATTCTTTTTCCTGAAGTTGTTGTTGCAGGAATTCAGTTGTTGGTTGTAGATTCTGCAGAGCTGCTGACATCTGTTCCAACTGGTTATTTCTTTCGTGCAATTGCCTATCCAATTCTTGAATTTTTGCTTCCATGGTTCCTTGGTCCTCTGGTTGTCGCCGTGAGTTAAAGCTTTCACTTCTCTTTTCTTTTCTGTCTAACATAAATCACTTCGTTTGTACTTTTTTTCTTTTAGTACTTCACACACTATTTTGTGTTATATATTTTTCTTTATTTGTTTGTTTTTATTATCAGTCAACTTTTTATTTTTATTTTTATTTTTGACTAGATCCCATACCAGCCTCAGCCATGGGGTTTAAGAGACCTAAGGTGGCTTATATATTAAAAAATATATTGGTCTCTCTAGTCGATTTTAATTTTATTTCGGCGCGTAGCGGCTATTAAAACTTTGATTTCCTTTTCGGAAACTCAAAGTATATTATTATTATTATTGTTGATTCGAATTATCCTTCGCGGCTTCTTCGAATGAACAAGTTTTCTTTATATAATTCAATCACGAATTACCTTTGCGGCTTGTCGAGATGAATTAATGTTGGTTTATTTAATTTCGAGTACCCTTCGCGGCTTCTCGAAATAAATTAATTCGCGTTTGTTCGCACTTCGACTGCGCCAGTTTCGTATTGTTCTATCGAATATATTTAAAAAAACAACACTTCTTTTAATTTTATACAAGCACTTTTATTTACGACTTTAAAATGAACAGAGTGGCGATTTTTAAAATGGACAGAGTGACAACTGCAATTTAGCAAGACTAAAACTGAACTTTACGATAAGCTACACATACTCCACATTTATGGAAATAATTGTGCTGACCTAATGTCTGCGATTCTGTGAGAATCTGCCTGTCTGGCGTATTTGTCGCTTACCTGTTGCAGGTGTTTGGTTACATCCTGCAACAGAGTGTCATATTTTTGTAGCAATTCTAGTGTGGAAGTATATGTAACTAGCTAGTTTTGAACAGGAGATGATTAATCAATGATATTTCTAATAAATTTCGCCTTGCAGGCCGTTGAATTCAAAGGAACGATCGATTGGATCGTGTGAAGTGGTCGATGTTGTGACACCGAAAGAGGTAGTTGTGCGACAACTGTTCGATTCGAAGACGCCAAAGAAATTCACTTTCGATCGATCTTTTGGGCCTGAATCGCGACAATCCGAAGTCTATAATTCTGTCGTAGCGCATTTGATTGAAGAAGTCTTGGCTGGATATAATTGTACGGTATTTGCTTATGGACAAACTGGTACGGGAAAGACACATACGATGATTGGAACTGAAAATCCGGAATTGAAATCGTCATGGGAAGATGTAAGTTGAGAGTTAATTTTTCTTTTACTTTTTGGCTTAAGTATCCAATTTTATTTATTGCTCCTTTATAAGCATTCTCCATATGTCATGTCGTACAATATATAATATTGAAACTGCAGAAGTTAATGTTAACAACATATATGTAGACGATACGATTGCTGCATCTCAGCTGTGTGAGGAAAAAAGCGACGATAAAAGTTGACCATCCCCAAAAATCTTCTTAGGTCTTTAACCGTCTTGGGGAGTTTAGCTGTTGATATAGCCTCAACCCGATCTGGGGAGGGCTTAATGCCTTTCGGCGAAACCTCATGACCTAAGAATTTCATTGAAGGTCGAAGGAAATGGCATTTCTCCATATTGATTATAATACCATGGTCCGCTAATCTTTTGAAAATTTGTTCTAAGTGAACAAGATGCTCTTCTTCGGAAGTCGAAGCTACCAAAATGTCGTCGAGGTAAATAAAACAGAATTTTAATCCGTGTAGGACTTCATGTATGAAGCGTTGGAACGATTGTGCCGCATTGCAAAGTCCGAAAGTCATTCGGGTGAACTCAAAGAGTCCGAAAGGTGTGCAGATGGCGGTCTTTGGAATATCGTTCGGCTCGACTGGAATTTGATGGTAGGCCTTAGTCCGGTCTATGGTGGAAAAGATATTTTTGCCATGTAATTCATGACAGAAGTCTTGAATAATGGGGATCGGATATCTATCCGGGACGGTTATGGCGTTAAGGCGTCTGTAATCGCCGCAAGGACGCCATTCCCCATTAGTCTTGCGTACCATGTGTAGCGGAGAAGACCAACTGCTGTTTGAGAGGCGGCAAATTCCCTGCTGTAGCAGGAAATCGAACTCTTTCTTAGCCGACGCGAGCTTATCTGGTGCAAGTCGACGTGGTCTCGATACTATTGGAGGGCCTGTGGTCAAAATGTGGTGTGTCACCTTGTGTTTACAGGGTTGTGAGAACCCTGTGTTGACCGTGATGGCATGGTATTTGTTGAGAAGGGCATGTATCCGTGGATCAGAGGTTTGCTCAAACAAAACACTAAGTTTTGGACCTTTGTACGAAGTGTACGTGCCTTTCGATGAAAGAGAAGTAAGAGGATCCACAAGGATAGCATTTGCCAAGTCGACGACTAGCCCATAGTGGCAGAGAAAGTCTGCGCCTAAAATGGGTCTAGAGACATCGGCAATGATAAAATCCCATGAAAACTCACGACGGAGTCCCAGGTCTAGTTTGATCACCTTTCGTCCATAGGTGTTGATGGTCGACTGGTTTGCCGCGGCAAGTCGCATACCAGAAGGTGGAAGTTTTCCGGTAGTAGGTGCTGGAAGCACCGAAATATCTGCGCCTGTGTCAATCAAGTAGTGTCGTTTAGACAAGTTGTCATGAATTATTAGACGACGGCTAGGTGACAAGTCGCGTTTTCTTACCGTCTGAAGAGAACACCGACTTTTTTTTTTGTTTCAGATGAACCAGCCTTGAAGGCGCATGGAGAGATGCATTTTAAAGCCTTTGAGCCGAATTTGTAGTGATACCAACAAATACCAGTCCCTCGTGACTGGCTTCGGCGACGTGGCTGCGAGCGAGATCTCCCTTGGGACCTCGAACGCGATCGTAGTGTTTGGTGGACGAGCCTCGTGAGGGCAGCAACCTGCTGTGTCAAAGCGGCCACCTCTGACTGGTGGGGGGAAACGGCGACTGAGCTTACTTGTGGCGTGACAAAAACTTCAGCAATTTTGTCTGCCGTTTCCGCCAACTTGTTCAGGCTGGCCTCCGGAGAGCAGGCTAAAATAGCCTGAGTCTGCTCCGGAAGCCGCTGCAGCCAGAGAGTCCTCAAAAGGTCGTCCCCAACCGCGAAACCTCCCAACTGCTTCATATCACGAAGCAGCTGGGAAGGTTGTCTATCGCCTAGGGTAAGATTCCCCAAGAGGTGCTTCAGCTTTGACGAATCGCTGGCTGAAAGCCGCGATATAAGCGCCCTCTTGAGGATCTCGTAAGGCGTGTGAGGGTCCGGGCTCGCGACCACGTCCCTGACCACCTTCAGCTCCGCCGAACCCAGCGAGGAGATCACGTAGTGGTATTTGGTCTCCGAGCCCTTAATACCAGCTTTTGCGAATTGGCTTTCTAGCTGGGAGAACCACAAAGCTGGCTCTTCTTGCCAAAACGCGGGTGGTTTCACGGATGTTGCACTGATTTGCGGTACCGCGGACGCGCCTGAGGGAACCGCATCCTCATTGTCCAACGACATTTCAACTACGAGATACGCGACGGGCGGAACGGAACGGAACGGAACGAGGCAGAAAATTAGGGTGGCTGAAATTAATGTTTAAATATTTATATAAAGGTGTAATATATGCCAGAATAATTAACAAATTTCTTATATTCTTAACTTTTAACTCTGAATACCACCGCTCTTCTGTGGCTAGTGGTTGTCTAGACAATATTTTGTATAAGTTATTTGCTGAGCAACTTGAATGATTGTTGTGTCTCTACGTACAAATTGGCTCAGTGAAATTTCTGCCAAAGCGCAGTAATAATGGATAATATTTTCACGTTTTCGATTTTTTTAGTTTTTTGAAACTAAATATTACTTACTGGTTGTACTTTCGAACAGAATGACGTGGATAATCAGATGCTCTGCTTGAGTATGATTTATATAAGCTCTGCTGTTTTGCTGGATGTGACTGGTTGTTGTTCTGCCCAGTACCTGAGGTGAAAGATTCTACTGGATAGCCAATTTGATCTGATGATGTTGATGTTAGGATTGCAGCCGGTTGCTGTTGTGATTGCTGTTGAATCGTCGTAGTCTGCAGTGGTTGTTGTTCCCGAATTCGTTTCGCACAAGATATTGAAAAACTGTCGCTTCGGTCCAAGTAATTGAAATGTTCACGTGGTTGAGCTTTTAATTGACTTTGCTGTTGTTTCACTTATTTCGACTGCTGGACGATTCTGTTTTTTTCACCACCCAGGGGTTACCATTTAAAGCGTAGGCCGCTTCAGCTGTTGCGGCTCCAAATTACGTTCTTGCGTGAACGTCGGGGTCACCAATTTGGCTTAAGTATCTAATTTTATTTATTGCTCCTTTATAAGCATTCTCCATATGTCATGTCGTACAATATTTAATATTGAAACTGCAGAAGTTAATGTTAACAACATATATGTATCTATTTTAATGTTAACAACATATATGTATCTATATTTATAAAGATTATTTCTCAATATAAAAAACATAAATTTTCAAGCTTTCTAGGTTATTTTAATGAACACCATTCAAAACAACTATCTATCATCCCAAAATTGACAACTCAACTCTAGAAAAAAATAATTGACAAATTTTTTTATAAACATTTTTTCTTAACCTACTTTGTTTTTGAATTTTGATGTGTTGTGTTTCATGTCAACTAGTGTGGTGAGTTGTGGAATGTAAGTGAGATACGTGTAGGTGTTTGTGTATCCACAACTTACTAGTATTTATTGAATTATTCCTGCGTAACTAAATCGATAAATATGAAAGTATTCTTGGGGAGTAAATATATTTAAAATATATTTACGGTGGGTGAGACGTGTGCAAGCACAATGTTTGTCTCTATTGGCAGACTGATTAGTAGGCAGCGAAAAATTAGGAAATCGTCTGCTGGCGAAAATCTATATGAAATTTAGTGTAAAGGCTGGTACTGAGTTCGAGTTCACGTGAAATTTTGACATGTCTCCATTATCTGGTCAATTTTTGTCAGCATGAAAAGTTGCTTTGAAGTTGCTTTCGCTTTGAAAACATAGATGGCACTGAAACATGTTGTCAATCATTTCACGCCAATTTAGTTTGTGCAGTTCATTCTTTCGAGCTAAAAAGTGACATTTAGTGTTTCAATTTGAAAATTGAGCAGTGCAAATGACTTTCCAAGAAGAAAATCGATCGAAAATTGAAATTCTTGACATTTTATCCGTCAAGAATGAGCAGTGTCTCTGCTTTTCTCTGTTGTCAAAATTTTCGCTCGAAAGAATGGTCAGATAATGGGGAAATGTCAAAATTTCACGTGAACTCGAACTCAGTACCAGCCTAAAGAATGAACTGCACAAACTAAATTGGCGTGAAATGATTGGAGAAATGTTTCAGTGCCATCTACGTTTTCAACGCGAAAGCAACTTCAACGCAACTTTTCATGCTAAGAACTTAGTACAACTCTTGCTTATTTTCAAGCTAAATTTTCGCCGAAGCAGATTTCACGTGAAATTTTGTATGAAAATTTCACGTGAAATCGAACTCAGTACTATGCTTAAGAACTTAGTACCACTCTTGCTTATTTTCAAGCTAAATTTTCGCCGAAACAGATTTCACGTGAAATTTTGTATGAAAATTTCACGTGAAATCGAACTCAGTACTATGCTTAACACGAAGGCAAATAGACGGATTTCATTCAAAGTTTAACGACAATCTGGATAAATTTCCTCATCTGGATAAATTTCCTCAATTTTTTCGGTGCATTTGTTTGTGCATTCCGCAAAATGAAATGTCTTTGTCAAAATGATAGTGTGAAAGCATTTCTAATGGAAAGCTATTTCATTTGTTTCACAAGAATAGTTCACTTCAAGTTTCAAGGCCTTCGATCAATTAGACATTTCACTTATTAAAAAAAAATGAGATTTAAGTAATATATCGGTAGTTATCTTAATCTAGCAAGCTCTTCAATGCCGACATCCATCATTAAATCCATTAACGCTGGTGAAATAAGTTTCCCTAAATTCTGTGAACATTTTTCGTGCTCATTTGACCCAT
>OX376376.1:10493837-10750208 GCA_947369275.1 Nemotelus nigrinus
TGAGCTACCGAAAAATACTGAAAAGTTTCAAACGCGAGCTCAGAGTGGTGCTAATAAATATTTTCAAATGTGCGCGGCAACTAACATATTTTTTGCGTAATGTTGCTATGAACGACGAATATTTTTGTGGCGATAATTTATCACCGCTTAGGATGACTTTATAATCACTGTTCTTCCAAAAACCGAAAACTGACACTTTTGGCTGTCAATTTTCCGGAAATGCATTGAGATCGTTCCCGTATTTTTCATGAATTGCCCCACCACATGATTCAGGAAAATTCAGTGACTCAAAATACGGGAACATACCTACTTACTCGCGTCACAACGTTTGACACTTTTCAGTATTTTTCAGTATCTCACACTCTACTGAAATTTACTGAAAGAGGGGAAATTTTCAGTTTTCAGTAAAACGTAATAGAAAAACGGCTTCATTGCAATTAATTGCAATTAATCGTAGCACTGGAACAGACCTATTTACTTCAGAATGCTATCGATTTGTCTGGGAAGTTTATAAGCTCATTTGGGACATTATCGCAACAAAATTCCTCCATTGATTTTAGCTGTGGCAGCACCATGTAATGCTTAAACAGGGTGCTCCACATTGTTTTGTTGAAAAAATGTATATTATTAGGACATATTCTTTAATGTCATTTGAAGTATTGTCAGCCTGTGCTTTTTTTCGAACATTGATTCGAAAAGTAAGGAATATTTTGAATGACGTCACAGCTAAACGTATACGTGCGAGAGATGAGAGGGTGTATTGGTGAGGCTTCACCCAATTCATTAAGAGCTTATGGGGCATGCCGCCTCTACTTATATCAGTACTCTGAGAATCGGATACTGAGTGTTTACCACAGGTGAAGTGAATAATTTAGGTCCACTTTGGAGTCAAGTCCGTGGTCTAAGCCAATGACAAATAAACAAAAGTGTAACAAATCTTATAAAATCTTTAGTACTTCAGGCAGACTTAGAAGGCTTGTAACATTAATAACACAAATCATCAATTTCTTGAAAATTGTGCGAGATTTTATGTTTTTTTTTTCGAAATTATTCTATTATTGCTAAAAGTGTCGCTTCTAGGTAGTAAGTTTCTTATGTAAAAGAAAATAAGTCCAATATTTTCTTCTTTCCTTTTCTTTTAAGTTCTCGAAAATGTTTCGTAGCAGAATTTTCCAAAGCATTTCGGGATCGGGATGTTTTTCTCACCAATTCCAATGCTTTTCTTGGAATCTCTTACCAAATGCTCCAACGTTCTTCTTGGAATTTCTTGGTCATCTCTCTCTGGTACTTAATGCTCCTGTGATACTTAAGCAAACTAACCTTTGCAGTTTCGTTAGTTCTTTGATATTGGTCTTGCTCTCTGCTTCTTCACACCATACAATCGCCACATGCACCAAAATCGGCCTGTCTAATAAGCCGCCCGAGATTTAAGGCCCCAAGTTTTGGATCTGTACGCAAAAAGTGCTGCGGGAGTTTTACTAATTTTATACTTCATTTTTTTTATACTTCATTTTTCTCCGCCATATCTAGGCCGCATCTCCATTTTTAAATGATCAACTCATTCCTAGCTGGATTTTTTAACTTTTGAGCAATATGGATTTATTAAAGGCAGATCTTCCGCATCTAACTTTATAACCATTTCCAACTTGATTGCTTCTGCTTTGAATCAACAGAAACAGATCGATATTGTTTACACAAATTTTTCCATAACATTTGATTCTGTTAATCACAAACTTTTTTTCTCGAAGTGTTTTGACATCACCGATTCCTCCCTATCCTGGTTTTCCTTTTATGTTTCTGGTCGCAATTGTACTGTAAATATGCTTTCATTCTCATCTTCAGCATTTTCTTTCCTCGATCGAACAAGGCTAGGCGAGTGGTCGACTCACACATTAGTGTTCGTCCCGCACCTAGGGCATGCAATCCCGACATTTCGGGATCTCGGGATTTCGGGATCCCGACACATATTGGACATTTTCGGGATCTCGAATTTTTTATCGGGACTCCCGAGATTTCGAGATTGATAAAATTCAACCCATTTTGGGAATTAGAAAGCAGAACTTAATACTAAAAGAAATATTGTTTTATGAAAACGGAGGCAGAAGCCAGTTGTAATAATGAATTACAACTGGCGTATGATTACATGCTTAATATCCCACCAAAAAGTGTACCCGAAATATCTTTTTCAGTAGCTGGATATATGTGCAGCAAAATCAGGTCTAGTTTAAATTTTGAAACTCTAGACGAATTATGTTTATTAAGAGCATACTTTCAAAATGAATCAGCAGTTTGAACCAATCGATATTATTACTTATCACTTGTTTCATTGAAAAGCAATTTTATTTTGTAATTGATATGTAAACAACTAAAAAGAATAATGTATTTTTATTATATTATCGTAACATCCGTTATGCTGATTAAATTTCAATTCGTTTTTAACTAATTTTATAACTAACTATCAGTACCAAATAAAGAACTTTATTGGACAAGAAGATAAGAAGAAATCAGATCGTAAGATTAATTTAGATACAATTATAGATTAACGTCCTACTTGCTAGCACCCATGTACATATGTGCATAAATTTAGCATTATAATGAACTTAACTTCTGGATGTATGAACAGAAATTTGAAATAAAGTTTAAATTGAGTACGAATAAACCAATATATCTGTTTAAATTCCCTATAAAATCCCAAAATCTCGGGACTATCTCGGGATCCCGAAAATTCTAATCTCGAATTTCGAGATCACCATTTCAATCTCGGGATTAATGCCCTACCCGCACCGCATAATCTCGGTGAATATTTGTATGCAGCTTAATGCTCCATACACGTGCTCGCCTCGACATACATAGGCAACACGAACTGGAGTGTGTGGGGAGACCACTCGTCCCGACTTGGTCGACTTCGCCTCGTGTTGTCTCGAAATTTCAGTCAGTTTGTGTTACATGACAGTGATATTCAGAGATAAATTGGCAAAGCTTATATTTTCTGAAAAGTAAACAAATTAAAATAAATTTGCAGAGACAGCGAGCTCAGCAGCGTTGACATATTCGCCCTATCTGTTTCATCGATCGGCCACTATTTTCATTTTTTCTTCAACTGGCTCTTATGAGTAGCATATTTTACTTATCTTAAATTACTAATGTTTCGCAGACTTAAATTGTCAATATTTTGTATTTTCCACGCCTAATTTATTCTTTTAGCATACGGCAATTTAAATATTCCTCTTAGGATTTCTTCAATTATTTTCTGCGAAATGTATGCTTTAATCGACTTTCTATAGCTTTAATTAGTTATCAGCTAAGCACAGAAATTATGCCTGTGACTTCTTTCGCCGCCTTTGAATGGACATTGTTGTGCTGCAAAATCACTTTTCCGAACAATGCATGGTTTGAATTTAAAATTAAAATAAATTTGGTAGAAAATGGTTTTGATTGCTTCACCTACTTTCAGAAACTCATGTTAAAAGACACCCTTCTGATCCCATCCAATGCAGAGCATTGTCCTTCAGTCGATATTGATATCTGTCCTGCGACAGCCCATAACTTGCTACGTTTCAGTATTTTGAAGTATATCCATTTTTCGTCTCCAGTTGCGATCCGATGCAATTCTTTCATGTCGAGAAAGCAAAATTTCACAAATCTTTTTTTGCTTCTCCATTTTTCTGTCGTTCAGATGGATGTGGTATCCTTTTTCCTACCTTCTGGATCTTTCCTATGGCATTCAGACGATCAGAAATTGTTTGTAAATTAACATATAACCTGTCTTCTACTTGTTGTTGCACGGTAAAAATTCTGAGGTAGAATTTTCAACAATATTGGTTGATATATAGGTCCATCAAAATGTGGTTGGGTTTTTCATCAATAAAGTATAAAAAATTGTTATGTATAAAATTCAACTAAAATGATGAAATTTCGCCCTTTTTAGTTGAATTATTATTTTCCTTTTCGAACGGAACTGGTTGAAATTTCAAACCAATTAAGCTCAATGTTTAATTGTTCTTGTAATTTATTAGTCACACCCAGTTGAAAACTACAACTTTTACGTTCAAAATATTTGTAAACCTAGCGTTGGAAAAATAAACCTTTAAGAGCATTTTTTGAGAACTTGTCCGCTAGGTAAGCAAGAATATGGCATTGTCAACTGACCCCATGTTGATGAAATGACTATATGAAAAATCTACGATTAAAACATCTCGAAATCACATAAAATAAGCTTTATTTAAGGAATATATTCAAAGGATATATATTTGTTGCCAAAAGAAACACTTCGTTTTTCATAGAAATGGCATTATAACTTTCCTTGATCAATAGTTGTTTGTATTCCATGGCTTGAAGCAGATTCATTTCTTTTATTTGAAAACAACATTAAGATGGTACAAAGCCAACAACATTATAAGTTTTACAAACAAATTTTATTTCCAAATTATCTAATAATAATATATCAATAATTTTACATAACTAATAATAATATATCAATAATTTTACATAACAAATTGTTGTCTATAATAAAAAAAATTCTTCCTGTATGTAAATTCATATTGCACTTCATTTATTTGAAGTAATGTCTCTGATTGATCCGGGAAAAGATAATTAAATTTGTAGATTGTTCGATTAACCATTTTCCCCTTTTTACTATATTTCATGTTAATAGTATAATTCATGTATCGATATGTTTGAACCTGTTTCTGTTGATGCCGTGTAGCTAACGTTTTAGCTAAATTTTTAAAATTATTTAAGCAACGTCCTCAAATTCCTGTGATAGCTTTCACATCTCATTGACCACATATTAATTAGAGGACCAAGTCTAAGAATGATATTTGGGTAGTGAGTCATAAAATGGTGCTTAGGAAGCAAATCAAACCCGATATCAATGACTAATTGTAAATGTTTCTCAATCAAGCTTCCAAGAGTGTCTAAAAGTGCAACTGAAATACTTCTCGCAAATAGAACGAGCATTACTTGAAGTAAACTGGTAATTAGTAATCAGATCCGATTATCAGGGAAATAAGCCTCAGAGCTCTCAAAAATAAACGGTACATATCTGATACAACACCAATTTTGGCTCGCAGTTAATCCAATTGATGTTTTTGATTGTTTATTTAATTTGTGTAGGCTTGTTCTTCCTATCGAAAAATGAATAGTGAAAGGAGTAAATACGATCATTGATATTGTGTAAAGATAATATTTTGTTGTCAACTAGATAGGAAAAAAATATTTTTAAAGCAAAAGGAACTGCTCCTTCTAGAATATCGTGCATAATGTCTACAGTTCCATTTTTGAAAACATCATAATATTTTAACTTATTCAAGATACATTTTGACAAAATATTTTCTTCTACTGAATATAATGATGCAGGAATTTCTAAAACAGTAGTTTTCGTTTGTGTTCTCTCTAATTTACAAAAACGGCAAAAATTATTCGCGATAAATGATTGAGAAAATCCAAATAATTTATTTCCTCCTAGATTATCGTGAGCAACTGAAACTAATGTTCCTTTTATTATTTTGTTTTCAATTGAAATTCGAACAGTTTCTAACAAACTAATGTCTTCGAAAATGGGTAATAGTATTTTATTAATTGTTTCCATGTCTTTAAAGTCTTCGGCAAAGAATAGAGCAACTAAGTGGATACTTTTTATTTTGGAAGAATAATACTCAGGTAAATTAAGAATGCGGCAGTATACGGCACCCATTTTATGAACTGACGTTTTGCTACCCAAAGGGCACACAACTTCAAAATCGTCATAATATAATTGAATGCAGAGTACGGCAGTATTTTCTTGAAAATATAGCTCTTTGCGATAAATATCCCCGCAACAAAAATTTACAAGTTTTGTGTCATCGCATATATGACTTTTCATTAAGCATGCATTTTGAAAATCGCTTTTCTGCATTATTGCATTAATGGTTTGAAGGATTGAAACATATTGAAACGTGCAAGCTTTTCGAATGTAATCATAGGAATTGGATTGTTGGTTAAACTGTTTTTCCCATCTTAGACCTATACTAATTTCGATAGGAGAAGGAATTAAATTAGTTGAAAAAGTTTTTTTTCTTTTAAAACAGGAAGAATAATTTTCCAAATAGCTGATAGCATCTAGTCTTTTTGTATCTAAAATATCTGGTATTAAGCACATTACAATATTTTTCAAATGGCTACAAACTAAGTCTGCAGTATTTTCCACAATCACAATAAAATCAAAACAGACAATTGAAAGAAATCAACGTTTTGCAATTGTATTGACAAAACTGTACAGCGAAACGAATCTTTTGCCCCACAGAAATTACAAACATTACTTACCGGAATCGAGAATATCTTGGAACTGATACTCCTCGCCAATGGAAAATTTCTGCAATTTTACGAACTTTTTTACATTTTCACTTTCGAAATGCACTAACATAAATTTTCCAATTAGCTGCATTTTGAACACTTGAAAGCACACTGAAACCACTAATCTGTTTAAAATGCCGAACTAAAATGATACGCTTCGTTAATGTGCAAAAGCATTTGGATAACTTGAGCTAACAAACTGAAAAATATAACGCATTCAACGAACTATATTCAGTTTACTTTGGCACATATATAAAATACCGTTGTTTGTGATAAATTCCTAGATTTTCTTTTAACTCATGAAAAATTTCATCTCTGCTGGTTGATTTGGTCAGAATTTTAAACCAAAAAAGTACAAATGTTATATACATAGAGCGTTACTGTTTGATTTTGGTTGACTTTTTGCTATATTTGAGATAAAAATGTCTACATATTAGCTTTTCAACTTCACCAAGTAAAATTTTTCAACAAATTAGTATAAAAAAATCACAAAATTGTGAATTAAACCAAGAAATAGTTGACAAAGTTGAATTTTCTAATTTAAATTTTTTACCGTGTGCGTTTCCATATCGTCCAACAGTGTTTTTTTGGCTGGCCCGAGCGTTATTTATCTTTTAAGTCAAACTACCAGATTTGAATTGTCTAAACCTACGCAAATAAACGTTCTGCGTTAGGACGTTGCCAACGTAAGTTTCCACAAAGATGCGACAGCTCCTACTTGACTGATTGAACAAGAAAAGCGATATGTACCTCAAACGCTTTTTATATGTTTCGAAAGTAGACTTGCTTACCACAAAATAATGATGATATCTCGAAATTGTTTGCACCTCTAATATGCTTCGATAATAGCAGCAAAATGACATAAGAGTTTATACTGTCAATCAACCCTCAGTTCCAGCGCCACCCAAAGCAAAAACTGGAGAATTACTAACTGGCACACATGATATTTGACTTTATTTTTTAAAACTATTATAGCTTTTAACCTCAAATTTGACTGTTTAACCGATAAATTATCTGCTCGAAATTTCCAGGGATCAATGGTTGGAATTATTCCGCGCGCCTTAAGTCATCTCTTCGATGAGCTGCGTATGATGGAATTAGAATTCTCCATAAGAATATCCTACTTAGAATTATACAATGAAGAACTTTGCGATCTTCTCTCGTCTGACGATTCAACAAAAATTCGTATCTTCGCCGACTCAACCAAGAAAGGTTCCATCATTGTTTCGGGTCTTGAAGAGATACCAGTTCACAGCAAAGACGACGTCTACAAACTGCTCGAAAAGGGCAAAGAACGTCGAAAGACGGCAACGACACTAATGAATGCTCAATCATCTCGTTCGCACACAGTCTTTTCGATCATTGTTCATATCAGAGAAAATAGTATGGACGGGGAAGAGATGCTGAAAATCGGCAAACTCAATCTGGTGGACTTGGCTGGCAGTGAAAACATTTCAAAAGCAGGAAACGACAAAGGCATCCGCACGCGAGAAACCGTTAATATAAATCAATCTCTCCTAACGCTATATAACTCGATAAACGCTTTAGTGGAAAGAACGCCACATATTCCCTATCGTGAATCAAAACTGACTCGTCTTCTTCAGGAATCACTAGGTGGGCGAACGAAAACTTCGATTATTGCAACTATATCTCCCGGTGATAAGGATCTCCAGGAAACTTTGAGCACTTTGGAGTATGCTCATCGCGCGAAAAACATACAGAACCGACCGGAAATTAATCAAAAGTTAACCAAGAAAACAGTACTGAGAGAATACACAGAGGAAATTGACCGACTGAAACGTGATCTGATGGCGGTGCGTGATAAAAATGGAATCTTTTTGGCTGAGGAGACATACAACAATATGCAGTACAAGCTAGATAGCCAGAATAAGGAGTTAAACGAAAAAATGCTGTTAGTTAATGCACTTAAAGACGAATTGGCGAGTAAGGAGCGAATTTTCAACGAAGTTCGTTTGCATTTGATCGAGAAGTCGGAACAGTTGATGAAAACGGAAAATATTTTAACGAACACAAAATCTGAACTGACTCAAACAAAAACGGTAAGCAGTTATTTAAAAATCAAATGTTGCTAATGTGGTATAGCGTTTTGTGTAATACTTAATATGAAAATAATTTCGCAGGTTTTAACTAAAACAAAACGACGCGTCGAGGAAAAGAAACAAATAGTCGAAAGTCATTTGAAAACGGAGAAAGTCCTGACCGAACAAGCCACCAAACTGATAGAAGCTGCTGAGGTCGCTACCACTGATACACATGAGCTTCATGTATGTTTCGAACATAAGTCTGAGACAATCATAACATATAACATGGAACTTCTCCATTTCAGAACACTATCGAGCGTCGAAAAAACGTCGAGATTAACAATCAAACTGCATGCGAAGCTTTTGTTGAGCGAATGGAAAACCTTTTCGACGATATGAAACAACAATTAAACATGCTGACTAAAGACCATGAATCTCACTCGCAATTAATCGTAGAGGAAATAGGTACTGCGGAAAAATCTCATAAACCTTACACTTGTATCCACTATCACATTACATAAATTCGGATTTTTTTTTGCAATTTCGCAGGTGAGAACTCGAAAGCGTACAAAAAGTTTTCGACAACCGCAACGAACAAAATCAAATCGATTTCAAAGCAATGCATCGAGTCCTTAACTGAAATCCAGTCGAGCCGTGAAAAATACACTAAACAATTCATCGATGCAAATTCGAAATATAAAATTGCATGGAATGCCGAGATGGATGAGTTGAGGGAGCGCGAACACGATTTCAAATCGAATTTGGAAAACTATTTCGCCAAGATATTAGAGATAGTAAATCAAATAAACACGGCAGCAACGGGCGGACGTGAAAAACTTGTCGAACGAATAACAAGCTATAGTGGTAGAGTTTCGGATTTAGTATCTCGAAATTGTACAAAGCTTGAGGCGTTTGCGGAGAGTACTCGGTCAAGTTTAGAGCAAGGAATTAGTGCCTTGCAAATCGATAAGACGAAACGAGAAAATCTAGCCATCCGACGGCAGGCAGCTCTTTCGAATTACCTTAAAGAAATGCATGAGATCGAAGAAGAAGACGTTTCAAGCCGTAAACAGGTTGACGAGATAACTCAGAGAATGCAAACACTAGGGGGCAGAGTTCCCATAGAAGTAGAATCGAAAGTTAGATGTATTCAAACTATCGGTGAAGAGTCGCAAAAGTATTGTGAAATTCTCGAAGATATTGTCTCTCAAGCGGAAACCGAAACTCACGCTATCGCCAAAAGGTGCTCGGATGAAACGGAAGATGTGAAAAAAATCGTGGTAAATAATGCGAATGATAAGGCTGCGACATACGATAAAATGAAAAATGTAGTAGATTCTCATGCATGCAAGTTTGTTGACGTCCTCGAAAACTTGAAAAAAGAATCGCTTACACTGGAAGAGAAACTTAGCAAAGAAGTTGGCAGTGAGTGTGATAATTCAACCGACTTGATAAGCAAAGAAACAGAACGTGTTCTGAAGTGCCACCTCCAATTTAAAGCCTTTAACCAATCTCTACAAAGCACTGTTAGTGACTACTCTTCGCAAAACAATTGCACTATGTCCGACTGCAAGAAAAGTTTGCGAACATTTAAGGAGGAAGAAATTAAACCTTACACGCCAACAGGTAATGAAAAATAGTTTCTACGGTGCAAAATTGACTATATCGTTGTTGTGATTTCAGGACAAACACCATCACGAAAGGATTTCTCGTATCCGCGAATTTTGGCTGCCACATCGCCCCATGCCAATATCATTCGTCGATATAGAATGGAAAAAAAATGGTCTGATGCTCATACTACAGCGACGATAACAGAAGTAAGTTTTTGATGTTAATTCTAGTTGAAAGGATATCATTTAACACATTGGACACATAAAATTGTTTGAAGTTTTCGCAGGATAATGAATCTCTTTTGCCTGATGTTTCAAGTGATGAATTAGGTATCAATTCGACACCCATCAGATCCGATATTGAATCGGATGATAGTAAACTCAAAGATATTCAATCGGAATTTAAATTGTCACATCTCCAAAATACATAATCTAGAGCACAAGCCACTGTAAAGGAAAAACACTCCTGCATTGCTATATGCCGCGGTAAGATTCAGTTAACATATTTATCGAGGAAAAAAACGTATATCAATTATTGTTGCCATTTTCGTTTCAGGAGAACAAAGAAAACTGTATAATGTAGAATTTATTTGATACCGCCGTCGTTCGAATACTTTTTTTTTAGGTTCATTTTTCACATTAATTTATAAGCGATACTTTCTGTGTATTCTGAACAATAAATTTCCCGATAATTTTGTTAAGTAATTATTGGAACAGATCTTGAGATAGAGAAAATACATATTGAACTGTCTGTGCTGATCGAAACATTATATCTCTCTATCTCTCTATTAATAAAAAAAGTTTTTTTTTGAAAACTGGTCGGATTATATTTTTATAAAATAATATATATAAATTTGGTCGGATTATATTTTTATTTTTCTCTTATAGGAGACACATAAACGGACGAAATCCGTTTATGTGTCTACTATATATCTATTTATGTGTCTATATATATATATATATATATATATATATATATATATATATATATATATATATATATATATATATATATATATATATATATATATATATATATATATATATATATATACTTTGTACCAAATCGCGCACTCCCAAAACCACTCAAAACTGAATGGGCTAATCGCCAAATCATCTCCGTTTTCGTAGTTCGCGTCGTTTACTCAACCATTTTTAGACACATTTTGAGAAGCTGTTGCTAAACTAAAACACACGGGGTTTTTTCAGATTTTTCGTAGCCAAAACCCAAGAAGCTGGGGCACACGACGGGTAAGCTGCGCCCACCCAATTATGTGCGAAAATGGCGAGAATGGAGGAATCGAAGAAAATTGTTTTTTTTTTAATTTTAAATTAAATTAGTTTAAAAAAGACACCCCCAAAAACAAGCGCAGCACAAAACATTGAACATATGCTTCAAAAATCGTAAAAGATACTTCGAAAATCGTAAAAGATACGAGAAAGTCGTTAACAATTTGACCGATATCCCATTTAACATCGAAAAAATGCCTGGAATGATACTCAGGATACTAAATCTTAACAAATCTAGCCATAGATTAAAACCGATAAACCAATGTAAGCTGCGGGGACATCTATCCAAAATCTCTCTTCATATGATGCAAACAATATATTTTTTACCATGTCTTTAATTTTAATGTGGGTTGTATGTTTAATTTTGGGATACAATCACCAATGGAAATGTGTATATTATGTGCAGTACCTTTGAATTCGAGTTAGGTTCGCATTTTACGTTAATTAGTTAGTTTTAGTTAGTTTTACCGAAATTGCCATTGTTTGGAACGTAAGCATAGTACTGAGTTCGATTTCACGTGAAATTTTCATACAAAATTTCACGTGAAATGTGTTTCGGCGAAAATTTAGCTTGAAAATAATAGCCCGTTCACACTAGGCTCTAAATCAGGCGATTTCGATCAGCTGATCGCTTTAGAGCTAAATCAAGTTAAATCTACCTGATTACCCATACATTTTTTTCCCCTTCTGACAGAGTTAATCAAGTAGATTTATGCCTGAATTACACTCGACGCAGCGAGGCGCAGCCATCAGTGACCAAGCGCAGCCAACGAAATCGCCTGGTTACACTGCAACGTGACTAAGTGTCAGTGATGTAGAAGAATTTTCAGTTGATGTTAGCGACATCTCTGTATCCGCCTGTAGCCTTCTCATGAATAATCGGACGCTCCTTCACTTGGGCTATCAGCATCTTTATTGTCACCTCGTTATCCAACACTGCATCTTTAATTGACTGCATTTTGAAATAATTCTTTACAATTTTTTCAATCAATGTGAATACGAGTGTGGAATTCGACGACTCACTTTACCCCTGATATTAACCACGTACCTAATTAGAGCTAGGTGAACTCAAAGCTTGGTTCGCGGGCCTTCGTCCGAACTTGGATTCGAATCAGGGATCCCACAAGCAAGAAGTCAGTAATCTACCAACTAGACTAATAAAGTATTTTAAATAACTATATTCAATTTGCTATTAATTATCTTTCTAATTTGCTATTAACTATCTTTTTATTTTACTTTTAACTATCTAAGCTATTACCAATAAAAATTGTTTTCGAATTCCTCAAAAAATTAATATAAAATCAACTCTATTTACATTTTCGCATACATTTCAAATCCCGCGCGTTTCGCAAGTAATTACAGCTGATTGCAACTCTTCGCTGCGACAAAAGTTGAATCCATTTCGACCTGAGCTGCGCCTGGCTGCGCATAGCTGCGACTTGGTGTGCTCGCTGCTATGGAAAAGGTTAGTACGCTGCCGAGCCTGAATTCCTGTCCCCCTTTAAAATGCATGGGAAAAGAGTGACGGAATTCCGGACCTGAATTTTTTTTCAGGTCACTTGAGAAAATCGGTACGCTGCCCGTCCTGAAACGTTGCCTGAAAAGTGTCAGAATTTCAGTGTTGCTCTTCGCTCGTAGGTGGCTCTGCAGCACAAGTGGAGAGTTTTTTCAGGCAGGAGGTGCCTGAATTAAATGGTCTGCTATTTATTTGGTCACGGAAAGCAATCATTTTGGCCATTTTGACCGCGCTTTTGTTTTGAATTTTGTTTGAAAATTTGAAATTTGTTCAATAGCTACGTCGCCACTTTCTGTCGACAAATTTACAAATTTCATACGCACGATAGTTCGTGCAGAACGTGAATGATTTATTATCCAGCACATTTGTTTTTTTTTTCAGATAGTTTTACTAGGATCTACTTCTCATTGGCTGGTTGTTTAATTGAATTAGTGCGACATTAAAAATTTTCCAGCACCGCATGTGTACGCGATATGACAAACATGAATGAAAATTAGGTATTCGTGTAAAGGAAATATATATAAAATAAAAAATTAGTCAAAAAATTACATAATTGTTATACTTAGAAAAACTACGCCTATTTTCTTTCAGTCTAATTGAATTTAACGTGAAAATCGTTTTGAAAATGTGCTACTACAACTTCGTTGCTTTCGTAAACTTCGATCTGCTTAATAATATAGCAATATGATGAGGCAGGAAACTTGAATGAATTTAAAATTGAAGAGCTGAAATAAGCATTGAACATATAGTATTTCGCATACAGTTGGTACATTGTAAAGGTTATTTGAAAAGAAAGTTAATTTCTAAATCCCATGCTGCCAAAGTTGAGCGTAGTGCGGTGTTAACGTTGTTATGCAACAACTTAAAGGTAAAGCGGGCTGGAGGCTTGTACTTTTCACGGAAAAGAAAATTACAGCGATGTTTAATATGGTCCTGTAGTCTGCCGCACAACCAATTTAAAAGTTTCAATAAGTATATTATGGAGCAAATTTCCACCTACAATTTATTAAAGTTTGAGCACCAGAATGTGGCATTAATTTCGCGTCCCAAGAATATGCGCCATACATCAACAGCAAACTCACGAAACCACTACCCATTATTCTGTTTGCTGAAAATTCAAAATACAAGTGCCAAACATCTACACAATTAACTGTCACTTTGTAATATTCTACACTTCTCTACACGAAAATTTTTCCGTGTAGAAATAAATAGCACAACGAGTGTCCGGAATTCAGGCTCGATAGCGTACTAAGCTAAAACGAGCCTGCCGCAGCTACAGAGTTACCCGCACTAACATGGAAATGCATGTCTGTTAAATCTTAGTCAACATCAATACGCTCTGCAAATTTCACGGTGATCCATTGTTTTTGTCAGAAGTAATGATAAATTACTAAAACCCATATAGTCAACTCAACTGACAGCTTGGCTGCGCCTGGCTGCGCCTGGCTGCGTCGCAGTGTGCTTCAGCGGTCAGGCATCAGCGGTTACTGTTCTGGTCGTGTCGTACATCGGAATCTATTCCATGTTATTGTGATGTACTAGTTTGACGCAAGCGACGCAACCTGTCAGTAAAACGAAGTGGAACAACGAAATTGGAACAATTGTGTTTACTGCTTTCGGTATTGTATTTACATAAATACATATTAGCGGGTCGTACGCATTTATGTGGTGATTTTCTAAAATGAGCGCTGTATATTTCGCGAAAGTAAGAATTGTAACAGAAACGAAATCGAAAATAGCAGCATACCCATAGCTCGAAAATATATCCGAATGGAAGCAAGCTTCCGGTTTGAAGATTTTAGTCGTAATTTTTTGGTGTCGAGCTGAAAATATAAAAATACCTTCCTGATTGTTTCGGCGTTCAATTTCATGATGGCGCTTAATGGATTTCTCGAGTTCTTCCAAAAAGGAAAGGTAAGGCATTGTGATTTGAATATTTATCGAAATGCATGGATGTGTCATATTGCAGACTTTTCGACCAAAGAAGCGATTCACGGCAGGCACTATCAGATATTCTCTGCATAAACAGGCTCAGGCCAGTCTCGAGTCGGGAATAAATCTCAGGCAGGTAGTGAAGCTTCCTCCCGGTGAAAATATGAATGACTGGTTAGCTGTCCATGGTGTGTTTATATTTAATTAGCAGCTGGCAAATTGTATGACTATTATATTGTCATTTTCAGTTGTTGATTTTTTCAATCGAATCAATTTAATCTATGGGACCGTGTCCGAATATTGTAACGAGACTACGTGCCCTGCGATGTCAGGTGGCTCCAGATACGAATATCTATGGGCTGACGGCGAAACGTATGTTGATTTCTTCCTCATTCGATTGCTTATTTGACTTTGTTGTTTCTGTCACTTTCAGATTTAAGAAACCAACTCCCCTTCCCGCTCCAAAATATGTTGAACTACTAATGGACTGGATTGAATCTCAAATTAATAACGAGAATGTTTTCCCGGTGTCGACAGGTATTGTGTGTTCAATTCTATTCTCCTCCTTCGGTGTACGCAATTTGGATTGAATATTTCAGATATCCCCTTTCCGAAGAGTTTCCTACCATTGTGTCGTAAAATTCTAACAAGATTGTTTCGTGTTTTCGTGCATGTTTATATCCATCATTTCGATCGTATTGTAAATATTGGTGCGGTAAGTTTGTTGTGCAAGAGTTTTATATACTGTGCTCATTTGCTGAATTTTGATTTTCAGGAGGCGCATGTTAATACCTGCTACAAGCATTTCTATTATTTTGTTCAAGAATTCGAATTAATTTCCGCCAAAGAACTTGAACCGCTCGCTGAGATGACGTCGCGTGTTTGTAAGGATTGGTAATATTTATACCTATGTATATATGTAGAACAAAGCTGCATTTCAGACTAACGGGTCTATATTTAATAATATTTGAAACTCTGTTTTGTGACAATTCTTTTATGCTTTTAAAGTGTATTATCTAATTTTTGTTGCTTAATATTTTGGAAAGCTGTGTAATTAATAAATATTTATGTATACAGTAAAATTGTCGTGTTATATTGATATAGGAATGAACTCGGTATGATTTTCCACTCAAGCCCAAATGTGTCCTAAAATTAAGATACTACGAAGATGTGAAATTGTGAGTAAATATAGACATGGTGGTGACAAAAGTTTGAGTAAAATTTAAAACCGATTAAAACGAAATCCAATGTGAGAAAAACATCGCAGCTTTATCGAAAGTAATAATTTATTCATCGTTAACAGTTTTCTATCTTCAAAGGACGATAATAGTTTATAAATTAAGCGAATTCTACAGTGAACATTAGCTAAAATCACGACTTCATCGTTTTTCTCTCTCCCTTTCTCTCAATCTAATAAATTTTCACTTCGTTCGCCGCAACATTTGGATAGATTTCGCCTAAGACCATAGCAAGGTATTTTCCGCCATCAATCAAACGCTGCCCTTTCGGATTCTCTTTCAAAATTGTATACTTCCGTCCACGAAACTCACAATTCTGGAATTCACACACTGGGACATTGTTGGACGTTAGTTTTATGTCCATGTCAGCTGTTGTATTTGCCATCATCCGTCGAACAACCAAATTTCGACCATTAGCTTCCGTCTGAACATCTTTCACAGGCTTCCCATCAATACCGACCAGTTGAATAGCTATGCCATTCAGACCGAATAAATTCTTAACTTGAGCGACTAAATCATCCAGCGTCAGCGATTGGCCGTCGGTATGTTGCAAGAGAATTGTGCCAGTCGTACCACTTGTGTATCGTGGCTGGATGGTACCACCCAGGATAACATTCGTCCAAGGTATAAACGGCAATTGCTGGTCCTCCACCGAACAAATCAATATACTGAAAATAGCTTTCTTCAGTTCGAACAATTCCTGAATAATGAGACGTTTTTTGTCAGCCTCCTGTTTCTTATATTCTATAAATGATGATTTGACGGTGTTTTGAATCAACGTTTTGTACTTCTCGGTAACTTTCGTTAATTGACGATCAGCGTCCAAAGATATATTGTAATATATCAGAACAGGATCGGTTGGTATTAGTTGAGCCTTCTTTTTCAATTTCTGTACACGATTGATTATTTCACGTGCAATACCTTCCTCCATCAGTTCTTCGTTCGCAGTCATGTCCATCAAAACCAGAACATCATTATCGCTGTGCGCTTCGAAATTCGTTCCAAGATTTTCGGAAATTTTGTAGATAACTCGAACGTCAGATAATTCGATTTCATGGCCTAAAATATTGAAGTGATTCGAATCCAAATGCATTTGAATTTCAGAATCATTTAATTCTTTGATTGCAGCCATAACTGCCTTGAAATCGCCTTTAAGTCGTTGACCTAGTGTCTTATGATCAGGTTCTGCACGAAGTGTTACACCATATTTCTTTTTATCCGAGCTAGTGGTCAACTTGCGGACATTGAGCTCGCCTAAAATGAAACTCTCCAGATTGCGGATGTCTTCGAGATAGTTGAGATCCTTGTGAATTACAATGACCTCTTGTACGGGATACTTGACAGGTAGTGTACGACGATCACGCATAACTCTACCTAATTCTATGACGCTCTGCATCCTTGTTACCGCTACTTCCACGTTGCTCTTAATCAGAGCCCGATTCGGTGACGGGATCATCTGATAGTGCACGGATTTATCTTCGGGTTTTGGGAGAAGCAGACTCAGTCTTTGATAGATATACTCGGAGAGGAAAGGCGTGAATGGCGCCATAGCCTTCACCATCGACATCAAAACATCAAACAGCGTGTCCAGAGATTGGATACATTCCTTAGTGCCGTTCTCGCCCTTAATGCGACGTCGATTCAGACGAACATACCAATTCGTCAATTGATCAATGAATTTAGTTAGCCTAGGCACTACCGTGTACAGACGATATCCTATCATTTCCTTCGCAATGAAATCGAGTAGGCTTTCTTTGAAGGATAAGATCCAAGTGTCCATGATTTTCGCATCGGCCATCCCTTTAACGTGTCTCTGACGATCGTAAATGTACTTACAGGGCTCTTCTTTTTCCAGGCGGACTATGTTCTGGACGAGAAATCGATAGGCATTATACCACGGTAGGAAGACATCCTTTATGATATCCCGCACGCCATCCTCCTTGAAGCGAAGACTTTCAGCTCGAACTACTGGCGAATTGATAAGATACAGGCGCAGAGCATCGGCACCATATTTGTTAACAACTTCCATCGGGTCCGGGTAGTTTTTCTTTCTTTTCGACATTTTCTGGCCGTCAGCTGCAAGCACCAGGCCACTAACTATTAGATTCTTGAATGGCGGTTTGTTAAACAAGGCCGTGGAAATAACAATGAGTGTATAGAACCAACCTCGCGTTTGATCTATACCCTCGGCTACAAAGTCGGCTGGGAAACAGTTCATGAAATCCTTTTCATTTTCAAATGGAAAGTGCTGCTGTGCAAACGGCATCGATCCGGATTCAAACCAGCAGTCAAAAACTTCCTTGACACGTTTCAGCGGTGGATGGCCGGGTCGGGCCGATGGTATTTCAATATGGTCGATGCTTTCGCGATGAAGATCGGTAATTGTTTGCCCTGTCAAATGCTCTAATTCCTTAATGCTGCCTATGCAAACGATCTCTTCTTTGTCCGCGGACATCCAGATAGGAATTGGTGTACCCCAGTAACGATTACGGCTGACCTAAAACCAACAGGACTCTCAATGCTGGACTAAACGGTTCAAATTGTGATATACTTACAGCCCAGTCTCTTGCCTCCTTCAACCAGTTTCCGAATCGTTTCTCCTTCACAAAGTCCGGTACCCAATACGTTTGCGAGCTACAATTCAACAAACTTTGACTCATGTGCTCCACTCGAATGAACCACGATGGAACTGCTTTGTACACCAAAGGTGTATCAGATCGCCAGCAGAAAGGATAACTATGTTTTACTTGACTCAAGCTGAACAATGCTCCGCGTTCTTTCAGTTTGGCAACGATATGCTTATCGGCGTCCTTAATGTACATACCTGCGAAATCAGTCACCTCCGCTGTGAATTTGCCTGTGTCATCAACTGGACAAATCACTTCACTGTCCTTGGTGATAATTCGATTGCTAAGACCCACCCGGTAATCGTCTTCACCGTGGTACGGCGCCTGATGTACAATACCCGTACCCGACTCCTCTGTGACATAGTCATCCAGTAACACTCGGAAGCAATTCATACGGGCTCCATATTCTTTGAAATATGGGAAAACTGGTTCGTACTTCACGTCAGCTAGAATCTTCCCGGTGAATGTTTCTAGGACTACGTATGTGTCTGCGGATTTGAAGATACTTTCCAGACGAACTTCCGCCACAATATATCGCTTATTGGTCTGCCTGTGTAGAACCTTCGCATAAGTCATGTTGGGATTGACACAAGCCGCCAAGTTCGATGGCAGAGTCCATGGGGTCGTTGTCCATATCAGAAGGCTTGTATCATCCTGTGAATCCACTAGTTTGAAAGCAACGACAACAGCTGGATCCACAACCTCTTTATAGTTCTGACCAGATTCGAAATTGGACAATGGGGTCGTACAGGCTGTTGAATATGGCATAACCTTGACACCCTGATAAACCAAACCTTTTTCAAACAATTGCTTGAATATCCACCAAATTGTTTCCATGTACCAGGGGTAGAGCGTTTTGTAGTCGTTCTTAAAATCGATCCAGCGACCCATACGACTCACTACACGTTCCCACTCATCAGCATAACGCATCACAATCTTCCGGCATTCGTTGTTGTACACAGCAATGCCCATTTTCTCGACATCATCGGGCCCGGTAATGCCCAGTGTCTTATCAATCTCATACTCGACAGGCAGACCGTGACAATCCCAGCCGAACCTGCGTTCCACGTAGTAGCCCTGTTGGTAAGCGTACCGAGTCACAATGTCCTTAATCGTCCCGGCTAGAATGTGCCCATAATGTGGCAAGCCTGTCGCGAACGGCGGTCCATCGTAAAACGTATAACTGAAAGATTAATGCAATGTATAAATATCGTAGCCTCTTATCACTAAAGACAAGCTCAAAACCAACCGTGGCTTGCCCTTTGCCAATTTCGCACAATTCTCGAATATTTGCTCAGCATTCCAATACGACAAAACGTGTTCCTCTTCACCCGGAAAACTTATTGTCTCCGGCACACGGCTCAAGTCATCTTTCGTCAATTGCGTTATCATTATCGCGACAAGTCAATTTAAAACGGTTTCACAATTTCGATAATTAACTGATTTTAAATCGACAATATTAATTTAAATAACTGCTGAAGCAGTTTGAAGAACTAGCTGACGTGACCGATACAACAACTTTCATGTGAAAGGTGTGAAAGCCGCAGAGCATGTGTTCGTTTGTCATCAATACGTCAAATGCGGAGGGTTTCAATTTTCAATCGTTTCAATTGGTTTCAATTCCATTTGTTTCGAATACATTTACACGCTCGGCGGAAACATGCATGATGGATGAGAATGGTAGCGTATATACCGCACGTTTAGTCCGCGGACTAACTCGTTCCACCAACAAAACTTGGCAGGGAATGTTGGTTGCACTGATTAAACAGTTATTTTTGCACAGTTATTTTTGCACAGTGCTCATGTGTCCTTTTAAAAGTCGAATTGTGCAAAGATTAACTACCTACGACGGAATTTTATCATGTCACAAAGTGATGTACCGAATCTTATTAATTTGAGTGGCGAAGCTCAACCGGATGACGACCAGATAGAACAAAATGCCAGTAGTAAAATACTCCGTCCTCGGGGTGGTGATGCAAACCATGATACAGCGAACAATTCCGGTAATAATTCTTTCGATTCAGTCCTAAAACACACCAATTTGCAAAATGATCCGTTCGCAGTTGTGGCGTTCGAAGCAGAGCAGCAGAAATTGACATTAGTGTCTAATTTCGATGTGAGTACAACTGACTTACTGGGTTTGGACGAATGCTGTTTTGCTAAAGTGGAAAAACCTAAAGATCAACTGAAAACAGCTTTCGAATTGAATTTAAAAGTGAGCCGCTCGAGCGCGTTGAGTTCAATCTCTAGTCTGCCGTCTTGCTGTTCTCCATTTAATTGTAGCGATATTGTCTTTGAGTCTGTTGTTTCGCCCATATTTCCCTTAGGAAGATCAAACGATACCAACACTTTCAATCGTGCATTCTCAGCGGAAAAGTCTACTTTACCGGAAACGGACAGTGGAGGAGACAGTGCTGGCCGTAGTTTAAATTCGATTAGCAACAATACGAGTAAGGCAAGCAATAGTCGTGCGGGAACATTCTCGAATTAAATGAGAGTAATGGCAAAGTGTCAGGCGGTCGATCCGTTCTGAACGCAGCGCATTGGTCCAGTAGCATTCGAAAGCATTTGTTAAGATCAACTCTTTCGAACTCTCCGAAAGCTTCTCCACTGAATCAACGGTCAAAAATCCCTATCTTGGAAAAGATGGAAATGGAAGCCCGAGAGCAAAAAATCAAAGACGAAGATGCAGCTACAAGTACAGTAACACACTCAAGCTTTCGAGCAATCTATTCGCTTCCACTTTTTGCTCTTCGTCACAGCAATCTAAAACGGCTTGCTTCAGCTAATCAATCAGAGAGTTATTCTTTTTTCTTCTACGTCAGTTTCTTATCTACTTTTTTTTTTAAAAAAAAAAAACAAAGTAGAAAAGAAACTGACGTAGAAGAAGTTCTTCAACGAAACCCTTCCACTAAAGTCGACCTACAAACAATACGAGAAATAGTCAAACGACATAAGCAGAAAAAGAATAACTCTCTGATTGATTCGCTGAAGCAAGCCGTTTTAGATTGCTGTGACGAAGAGCAAAAAGTGGAAGCGAATAGATTGCTCGAAAGCTTGAGTGTGTTACTGTACTTGTAGCTGCATATTCGTCTTTGAGTTTTTGCTCTCGGGCTTTCATTTCCATATTTTCCAAGATAGGGATTTTTGACCGTTGATTCAGTGGAGAAGCTTTCGAATAGATTGTCCGAAAGCTTGAGTCTGTTACTGAGCAAGAAAGATGTTAGCCGGAAGAGTGTAGCAGTAGAATCTTCTACGACTTTGCTCGATGTTCCTACTGTATTCAACACGCCTACAAAACCATGTACACTTAAACGCCGCAGCAATATTAGTTATTCACCGCCGATACCAGCAAGACTAACTTCCGCTCCGAAACAGTCGACTGAAAGATCTGCCCCGAACCAAAGACGACCAAACCTCAGATTGTGATATACGGTACTCTAAACTATCCTTAATTTTGCTTAAATTTCGAATTATTTCGATTAGAATATAGATTTTTATTTAATTGTAACATTTGAAACTGTCCGCATGTGTCATCAGTGGAGCACTGTGTTGTGCCTATTGGTTTTAATAATTTACTATTGTTTTTTGTACTTTACACCTCATATTTTGTTGATTCGGAATAAATGATCGAATGAACGCTGGATTGATTTTTTTGAGAATATTTTGCAATTCATTCGGTATTTCTTTCAAATCATAAAGTTTATGAATCATCGCTTTTTTGGGTCATGGGTGAAAATACCATTTCTTTTTCAGAATCTCATAGCGGTTCATAATCGTAGAAATTTTCGCTATTGACAGTAAAAAAATGAAGAATTTATTGGATAGATTATTGAGACTCGATAAGCATATTTTAGTATCCGAAATTGTTACTACAGTTTATCAAAAAGCCAAATTTAACTCATCTAATAATTCAGGATTGATTCAGGAATTATTGATTGATTAAGCGTTTGCAGAATTTTCTCCAAATATAATAGTGCAATCAGTGGGCCTATTTTGTCTTTTTTTACATTTTACTAACCACGACTGTTTCACGTGGAAATGACCTCTTGTATTTTGTTAAAACGATTTCATGTAAATGGATTAATAACAGTAGTCAATCAGACGTCTTAAATTCAAGACATTCCTAATTTTAGAACTTTAATACTTGTATAAAAACTTCTTCAATCATATGATAATTTGCATAAACACCAAATTCCACCTAAATTTTTTAGTCCACGTGGTGTAAACACTCACGGACTGACCTAAATTTAGGTCGATCCACGATTTCAAGCGATCTGACCTAAAATAGGTCGTGCACTATATACCGCTGTAAACACATCCGACCTAAACATTGATTATTGCGGGGCTATTAATAATAGGTATGTTCCCGTACTACGATTAATTGCAATGAAGCGTACTAAAACGGAGTCCAAAAAACGGCTTCATTGCAATTAATCGCAATTAATTGTAGTACGGGAACAGACCTAATAGGTCTGTTCCCGTACTACGATTAATTGCAATTAATTGCAATGAAGCGTACTAAAACAGGGTTTTTTTAGTCCGTTTTAGTACGCTTCATTGCAATTAATTGCAATTAATCGTAGTACGGGAACAGACCTAATAGGTCTGTTCGCGTACTTATTTATTTATTTATTTATTTATTTATCTACCAAACAAGGCAACATAACAACAAGAAAACATAATACAAATCTTAAATACAATTAATCATAAATATACAATACAAATTGTCCGTAAAAAAGATACAATACATCACAAATTTTGTACCAGTTATTCTACATTATTTTAATTAAATTTAGGCTAGTAACGATGGAAGTTAAGCGGGTTCGGATGTGGAAAGGGCTTTGGACAAGTTATTTTTGAAATTTGATTTAGTAATCCCCGAAGAGTAGTGGCTGCTTATAGAATTGAATATCCTACAGCACCTATTTATGGGCTCATTATATGCATAGGTAGTGTGATGACTGAATTCATTGAGCAGATTTGCATATCTGGTGCGTCTTGGTCGGTTATTGAAAGTAATTTTACTAGAGAGATCTTCAATGATTACCGCACCACTAATAATATCAAATGTAAGGCAAGCGCTGAGCAGAGTTCTTCTAGAAGAAAGAGACATTAAATTTAGAAGACTCAGTCTGAATTTGTAAGATGGGAGATTTTGAAAATCTCGTGGGTCATAGAGATTTCTCAAAGCGAAAAGTACAAATTGTTTCTGAACAGACTCAACTCTATCGCTATGTAGCTCGAAAGCAGGGTTCCATATAATGCAAGCATATTCTAATAAAGGACGCACTAGGGTGGTATATAATGATTTGGTAACCCATATATTTTTAAACTCTTTAGCGCGTCTCTTTATGAATCCAAGCTGTTTATTAGCTCTGGCAAGGATTTTGTCATAGTGCAAATTGAAGCGCATCTTGTTATCCAATACTACGCCAAGGTCTATAATATGATCGACCCTATTCAATTTGAAGTCGTTAAGGTAGTAGGAATACATCGTGGTTGCATGCTTACGAGAAAAACTTATCACATGGCACTTATTGATGTTAAGATTGAGATTATTCACATCGCACCACTGTTCGAGGGATTGAAGCTTTGACTGTAGAAAGGTTGCATCAGACTGCGAGTTTATGATGTGATAGATTTTTAAGTCGTCTGCATAGAAGAGATGCGGTATACCAAGCAGTATCTCAGACACATCAGAAATGAAGATGTTAAAAAGCAGGGGGCCTAAATGACTGCCTTGTGGTACTCCAGAAGATGCCAAAACTTTTTTGGACAAGTGGCCTTGAAATTTTACGAATTGGGTTCGATCGCAGAGGTAAGACTGGAGCCAGTTAAGAAGAGAACCGGAAATACCAAAGTTGCGAAGTTTTAGAACCAAAGTTTGATGGTCAACTCGGTCGAAAGCCTTACTAAAGTCCGTATAGACCGCGTCAATTTGGTTCCCTTTTTCCATTTCACAGAGCACAGTAGAAACTAGTATCATGAGGTTGGTGGAAGTCGATCTACCCCTACGAAATCCATGTTGTTCCTCATTAAGAAGGGGGTCGATAATGCGAGTAAGATTATCACAAACTAGCTTCTCGAAGAGTTTGGGGATAACAGATAAGATAGCAATTCCTCGATAGTTATCGACTGAACGTTTATCACCACTTTTGAAAATAGGTGTGAGGTATGAGGATTTCCAGAAAGACGGGAAGACACCAAGAGACAGGGATTTATTGAAAACCATGTGCAAAGGGGTGATTAATTGGTCTGCACATTGGAGCACGAAGAAAGGAGATACTAGGTCCGGGCCAGGTCCTTTGCCAATCTTTAGTTGCAGAATAGCATTAGTAATAGCCTGCCTTGTAAGGACAAACCCTTCGATAAGAGATCTGGCAGCGTGTCTAGTAGTGAAAGTAGGGATCTTCGGAGAGCAGTAAGTGTTTTGAAAATGGTCGGCGAATAAGCTACAAATGACTTGTGGACAAGACGAAACCGTGTTACCACGAAACATAGAACAAGGATAGCCAGTGGTTTTACGTTTTAAATTGACGAAATCAAAGAACTTTTTCGGGTCAGTGAGTATTTTTTCCCCCATTGAATTAACATAGAGCTCATACGCCTCGCGAGATTTGATGGAAAATTCTTTGGATAGCTCATCATATAATCTTATTTGATCCTCCTGGAGAGAGCCTCCATTTTTGATTGCTTTATATAATTTGTTTCTATGGTTTCTGAGCCGCCTTAAATCATTGTCAAGCCAAGGTTCGGAGAGTTTTTTCTTCTTCTTCAGCTTTGGTACAAATTTGTGGATGGCGTTAAAGATTATTTTGTAAAAAGAAGACAACATTTCGTCTAAATCTGATGCCGATAGAGCACGTGTCCAGTCAATTGTGTCCAAATAGTTTTTAATGCTTAAGTAGTCAGCATTTAGAAAATCAAATACAATTTCATTATTGTATGACTGGGTGAAAGAAATATCTGTAGTGGATAGCTCAATTGTAAAAGCGGAGTGATGCAGGGTGTTAGAGAAAAGATTCTCGGCGTCAATAGTTGGACTAACCACCACTTCGTCATAAAAATCTGAGAAGATAAGGTCTAACCAATTGCCATTTTGGTTAGGGATAGGGATAATTTGTTGTAAATCATTGCCATAAAACGTACTTATGAGGTTAAAGTCAATTGAATCGCTAAGGTTAATTGGAAGAAGGCGGTTATCATTTTCGTCAGGAATAAAACTGATTTTCGGACGATTAAAATCACCAAAAACAATTATTTTGTCTTCTTCGTGCAAGGAAGCTGTTACGGCAGATATCACGTCGCATACGTCATTGTAAGTAGTTTCATCGGAGTTAGGAGGGACATAAAAGATACCAATGTAGAGGTAATGCTTATCGAATAAAACTCTGACGAATTTATGTTCGAAAGATTTATGAGAACTGGTCACAACGAGTTCGCTGGGGAGGGTATTGTGAATTGCAATAAGAACACCACCACCTCTTGAAACGCCTGTAAAAAGGTAGTCGCGATCAGCTCTATAGATGGTCCAATTACTGTCAAGAATTTCTTCGTTAGCGTGTGAGTCGTTCAACCACGTTTCGGCGATCGTTAATATATTAAAATGGCAAGATTTCGCGTCAATAAAAAGTTTATTTAATTTGCTTCTCATACCACCGCAATTGTGGTAAAGAAACCTAGGGTAACTAAAAGTAGCTTTCATGTTAGGAGAAATATTTTTTCTGGTCATCGCGAGATTTTTGTAAGAGCGAAATATGTTTAGAATTAACATAAGAGCGATAAGTCAAAAGATCACGTTTAACCTGATCCGGAGACATTCCGAGTTCTTCGTGGTAGCGGTTAAAAATAAGGCGTAAAGAGTCAAGGTCGGTGGGAAGACCCTCCTGTTGAATCATAACTTTAAGGTTAGTCTTCGTTTTCCCTTCGAAGCAAGTGGCATCATGTGCATCATGCATGTATGCGAGAAAAAGACGGACATTGTCATAACGATTAATACGATTAATTGCAATTAATTGCAATGAAGCCGTTTTTGTACTCCGTTTTACTGAATACTGAAAATTTCCCCTCTTTCAGTAAAATTCAGTAGGATCTGAGCTACTGAAAATACTGAAAACTGTCAAACGGTTTTTGGCGTAATGTTATTATGAAAGACGATTATTTTTGTGGCGATAGTTTATCGCCGCTTAGGATGACTTTATAATAACTTTTGTTCTCCCAAAAACCGACAACTGACCCCTTTGTTTGTCAATTTTCAGGAAATGCAATGAGAGCGTTTTCGTACTTTTCCTGAATTTCCCCCACCACATGATTCAGGAAAATTCAGTAAAATTCAGTGACTGAAAGTACGCGAACAGACCTAATGTATGTATGTTGAATCATGGCCTTCATATAAAAGGCCTATCGCGACTTGCAGTCTGACAGGTATTAAGCTACTTTTTAAAATGATGTAGTCCTCTCGTTATTAAGATTTATTGGGAATTGCACAATGACAATTGTTTGACATTTCTCTGACAATTAGTAATGTGAATGGTGCTGTTCGGTTGAATCAGGGAATAGAGTCTATTTTCCTATTATCCGGAGACTGGTTTCGAAGTTTTTGTCGAGTAAAAGATATTTCGGATAAGTGTCGTGAATGTGATGCGTTTATTGTGCTGTATACGCGAGAACTTTGCAATTTGGAATACCTGCCACCTACTCTCGGAAATGTGAATTGTAAACAATTGCCGTTTGTGGTTGGTAGGTTTTGTTCCACTTTAAAAATCATCAAATTTTGATAATCTGCAAATTCTTCTTGCAAACGATAAAAATAAGTAAATATCTTAAATTAGCGATACTCAAAGACTTAAGAAAGGGTAAAAATATACTCCAATGCTATACAGAGAAATTGAATCAACGTAAAAAACTAGATTTCAAATCAATAAGAATCTGAATAAATAAAATGTACTTAAAAAAAAACTGTTGATAAAGTTCGACCTATAAAAAACAAATGGTGGAAGTTCAAAATTTATAAATCTAAAACAAAACCATTGGAGCCTAGGAAAAATATGGAAGTCTTGAATTAAATGACAGGAGTCGAGAACAATCATGATAATCTACCAAAAAAAAATTCAGTCTTGAAAACATATGAGGTTCTTAAAAATATCGTGAAGCCTAAATGAAAATCGTGGGGATCAACAAAAATAATATGCTGCTTTGCTCTCTCGATTCTTGAAAGATTTCCATGCCTTTTTCTAGGCCCTCACGATTTTTTAAAGACTCCGCGATTTATTCAGATTCTCATGGTGTTTTCTAGGCACCTACGCTAGTTTTAGATTCCCAGAATTTTTCTGGGACCCCATGGTTTAGCAAAGATTCCCACTATATTGTTGCATGCACGCCAAACAAAAACATATTTCGTTGTATCAGCGCCAGAAATAGCTACAAACGGCGAGATACATCTGTTTCATACATGTAGTTCAAAGACCAATGGCAATCTATAGATTAAACGGGTAAAACTCGATTCGATGTGCCACACAGCTGTTACATGAATTTTGCCGATATATGTTAGGCTAGTATATTTGTGTCGTTGCGGTTGTGTTTGCTTTTGAAGGTTTTTTGTTTGTTAGTTATTCTTTATAGCATTGTCTTCTCGAGTATTTTTTTGCATAACTTAGTGTTTTTCTTCAATTTTCGATCCCTGCTACCAACTATTCACCCTCTGGCGGTAGAATTTCCCGGCTTTGGTGTATCAAGTCGAATTAACTCAAACATATTGGAGAAAAATATGCTAAATTCGACTACGTGTCCTCCGCATTGCTGTTAGAGATGATTTTACGCATAGATAGAAGTCTTATTGGTTCGTTAAGTTGTTTCGACTTCTAAAAATTGCCGGTATGCATTCTAGTGGATAAATTTCTTGGCTGGGGATCATGCAAACTCGAATTTTAACGCGTTTCCACCCGAAATGTTGCATAGCGCCGTGCTCTTATTACTTGAAAATACTTGTTATTGCTGCTGCTACTGCAAAGCGGAACGAAAGACAATAGTTCAAGAAAGAAATCAATTTACGTATTTCAAATGCCATTATACTTAATTTTAAATAGTATGTATATAATACTTAATTTTCTATCGAGTTAAATTTTCATATATCTTAATTTTCAGTTTTGCACATAGAATTCGATACCAAAAAAATCAATTGAATCCCTTCTAAAAAAAAAATTTCCGCAATTTTTTTCTGGGTTTTGTTTGTTTTCCTTGTTAATATCTTACTATATGTAACATACATATACCTAATATTATCATTGCATATATCAAAAATACACCTATTCATGTTTTTTTTATTATTATATATATAGGTTACAACTATAAGGATGTGTAGCTTTATATAATTTAAATACATAGCTTTCAATAGATTTTTTTTCTTCTTACTCTTCTTTATCTTCTTATTCTTCTTCAAACAACACTAGGCTAGTCTTCTTAATTGATGTACAAATTTTTACAGATCGACTATAAGGTATTCAATTTCAATTTTCTTCTCTTACTATCCAACTATCCTAACATTCACAATCGTTACAAATCATATAACATTGTTCTTTTTATGATGCGTTCTTCCTACATGTGACTAATAATAATAATAATAATAATCATAAACTACTTTAATATGTGTGTGTGTGTTTGCAAATCGTCATAAAACTGCCGGGATTGCGACTGGTTTCTACGATCACAGTCGTTTGACAATTGCTTGACTTATATTATTCTTTGTTGTCATATTACAGGATGTATGTGTGCGTGAGTCGCCAGAAAAGGATGAAAATGTCGTTGCATTTTGTCAATTATATGTAGAGTTCATGAAAAACAAAACCGATCTGAATCGAAAATCAAAAAGTTTTCGTGACAATGAGCGTCCCTCAATTTGTTTTTGGCATATTTATTATTGTTTCAAAAGTCAAAAAATAAAAAAAAATAAAAACGCAAACAAAGTCTGCGACGACTTCAACGAGTGACTCCTCTTTTCTTACTCGCTTGTTTTTTACTTTATGAACATAAAATGAAATCGGAAAATTTCAAGTGAAATAGAAATTAAACACGTCCCTGATTCGATGTTCACACACTTCGAAAACTGACTTGCTGCTGCTGTTGACTGATGACATGACTTTGAATTTTTTTTTTTGTTTAGTCTGTATACACAATGTACGGCGAACTGCTATCCAAATCGGCCATTTCAACTTTAACGAAATTTTGGTTGGGTATTGCTATGGAATTACGATTACCGCTAACTGAATTTCGTCTGAAAAGAGAACAAGAGAAGAAAATAATGCGAGGTATGTTAAGTACATTTTTCTCAAACTTAACAAGACGCAAAACAAAAAAAATGGGAGACGAATATTTATGGCACTTACAGAATAGCTTTTAAGCTATTTTGAATTCATGATCCCCACTAAACACCTTGTCTGCCTCGGGACACGAAGGTCAAGGGTTGTTTTTAGAAGGTTCCGACTTCAGACTTGAATAAAACATTTTCTATTTACATACAAGTTCATGCCCGCATTTTTTAAGCCACCTGGTTGGGGACGGCCAAGTCGTTTAAAAAAATAAAAAAAACTCGGTCAAAGACCTCTTGATTGCTCATAAGAGTTAAGGATGCCATGGGTAAAAGAGCGAAGGAGGCATTTCATCGCGCAAGGTCGATCGTCCTGCTGGTGGTAACACTGGACGCACAAAATCCTTCGGGCTCTTCAAGCAGAGGTTTTATATCTCTGATTACTTGCTGCTGGCCATTGCTGCCCTCAGGGACTGATGTTTGCTCTGCGACACACCGAGGAAGAAGTTCGAAGTCAGAGGCCGGCAGCACAGTGTTCGATCTTAGGATCTAACCTCTGGAATATCGACTTGCTGTGCCAAGATGGGTGTGAAATTGGCAGATTATTCCCAGGTTAAACAAGTCATTAGGGTTGTGGGTGAACAAGCACGGCCTCTCTCAAAGACACGAGATCGTCATGCTGACGAAGTGGAGGACAGTTGGCTCTGTCGAGGTTCAGATCAGGTATCTGGGAGTAGTCACCCTGGACATCAATTTGACCTATTGGGATCATATTATTCGTAGATCATATGATAGGGGGCTCAAGTAGTTGGCTCTTCGGTGACTAGGCTAAAGGAAACAGAGCCAATTCCGGCAAAATTTAGGGAGATCCGCTCCTGCAACTAAAGCGCTGGGCACACAGAAAGCGTTTCGGCGTGGCATACATCAAATTTTGAACGCCGTGTACCTGTGTTATTATTGTTTCATGTAGAATGGTATTGTTTCGGCCACACAGAATGCGATGCATGGACGACATATATTTCCGGCCACGGCAGCTAACGCCCGAGTTATACAAAATTACAAAATCGATTGGGCGATGATGACGTCGTCGTAGTCGGATATGAAACTTCACATACGTTCTTCAAAAAAGCTAACGTTGCAAAATTAGCGTTGTCACCTTGTGTGTGTGTGTGTGTGTGGCATAGTCAAATGGCTGAACGTCTGTGTATTACTGCCCATGACGCACACGGTTCTCTGTACCCAGCGATTAAGAAGCTCTAGCGCAGGAATGCCCTGTACATTGTCTGTAGCTACCGCACGGTCTGAGACGAGGCCGTGAAGATGGTAATCGGAGTAACTTCGATCGATATGCGAGCGTGAGAACTCTTACTTGAAATACTTTTTGCCTGCCAAGGAGTGCATGAAAGTTCGTTCCATCAGACCATTTTAATGATTCTATAAACGTAATCAGGACAAAAATGGAGACAACTAATGCGACACTTATGACAATACGTTCTTATTGGGATAATTCTTTAGAATTATCGTACGGAGATTTCAAGCATTTATAGCACCTCAACAACGATGAAGAATTCTCTATGAAACTTATTTCAAGATTCATATTTAAAGCATTTTGAGAAGACAGACAATTTCAGCATGCTCCATTGGACTATTTAGGAGAGCAGTAGAGTATCAGACTCAAGTAATGGTTCAAACCATATTGGCGTGCACAGATGACAATTTCTTTTCTTGAATTATTTTTGTGTTGCTCTTGATTCCGTACTGGACATATCCTGTGCCACCACGGTGCCGTTCACTGAAAATTTAGGGAAGTGTGTGTGTGTGTGTGTGTGTGTGTGTGTGTGTGTGTGTGTGTGTGTGTGTTGAATGTGGGTGTTTACCCGCTCTATGCTTCAAAATCCTTTGTACGCGCTTGTAGTTCGAATATACAAATTTGAAGGAGTAGCACTAAATTTACATTCGACTAGGCGAAAAATCAAATAAAATTTCAAATCGAACAACAATCTTTCTCACTTACTTGGCTTTTGCATGAGTTAATATATGTGACTTGAGATTTGTTGACTGTGCGAATTTCTTATTATAACTATCGAATGGGCACACATATGGTCGATCACCGGTATGAATACGAACATGCGTCCTGCAAACGAAAACAAAAAAAAAATAAAATTCCCCAATTAGGCGTCGTAAGAAACAAGCGAAAACTTTCCACTCACCTCAAATTGAAATCTAATGAAAATCGTTTGCCACAACCGTCGAATGTGCATTGAAACGGTTTTTCGCCAGTATGTACAAGTTGATGACGTTTCAGTTTCGAACTTTCAACGAACGCTTTCCCGCATTCGGCACAAACATGAACACGCGGTCCGTGCGTATGTAAATGTTTTCGCATTGCCGAATTATCGCGGAACATTTTATTACAACCTTTATGTGGGCAGGCTATGTATGCAAAACAATTAAAATTTAACGTCAATGTTTTAACAGCATCTAAGCTTACCTATTGTACGATCATGTGTATCGTTACTTTGATTTGTTTTCTTAACTTTTAATTTATGACCAGGTCTCGCGAATTCTGCAAGTTGTTTAGGATCTGATAGATCTAAGCCAGGCACACAGTCTTGGGGATTCTTTTTGCCCATCATGTATTCAGTGTAGTCGGGATCGGGTTCGGGATTTGAGCCGTCATCGTCATCCGAGCCACCTGAAGCCCACATCGTTACGCTAAATTCTCCTTCCATTGTCTTAATTTGTACTTGCTTCTGTTCCCAGCGACGCGGCTTTGACGGCGACTGTTCCATTGTGATCACATCTTGTGCGTTTCCCGTTCGAATGCGACTAACGAATGTTTTGGCTTTATTATTAACTATGGGCTGAGGTTGTTGCTGCTGCTGTTGTTGCGATTGATTTTTTCGTTTCCTGTAAAAGAAGCGATCAAACTTGTCTTATTGACAGAGAGCCTTGATAACGAACTAGTCTACCTCGAAGGCCCGGGCGCTGATTCCACATAGATTTCACCGGCAAAGGAGGAAACGTCACCGTAAACACATAGAGGGTCGCCTGACGCGTCCAGAACTTCTTCGTGCCCCTGGATAGCACTGTCTGTCTGAAGTATGACTTCTTCTGATATGAATACTGTTCAATTAAGAGCGAAAAATCAAACAAAACTGTGCTTTGTCAATTCGCCAGCCAATCTACTTACCATCATCTATATTTTGCATCATCAGTTCCTGCGAGTCTTTTGTCTTACAGGTAACCTCTTCGTAGTTATCATCGCCAACTTCGTAGTTTTCGTAGGCGACCGCGCTTATATCGTTGAATTGCTCCGTGTCTACTACCTCGACAATCGACGAATCCGATATCTCGACTTCGCACATAATATCTTGATGCGACATTATCTGGAAAACAATTGTGTCAGAGAGCGCGGTTTGATGAAATCCTTTTCATTTTCAAATGGAAAGTGCTGCTGTGCAAACGGCATCGATCCGGATTCAAATCAGCAGTCAAAAACTTCCTTGACACGTTTCAGCGGTGGATGGCCGGGTCGGGCCGATGGTATTTCAATATGGTCGATGCTTTCGCGATGAAGATCGGTAATTGTTTGCCCTGTCAAATGCTCTAATTCCTTAATGCTGCCTATGCAAACGATCTCTTCTTTGTCCGCGGACATCCAGATAGGAATTGGTGTACCCCAGTAACGATTACGGCTGACCTAAAACCAACAGGACTCTCAATGCTGGACTAAACGGTTCAAATTGTGATATACTTACAGCCCAGTCTCTTGCATCCTTCAACCAGTTTCCGAATCGTTTCTCCTTCACAAAGTCCGGTACCCAATACGTTTGCGAGCTACAATTCAACAAACTTTGACTCATGTGCTCCACTCGAATGAACCACGATGGAACTGCTTTGTACACCAAAGGTGTATCAGATCGCCAGCAGAAAGGATAACTATGTTTTACTTGACTCAAGCTGAACAATGCTCCGCGTTCTTTCAGTTTGGCAACGATATGCTTATCGGCGTCCTTAATGTACATACCTGCGAAATCAGTCACCTCCGCTGTGAATTTGCCTGTGTCATCAACTGGACAAATCACTTCACTGTCCTTGGTGATAATTCGATTGCTAAGACCCACCCGGTAATCGTCTTCACCGTGGTACGGCGCCTGATGTACAATACCCGTACCCGACTCCTCTGTGACATAGTCATCCAGTAACACTCGGAAGCAATTCATACGGGCTCCATATTCTTTGAAATATGGGAAAACTGGTTCGTACTTCACGTCAGCTAGAATCTTCCCGGTGAATGTTTCTAGGACTACGTATGTGTCTGCGGATTTGAAGATACTTTCCAGACGAACTTCCGCCACAATATATCGCTTATTGGTCTGCCTGTGTAGAACCTTCGCATAAGTCATGTTGGGATTGACACAAGCCGCCAAGTTCGATGGCAGAGTCCATGGGGTCGTTGTCCATATCAGAAGGCTTGTATCATCCTGTGAATCCACTAGTTTGAAAGCAACGACAACAGCTGGATCCACAACCTCTTTATAGTTCTGACCAGATTCGAAATTGGACAATGGGGTCGTACAGGCTGTTGAATATGGCATAACCTTGACACCCTGATAAACCAAACCTTTTTCAAACAATTGCTTGAATATCCACCAAATTGTTTCCATGTACCAGGGGTAGAGCGTTTTGTAGTCGTTCTTAAAATCGATCCAGCGACCCATACGACTCACTACACGTTCCCACTCATCAGCATAACGCATCACAATCTTCCGGCATTCGTTGTTGTACACAGCAATGCCCATTTTCTCGACATCATCGGGCCCGGTAATGCCCAGTGTCTTATCAATCTCATACTCGACAGGCAGACCGTGACAATCCCAGCCGAACCTGTGTTCCACGTAGTAGCCCTGTTGGTAAGCGTACCGAGTCACAATGTCCTTAATCGTCCCGGCTAGAATGTGCCCATAATGTGGCAAGCCTGTCGCGAACGGCGGTCCATCGTAAAACGTATAACTGAAAGATTAATGCAATGTATAAATATCGTAGCCTCTTATCACTAAAGACAAGCTCAAAACCAACCGTGGCTTGCCCTTTGCCAATTTCGCACAATTCTCGAATATTTGCTCAGCATTCCAATACGACAAAACGTGTTCCTCTTCACCCGGAAAACTTATTGTCTCCGGCACACGGCTCAAGTCATCTTTCGTCAATTGCGTTATCATTATCGCGACAAGTCAATTTAAAACGGTTTCACAATTTCGATAATTAACTGATTTTAAATCGACAATATTAATTTAAATAACTGCTGAAGCAGTTTGAAGAACTAGCTGACGTGACCGATACAACAACTTTCATGTGAAAGGTGTGAAAGCCGCAGAGCATGTGTTCGTTTGTCATCAATACGTCAAATGCGGAGGGTTTCAATTTTCAATCGTTTCAATTGGTTTCAATTCCATTTGTTTCGAATACATTTACACGCTCGGCGGAAACATGCATGATGGATGAGAATGGTAGCGTATATACCGCACGTTTAGTCCGCGGACTAACTCGTTCCACCAACAAAACTTGGCAGGGAATGTTGGTTGCACTGATTAAACAGTTATTTTTGCACAGTTATTTTTGCACAGTGCTCATGTGTCCTTTTAAAAGTCGAATTGTGCAAAGATTAACTACCTACGACGGAATTTTATCATGTCACAAAGTGATGTACCGAATCTTATTAATTTGAGTGGCGAAGCTCAACCGGATGACGACCAGATAGAACAAAATGCCAGTAGTAAAATACTCCGTCCTCGGGGTGGTGATGCAAACCATGATACAGCGAACAATTCCGGTAATAATTCTTTCGATTCAGTCCTAAAACACACCAATTTGCAAAATGATCCGTTCGCAGTTGTGGCGTTCGAAGCAGAGCAGCAGAAATTGACATTAGTGTCTAATTTCGATGTGAGTACAACTGACTTACTGGGTTTGGACGAATGCTGTTTTGCTAAAGTGGAAAAACCTAAAGATCAACTGAAAACAGCTTTCGAATTGAATTTAAAAGTGAGCCGCTCGAGCGCGTTGAGTTCAATCTCTAGTCTGCCGTCTTGCTGTTCTCCATTTAATTGTAGCGATATTGTCTTTGAGTCTGTTGTTTCGCCCATATTTCCCTTAGGAAGATCAAACGATACCAACACTTTCAATCGTGCATTCTCAGCGGAAAAGTCTACTTTACCGGAAACGGACAGTGGAGGAGACAGTGCTGGCCGTAGTTTAAATTCGATTAGCAACAATACGAGTAAGGCAAGCAATAGTCGTGCGGGAACATTCTCGAATTAAATGAGAGTAATGGCAAAGTGTCAGGCGGTCGATCCGTTCTGAACGCAGCGCATTGGTCCAGTAGCATTCGAAAGCATTTGTTAAGATCAACTCTTTCGAACTCTCCGAAAGCTTCTCCACTGAATCAACGGTCAAAAATCCCTATCTTGGAAAAGATGGAAATGGAAGCCCGAGAGCAAAAAATCAAAGACGAAGATGCAGCTACAAGTACAGTAACACACTCAAGCTTTCGAGCAACTATTCGCTTCCACTTTTTGCTCTTCGTCACAGCAATCTAAAACGGCTTGCTTCAGCTAATCAATCAGAGAGTTATTCTTTTTTCTTCTACGTCAGTTTCTTATCTACTTTTTTTTTTTAAAAAAAAAACAAAGTAGAAAAGAAACTGACGTAGAAGAAGTTCTTCAACGAAACCCTTCCACTAAAGTCGACCTACAAACAATACGAGAAATAGTCAAACGACATAAGCAGAAAAAGAATAACTCTCTGATTGATTCGCTGAAGCAAGCCGTTTTAGATTGCTGTGACGAAGAGCAAAAAGTGGAAGCGAATAGATTGCTCGAAAGCTTGAGTGTGTTACTGTACTTGTAGCTGCATATTCGTCTTTGAGTTTTTGCTCTCGGGCTTCCATTTCCATATTTTCCAAGATAGGGATTTTTGACCGTTGATTCAGTGGAGAAGCTTTCGAATAGATTGTCCGAAAGCTTGAGTCTGTTACTGAGCAAGAAAGATGTTAGCTGGAAGAGTGTAGCAGTAGAATCTTCTACGACTTTGCTCGATGTTCCTACTGTATTCAACACGCCTACAAAACCATGTACACTTAAACGCCGCAGCAATATTAGTTATTCACCGCCGATACCAGCAAGACTAACTTCCGCTCCGAAACAGTCGACTGAAAGATCTGCCCCGAACCAAAGACGACCAAACCTCAGATTGTGATATACGGTACTCTAAACTATCCTTAATTTTGCTTAAATTTCGAATTATTTCGATTAGAATATAGATTTTTATTTAATTGTAACATTTGAAACTGTCCGCATGTGTCATCAGTGGAGCACTGTGTTGTGCCTATTGGTTTTAATAATTTACTATTGTTTTTTGTACTTTACACCTCATATTTTGTTGATTCGGAATAAATGATCGAATGAACGCTGGATTGATTTTTTTGAGAATATTTTGCAATTCATTCGGTATTTCTTTCAAATCATAAAGTTTATGAATCATCGCTTTTTTGGGTCATGGGTGAAAATACCATTTCTTTTTCAGAATCTCATAGCGGTTCATAATCGTAGAAATTTTCGCTATTGACAGTAAAAAAATGAAGAATTTATTGGATAGATTATTGAGACTCGATAAGCATATTTTAGTATCCGAAATTGTTACTACAGTTTATCAAAAAACCAAATTTAACTCATCTAATAATTCAGGATTGATTCAGGAATTATTGATTGATTAAGCGTTTGCAGAATTTTCTCCAAATATAATAGTGCAATCAGTGGGCCTATTTTGTCTTTTTTTACATTTTACTAACCACGACTGTTTCACGTGGAAATGACCTCTTGTATTTTGTTAAAACGATTTCATGTAAATGGATTAATAACAGTAGTCAATCAGACGTCTTAAATTCAAGACATTCCTAATTTTAGAACTTTAATACTTGTATAAAAACTTCTTCAATCATATGATAATTTGCATAAACACCAAATTCCACCTAAATTTTTTAGTCCACGTGGTGTAAACACTCACGGACTGACCTAAATTTAGGTCGATCCACGATTTCAAGCGATCTGACCTAAAATAGGTCGTGCACTATATACCGCTGTAAACACATCCGACCTAAACATTGATTATTGCGGGGCTATTAATAATAGGTATGTTCCCGTACTACGATTAATTGCAATGAAGCGTACTAAAACGGAGTCCAAAAAACGGCTTCATTGCAATTAATCGCAATTAATTGTAGTACGGGAACAGACCTAATAGGTCTGTTCCCGTACTACGATTAATTGCAATTAATTGCAATGAAGCCGTTTTTTGGACTCCGTTTTAGTACGCTTCATTGCAATTAATCGTAGTACGGGAACATACCTATTATTAATAGCCCCGCAATAATCAATGTTTAGGTCGGATGTGTTTACAGCGGTATATAGTGCACGACCTATTTTAGGTCAGATCGCTTGAACGCTTCCCGTACTACGATTAATTGCAATTAATTGCAATGAAGCGTACTAAAACAGGGTTTTTTTAGTCCGTTTTAGTACGCTTCATTGCAATTAATTGCAATTAATCGTAGTACGGGAACAGACCTAATAGGTCTGTTCGCGTACTTATTTATTTATTTATTTATTTATTTATCTACCAAACAAGGCAACATAACAACAAGAAAACATAATACAAATCTTAAATACAATTAATCATAAATATACAATACAAATTGTCCGTAAAAAAGATACAATACATCACAAATTTTGTACCAGTTATTCTACATTATTTTAATTAAATTTAGGCTAGTAACGATGGAAGTTAAGCGGGTTCGGATGTGGAAAGGGCTTTGGACAAGTTATTTTTGAAATTTGATTTAGTAATCCCCGAAGAGTAGTGGCTGCTTATAGAATTGAATATCCTACAGCACCTATTTATGGGCTCATTATATGCATAGGTAGTGTGATGACTGAATTCATTGAGCAGATTTGCATATCTGGTGCGTCTTGGTCGGTTATTGAAAGTAATTTTACTAGAGAGATCTTCAATGATTACCGCACCACTAATAATATCAAATGTAAGGCAAGCGCTGAGCAGAGTTCTTCTAGAAGAAAGAGACATTAAATTTAGAAGACTCAGTCTGAATTTGTAAGATGGGAGATTTTGAAAATCTCGTGGGTCATAGAGATTTCTCAAAGCGAAAAGTACAAATTGTTTCTGAACAGACTCAACTCTATCGCTATGTAGCTCGAAAGCAGGGTTCCATATAATGCAAGCATATTCTAATAAAGGACGCACTAGGGTGGTATATAATGATTTGGTAACCCATATATTTTTAAACTCTTTAGCGCGTCTCTTTATGAATCCAAGCTGTTTATTAGCTCTGGCAAGGATTTTGTCATAGTGCAAATTGAAGCGCATCTTGTTATCCAATACTACGCCAAGGTCTATAATATGATCGACCCTATTCAATTTGAAGTCGTTAAGGTAGTAGGAATACATCGTGGTTGCATGCTTACGAGAAAAACTTATCACATGGCACTTATTGATGTTAAGATTGAGATTATTCACATCGCACCACTGTTCGAGGGATTGAAGCTTTGACTGTAGAAAGGTTGCATCAGACTGCGAGTTTATGATGTGATAGATTTTTAAGTCGTCTGCATAGAAGAGATGCGGTATACCAAGCAGTATCTCAGACACATCAGAAATGAAGATGTTAAAAAGCAGGGGGCCTAAATGACTGCCTTGTGGTACTCCAGAAGATGCCAAAACTTTTTTGGACAAGTGGCCTTGAAATTTTACGAATTGGGTTCGATCGCAGAGGTAAGACTGGAGCCAGTTAAGAAGAGAACCGGAAATACCAAAGTTGCGAAGTTTTAGAACCAAAGTTTGATGGTCAACTCGGTCGAAAGCCTTACTAAAGTCCGTATAGACCGCGTCAATTTGGTTCCCTTTTTCCATTTCACAGAGCACAGTAGAAACTAGTATCATGAGGTTGGTGGAAGTCGATCTACCCCTACGAAATCCATGTTGTTCCTCATTAAGAAGGGGGTCGATAATGCGAGTAAGATTATCACAAACTAGCTTCTCGAAGAGTTTGGGGATAACAGATAAGATAGCAATTCCTCGATAGTTATCGACTGAACGTTTATCACCACTTTTGAAAATAGGTGTGAGGTATGAGGATTTCCAGAAAGACGGGAAGACACCAAGAGACAGGGATTTATTGAAAACCATGTGCAAAGGGGTGATTAATTGGTCTGCACATTGGAGCACGAAGAAAGGAGATACTAGGTCCGGGCCAGGTCCTTTGCCAATCTTTAGTTGCAGAATAGCATTAGTAATAGCCTGCCTTGTAAGGACAAACCCTTCGATAAGAGATCTGGCAGCGTGTCTAGTAGTGAAAGTAGGGATCTTCGGAGAGCAGTAAGTGTTTTGAAAATGGTCGGCGAATAAGCTACAAATGACTTGTGGACAAGACGAAACCGTGTTACCACGAAACATAGAACAAGGATAGCCAGTGGTTTTACGTTTTAAATTGACGAAATCAAAGAACTTTTTCGGGTCAGTGAGTATTTTTTCCCCCATTGAATTAACATAGAGCTCATACGCCTCGCGAGATTTGATGGAAAATTCTTTGGATAGCTCATCATATAATCTTATTTGATCCTCCTGGAGAGAGCCTCCATTTTTGATTGCTTTATATAATTTGTTTCTATGGTTTCTGAGCCGCCTTAAATCATTGTCAAGCCAAGGTTCGGAGAGTTTTTTCTTCTTCTTCAGCTTTGGTACAAATTTGTGGATGGCGTTAAAGATTATTTTGTAAAAAGAAGACAACATTTCGTCTAAATCTGATGCCGATAGAGCACGTGTCCAGTCAATTGTGTCCAAATAGTTTTTAATGCTTAAGTAGTCAGCATTTAGAAAATCAAATACAATTTCATTATTGTATGACTGGGTGAAAGAAATATCTGTAGTGGATAGCTCAATTGTAAAAGCGGAGTGATGCAGGGTGTTAGAGAAAAGATTCTCGGCGTCAATAGTTGGACTAACCACCACTTCGTCATAAAAATCTGAGAAGATAAGGTCTAACCAATTGCCATTTTGGTTAGGGATAGGGATAATTTGTTGTAAATCATTGCCATAAAACGTACTTATGAGGTTAAAGTCAATTGAATCGCTAAGGTTAATTGGAAGAAGGCGGTTATCATTTTCGTCAGGAATAAAACTGATTTTCGGACGATTAAAATCACCAAAAACAATTATTTTGTCTTCTTCGTGCAAGGAAGCTGTTACGGCAGATATCACGTCGCATACGTCATTGTAAGTAGTTTCATCGGAGTTAGGAGGGACATAAAAGATACCAATGTAGAGGTAATGCTTATCGAATAAAACTCTGACGAATTTATGTTCGAAAGATTTATGAGAACTGGTCACAACGAGTTCGCTGGGGAGGGTATTGTGAATTGCAATAAGAACACCACCACCTCTTGAAACGCCTGTAAAAAGGTAGTCGCGATCAGCTCTATAGATGGTCCAATTACTGTCAAGAATTTCTTCGTTAGCGTGTGAGTCGTTCAACCACGTTTCGGCGATCGTTAATATATTAAAATGGCAAGATTTCGCGTCAATAAAAAGTTTATTTAATTTGCTTCTCATACCACCGCAATTGTGGTAAAGAAACCTAGGGTAACTAAAAGTAGCTTTCATGTTAGGAGAAATATTTTTTCTGGTCATCGCGAGATTTTTGTAAGAGCGAAATATGTTTAGAATTAACATAAGAGCGATAAGTCAAAAGATCACGTTTAACCTGATCCGGAGACATTCCGAGTTCTTCGTGGTAGCGGTTAAAAATAAGGCGTAAAGAGTCAAGGTCGGTGGGAAGACCCTCCTGTTGAATCATAACTTTAAGGTTAGTCTTCGTTTTCCCTTCGAAGCAAGTGGCATCATGTGCATCATGCATGTATGCGAGAAAAAGACGGACATTGTCATAACGATTAATACGATTAATTGCAATTAATTGCAATGAAGCCGTTTTTGTACTCCGTTTTACTGAATACTGAAAATTTCCCCTCTTTCAGTAAAATTCAGTAGGATCTGAGCTACTGAAAATACTGAAAACTGTCAAACGGTTTTTGGCGTAATGTTATTATGAAAGACGATTATTTTTGTGGCGATAGTTTATCGCCGCTTAGGATGACTTTATAATAACTTTTGTTCTCCCAAAAACCGACAACTGACCCCTTTGTTTGTCAATTTTCAGGAAATGCAATGAGAGCGTTTCGTACTTTTCCTGAATTTCCCCCACCACATGATTCAGGAAAATTCAGTAAAATTCAGTGACTGAAAGTACGCGAACAGACCTAATGTATGTATGTTGAATCATGGCCTTCATATAAAAGGCCTATCGCGACTTGCAGTCTGACAGGTATTAAGCTACTTTTTAAAATGATGTAGTCCTCTCGTTATTAAGATTTATTGGGAATTGCACAATGACAATTGTTTGACATTTCTCTGACAATTAGTAATGTGAATGGTGCTGTTCGGTTGAATCAGGGAATAGAGTCTATTTTCCTATTATCCGGAGACTGGTTTCGAAGTTTTTGTCGAGTAAAAGATATTTCGGATAAGTGTCGTGAATGTGATGCGTTTATTGTGCTGTATACGCGAGAACTTTGCAATTTGGAATACCTGCCACCTACTCTCGGAAATGTGAATTGTAAACAATTGCCGTTTGTGGTTGGTAGGTTTTATTCCACTTTAAAAATCATCAAATTTTGATAATCTGCAAATTCTTCTTGCAAACGATAAATATAAGTAAATATCTTAAATTAGCGATACTCAAAGACTTAAGAAAGGGTAAAAATATACTCCAATGCTATACAGAGAAATTGAATCAACGTAAAAAACTAGATTTCAAATCAATAAGAATCTGAATAAATAAAATGTACTTAAAAAAAAACTGTTGATAAAGTTCGACCTATAAAAAACAAATGGTGGAAGTTCAAAATTTATAAATCTAAAACAAAACCATTGGAGCCTAGGAAAAATATGGAAGTCTTGAATTAAATGACAGGAGTCGAGAACAATCATGATAATCTACCAAAAAAAAATTCAGTCTTGAAAACATATGAGGTTCTTAAAAATATCGTGAAGCCTAAATGAAAATCGTGGGGATCAACAAAAATAATATGCTGCTTTGCTCTCTCGATTCTTGAAAGATTTCCATGCCTTTTTCTAGGCCCTCACGATTTTTTAAAGACTCCGCGATTTATTCAGATTCTCATGGTGTTTTCTAGGCACCTACGCTAGTTTTAGATTCCCAGAATTTTTCTGGGACCCCATGGTTTAGCAAAGATTCCCACTATATTGTTGCATGCACGCCAAACAAAAACATATTTCGTTGTATCAGCGCCAGAAATAGCTACAAACGGCGAGATACATCTGTTTCATACATGTAGTTCAAAGACCAATGGCAATCTATAGATTAAACGGGTAAAACTCGATTCGATGTGCCACACAGCTGTTACATGAATTTTGCCGATATATGTTAGGCTAGTATATTTGTGTCGTTGCGGTTGTGTTTGCTTTTGAAGGTTTTTTGTTTGTTAGTTATTCTTTATAGCATTGTCTTCTCGAGTATTTTTTTGCATAACTTAGTGTTTTTCTTCAATTTTCGATCCCTGCTACCAACTATTCACCCTCTGGCGGTAGAATTTCCCGGCTTTGGTGTATCAAGTCGAATTAACTCAAACATATTGGAGAAAAATATGCTAAATTCGACTACGTGTCCTCCGCATTGCTGTTAGAGATGATTTTACGCATAGATAGAAGTCTTATTGGTTCGTTAAGTTGTTTCGACTTCTAAAAATTGCCGGTATGCATTCTAGTGGATAAATTTCTTGGCTGGGGATCATGCAAACTCGAATTTTAACGCGTTTCCACCCGAAATGTTGCATAGCGCCGTGCTCTTATTACTTGAAAATACTTGTTATTGCTGCTGCTACTGCAAAGCGGAACGAAAGACAATAGTTCAAGAAAGAAATCAATTTACGTATTTCAAATGCCATTATACTTAATTTTAAATAGTATGTATATAATACTTAATTTTCTATCGAGTTAAATTTTCATATATCTTAATTTTCAGTTTTGCACATAGAATTCGATACCAAAAAAATCAATTGAATCCCTTCTAAAAAAAAAATTTCCGCAATTTTTTTCTGGGTTTTGTTTGTTTTCCTTGTTAATATCTTACTATATGTAACATACATATACCTAATATTATCATTGCATATATCAAAAATACACCTATTCATGTTTTTTTTATTATTATATATATAGGTTACAACTATAAGGATGTGTAGCTTTATATAATTTAAATACATAGCTTTCAATAGATTTTTTTTCTTCTTACTCTTCTTTATCTTCTTATTCTTCTTCAAACAACACTAGGCTAGTCTTCTTAATTGATGTACAAATTTTTACAGATCGACTATAAGGTATTCAATTTCAATTTTCTTCTCTTACTATCCAACTATCCTAACATTCACAATCGTTACAAATCATATAACATTGTTCTTTTTATGATGCGTTCTTCCTACATGTGACTAATAATAATAATAATAATAATCATAAACTACTTTAATATGTGTGTGTGTGTTTGCAAATCGTCATAAAACTGCCGGGATTGCGACTGGTTTCTACGATCACAGTCGTTTGACAATTGCTTGACTTATATTATTCTTTGTTGTCATATTACAGGATGTATGTGTGCGTGAGTCGCCAGAAAAGGATGAAAATGTCGTTGCATTTTGTCAATTATATGTAGAGTTCATGAAAAACAAAACCGATCTGAATCGAAAATCAAAAAGTTTTCGTGACAATGAGCGTCCCTCAATTTGTTTTTGGCATATTTATTATTGTTTCAAAAGTCAAAAAATAAAAAAAAATAAAAAAAATAAAAACGCAAACAAAGTCTGCGACGACTTCAACGAGTGACTCCTCTTTTCTTACTCGCTTGTTTTTTACTTTATGAACATAAAATGAAATCGGAAAATTTCAAGTGAAATAGAAATTAAACACGTCCCTGATTCGATGTTCACACACTTCGAAAACTGACTTGCTGCTGCTGTTGACTGATGACATGACTTTGAATTTTTTTTTTTGTTTAGTCTGTATACACAATGTACGGCGAACTGCTATCCAAATCGGCCATTTCAACTTTAACGAAATTTTGGTTGGGTATTGCTATGGAATTACGATTACCGCTAACTGAATTTCGTCTGAAAAGAGAACAAGAGAAGAAAATAATGCGAGGTATGTTAAGTACATTTTTCTCAAACTTAACAAGACGCAAAACAAAAAAAATGGGAGACGAATATTTATGGCACTTACAGAATAGCTTTTAAGCTATTTTGAATTCATGATCCCCACTAAACACCTTGTCTGCCTCGGGACACGAAGGTCAAGGGTTGTTTTTAGAAGGTTCCGACTTCAGACTTGAATAAAACATTTTCTATTTACATACAAGTTCATGCCCGCATTTTTTAAGCCACCTGGTTGGGGACGGCCAAGTCGTTTAAAAAAATAAAAAAAACTCGGTCAAAGACCTCTTGATTGCTCATAAGAGTTAAGGATGCCATGGGACAGTTAAAAGAGCGAAGGAGGCATTTCATCGCGCAAGGTCGATCGTCCTGCTGGTGGTAACACTGGACGCACAAAATCCTTCGGGCTCTTCAAGCAGAGGTTTTATATCTCTGATTACTTGCTGCTGGCCATTGCTGCCCTCAGGGACTGATGTTTGCTCTGTGACACACCGAGGAAGAAGCTCGAAGTCAGAGGCCGGCAGCACAGTGTTCGATCTTAGGATCTAACCTCTGGAATGTCGACTTGCTGTGCCAAGATGGGTTTGAAATTGGCAGATTATTGCCAGGTTAAACAAGTCATTAGGGTTGTGAGTGAACAAGCACGGCCTCTCTCAAAGACACGCTCAAAGACACACGTCATGCTGACGAAGTGGAGGACAGTTGGCTCTGTCGAGGTTCAGATCAGGTATCTGGGAGTAGTCACCCTGGACATTAATTTGACCTATTGGGACCATATTATTCGCAGATCATGTGATAGGGGGCTCAAGTAGTTGGCGCCTCGGTGACTAGGCTAAAGGAAACAGAGCCAATTCCGGCAAAATTTAGGGAGATCCGCTCCTGCAACTAAAGCGCTGGGCACACAGAAAGCGTTTCGGCGTGGCATACATCAAATTTTGAACGCCGTGTATCTGTGTTATTATTGTTTCATGTAGAATGGTATTGTTTCGGCCACACAGAATGCGATGCATGGACGACATATATTTCCGGCCACGGCAGCTAACGCCCGAGTTATACAAAATTACAAAATCGATTGGGCGATGATGACGTCGTCGTAGTCGAATATGAAACTTCACACACGTTCTTCAAAAATGCTAACGTTGCAAAATTAGCGTTGTCACCTTGTGTGTGTGTGGCATAGTCAAATGGCTGAACGTCTGTGTATTACTGCCCATGACGCACACGGTTCTGTGTACCCAGCGCTTAAGCTCTAGCGCAGGAATGCCCTGTGCATTGTATGTAGCTACCGCATGGTCTGAGACGAGGCCGTGAAGATGGTAATCGGAGTAACTTCGATCGATATGCGAGCGTGAGAACTCTTACTTGAAATACTTTTTGCCTGCCAAGGAGTGCATGAAAGTTCGTTTCATCAGACCATTTTAATGATTCTATAAACGTAATCAGGACAAAAATGGAGACAACTAATGCGACACTTATGACAATACGTTCTTATTGGGATAATTCTTTAGAATTATCGTACGGAGATTTCAAGCATTTATAGCACCTCAACAACGATGAAGAATTCTCTATGAAACTTATTTCAAGATTCATATTTAAAGCATTTTGAGAAGACAGACAATTTCAGCATGCTCCATTGGACTATTTAGGAGAGCAGTAGAGCATCAGACTCAAGTAATGGTTCAAACCATATTGGCGTGCACAGGGGTTGACAGTTTCTTTTCTTGAATTATTTTTGTGTTGCTCTTGATTCCGTACTGGACATATCCTGTGCCACCACGGTGCCGTTCACTGAAAATTTAGGGAAGTGTGTGTGTGTGTGTGTGTTGAATGTGGGTGTTTACCCGCTCTATACTTCAAAATCCTTTGTACGCGCTTGTGGTTCGAATATACAAATTTGAAGGAGTAGCACTAAATTTACATTCGACTAGGCGAAAAATCAAATAAAATTTCAAATCGAACAACAATCTTTCTCACTTACTTGGCTTTTGCATGAGTTAATATATGTGACTTGAGATTTGTTGACTGTGCGAATTTCTTATTACAACTATCGAATGGGCACACATATGGTCGATCACCGGTATGAATACGAACATGCGTCCTGCAAACGAAAACAAATTAAAATTAAAATTCCCCAATCAGGCGTCGTAAGAAACAAGCGAAAACTTTCCACTCACCTCAAATTGAAATCTAATGAAAATCGTTTGCCACAACCGTCGAATGTGCATTGAAACGGTTTTTCGCCAGTATGTACAAGTTGATGACGTTTCAGTTTCGAACTTTCAACGAACGCTTTCCCGCATTCGGCACAAACATGAACACGCGGTCCGTGCGTATGTAAATGTTTTCGCATTGCCGAATTATCGCGGAACATTTTATTACAACCTTTATGTGGGCAGGCTATGTATGTAAAACAATTAAAATTTAACGTCAATGTTTTAACAGCATCTAAGCTTACCTATTGTACGATCATGTGTATCGTTACTTTGATTTGTTTTCTTAACTTTTAATTTATGACCAGGTCTCGCGAATTCTGCAAGTTGTTTAGGATCTGATAGATCTAAGCCAGGCACACAGTCTTGGGGATTCTTTTTGCCCATCATGTATTCAGTGTAGTCGGGATCGGGTTCGGGATTTGAGCCGTCATCGTCATCCGAGCCACCTGAAGCCCACATCGTTACGCTAAATTCTCCTTCCATTGTCTTAATTTGTACTTGCTTCTGTTCCCAGCGACGCGGCTTTGACGGCGACTGTTCCATTGTGATCACATCTTGTGCGTTTCCCGTTCGAATGCGACTAACGAATGTTTTGGCTTTATTATTAACTATGGGCTGAGGTTGTTGCTGCTGCTGTTGTTGCGATTGATTTTTTCGTTTCCTGTAAAAGAAGCGATCAAACTTGTCTTCTTGACAGAGAGCCTTGATAACGAACTAGTCTACCTCGAAGGCCCGGGCGCTGATTCCACATAGATTTCACCGGCAAAGGAGGAAACGTCACCGTAAACACATAGAGGGTCGCCTGACGCGTCCAGAACTTCTTCGTGCCCCTGGATAGCACTGTCTGTCTGAAGTATGACTTCTTCTGATATGAATACTGTTCAATTAAGAGCGAAAAATCAAACAAAACTGTGCTTTGTCAATTCGCCAGCCAATCTACCTACCATCATCTATATTTTGCATCATCAGTTCCTGCGAGTCTTCTGTCTTACAGGTAACCTCTTCGTAGTTATCATCGCCAACTTCGTAGTTTTCGTAGGCGACCGCGCTTATATCGTTGAATTGCTCCGTGTCTACTACCTCGACAATCGACGAATCCGATATCTCGACTTCGCACATAATATCTTGATGCGACATTATCTGGAAAACAATTGTGTCAGAGAGCGCGGTTTGGGCAGAATTTCAGCGAGAATGGGAGACGGGCGGCAGCGACACAACCGTTTTTCTATTTTGTTTTATCTAAAGGCGGTTTAATGACATGCGAGCAAACGAGCACCTGCCGTCGTTTGCGATCCGGAGACTCCCGGCAAAGGCCCCGTCGTTTCACAGGCGCCTTTTAATGTAACGTGCCGCCGGCTTGGCTTTGTTTGCTCAAGCTTTGTTGCAAATAATTCACCTTCATGCCAGGAGTCTCACAGACTTCACGTTATTCACTCTACTACTGCATTTAAGCACTACGCTTCACGAAACGGATTTGCATTTCGAAACGTCGCGCGCCACACTACCCCCACAATCACTTTCCCGATTCAATATACCAAGGAACGAAATAAGAAAAAGACTTACCGAGACGCAGTCTCGGATCGATCACGGCCTTAAACTAAAACTTTATGCCACACAAATCCTTCCCGTTCAAGTTTAATTACTAGAAATCGCACGGGGCTTTTTAGCGAAAGGCAAACGAACATCCGGAACGCGAGAAAACAAAAACAAAAAACCTATGATGGCCACCACCGATACAAGCAAGTCTTGTTTACTTAAATATGTCCACCAAACATGGCCGCCTAAACACTTCGAATTTTATTAAATTCAAAAACCAAAGATGGCCGTATGATCCAAAATGGCCGTTGTGCTACACTATCGCAATCTAGTGTGCTCGACTGCTATATGAAATTAACATGCAAACCTCGAATAAAATTCTAGACGGTTTGGCGTTAAGTCAGATATGCTTGTCAGAGATCGTGGGACATGTAGACGACGACAGCTAGCTACCTACTCACAAAACATCTGTCCACACTGGCGTTTTATGAAAAGTTTCATAGAATTTGTAAAATTCGCTAATAGGTGTAGACAATGCGTGTAGAGCATAAGGTCCAACTAGTGATGAGTCTGCGCCCGTACGTTGACGTATGCGCCGAGGTAAACCACGCAAAGCATATGTTGCACTCAAACATAACTTCCCGAACAGCCAGAAAAGTGGCATGCTCCTTAAGCAACCTTTTGCTCAATTTTTACTATGAGCTGTCCGTACGTAAAGTGGTAATGAGATACGACTTGACATACGTTCGCTTATGCGTTGTATGGGCACTTAAATTCACTCATGTTTGCGTACGTCAAAAAGTGCCTTTTTTGCTCTAAAACCGGTCGGTTTTGAGTGACGATTACGGCCGCAGACTCATCTTTGGTTAGGACTATAGAATTAAGATATGTCAGATATGTGTCCTTTATTATTTTAAACTTATGTTTCTAAACTCTGATGAATTTTGGCATGATATAATCGGTTAAATATTGCATCGGTTAAATTGCAGTGAAATTTTCAACCTCTATATAATAGCCATGAGAACGTATCGAAGATAGTTTTGAATATCTTTATCGAGATCTGTTCTGTATCTACGAACTTTTATAAGAAATTCGGTGCCACATTTAAAGTCCATTGTGAATGATTTTATATTCAAATAATTTGCACCTACTCACACTAGCGAAAATTTTGTTGCGTCAGCTGTATGTAGATGATTTATTTTCAAAAAAATATTTAAAACAAACATGAGATATGCTTATCACGCATCGTTAACTATATCCGCAGCTATATTACATTGAAATTTGACTGCCCGTTAATTATATTTTCATAAGCTGTTTATGTTTTTCAGCAGTTTCATCGGAAAATCAAAAATTTGAGCGTATGAAAGGGCGAAAGAATACTTTTTAAGTGAGTTAAAATAAAGTGAAAAGTGAATAGGTCTGTTTCCGTACTTTCAGCAAAATGCATCAGTAACAGAATTTGGGAGCCGGCTTCTTTTTGCTGCAAAATTTGGCTTGCATTTGGCTTGCAGCAAAAGTACGGAAACGACTTGCTGCGAATCTATTTTAATATATTATAATAGATTCAAGTACGGAAACAGACCTAATTAAATTGAACAACAACAAATATCAGTTAACTAGTTCGCTAGTCCTGCCATACAGTGCATCGAATCGGGCTAGGAGTGTGTTCACAATCGGATCAAACAGAAACTGACAGCAGCTGACGTTTTGAAATTGATAAACGTCAAATGGTGAATTTACAATCGTGGGGCGGCTTCTCGTGATATTCTCCTCGTAGTAGTTTAGTTCTTTGGCCGGATAACGATAGCAAGTGGAAAACTTGAGGAGTCATTTAATTATACATCATCGTATGACCTCGACTCGACTTCATTTCGACTAAATTGAAAATATTTGCTTGTATACTTTTCAAAATCGCGGCGCTGTCAAAATTGCTGTTCTGCTCCCTGCCGCCGTCGTTTAGCAGCAAACGATCCGACCCCTCGGAGTTTCTTTCGAAATCATTTCGGCGCGGAATTGATTGCTGTCGTCGAATTTTGGAATATTCTTTTAAATTAAGTGATCGCTAAACCGATGGAAATATGTTGCAGTAGCTGGAGTACCGCTTGCTTTGTCGTTCTACGCCAGAAAATTAGTGTAGTTCGAATCGACACAATGACTGCCGTTCGATTCCAGGCGTATTTAGGTTGGGAAGTCCACAACAAATTTTCGTAAGTCTGACAGAAGAAGGGAAACAGCATTCAGTTGTTCGTCTCAAACAACTGGGAGTCAAACGAGGTTTGGGGGGGCGTTAAATTTTCGAAAAAAAGTGGTGTTCGCTCCGAAGCTTAGCTTCCAGGATGAGTTCGTTTGACGTGAATGATCGTAGCAGGTAATTGACGTCTGCATGCGTTTGGTGTGAAGATCGCGTACTAAGTGTCTTTTTTCCCAATTTTTTTCTCTTATAGTTGGTACTTCGGTTCGATGAGCCGACAGGAGGCTGCAGATCTGCTAATGAACGAGCGTGAAATAGGAGTGTTTCTGGTTCGAGACAGCAACACAATACCCGGTGATTACGTTTTATGTGTTAGGTAAGATTGTCGTGTTTCGGGATCTTACCACAATAGGTCCGTAATTTTAATTTCCGGCGACAATTGCAAAGCTCATGCTCTGACAGGTAAAAATGTCCCAGAGGGAAAAATAAATTTTGGCGCGAAATCCCTTTTTTCACTGACATTTTTGCTTTGCTGGAACTCTTTGCAATTAGCGCCTCGGAGTGAACAGGTCGAATAAAATTTTCTCTTGTCGGTTACCAGGGAAGATACCAAAGTTAGTCATTATATTATTAACAAAATCCAGCAACAGCCTCATGGCGAACCAATGTACGTCTATAGGATTGGTGATCAGTCCTTTGCCGATCTTCCGGACTTGCTGAAATTCTACAAATCTCATTATTTAGATACAGCGCCGCTCAAGAGGCCAGCTACGCGTCCTTACGAACTAGTTATCGGCAAATTCGATTTCGATGGCAGTGGGGTAATTACTACAAGCTAACTAATAGTAAATAAATTAATGGACTTTTGAACGTTTGTGAACAGGATCAAGACGATTTGCCGTTTCGTCGTGGCGAAGTACTAACTGTTATCAGTAAGGATGAAGAACAATGGTGGACGGCAAAAAATTGCTTCGGCAAAATCGGTCAGATACCGGTTCCGTATGTACAAAAAGTATATAATTTGTAAAATACTCATAATTTGTGGCTAACTGGATTTCGTACATTTTCAGTATGAGAAAAGTGACGATCTCTCGAATACGTTAGAACGAAATTCAGCGGACAGTATCGCTGGCCGACAGAGTGGTGGAATAGTTAGTGGCGGCCCGGTTCCGAGTCCCCATCAGTTGGGCAATGTTTTGAAGAAGTCTGATTTGAATGTAAGTACGATTTCCTGCTTCCCATGAAAGTCGTTTATTGTTTTATTAGTTTAGCAAGACAAATTTTGTTAAGGCAATACTTCCGCAATAGCGGAACTATTCGAATATACCGAATATATGTTGATATTGGAATACTAAATTTGATGGGTTCCGATGTATTGCTCCTATGTGGTTTTTGTTGGTCTTGTTCTTATTCCCGTGAATTTTGAAGTTTCCCAATTGCACTTCTCGTTGAAACGCAAATAAATTTTTGTTTGTTATAGCGCAAACTTCCTGCATTGGCGCGCGTGAAACAAGCTAGGGTCCCAAACGCTTACGATAAGACTGCGCTGAAGCTGGAAGTCGGCGACAAAATCACCGTGACAAAAACCAATATCAACGGCCAATGGGAAGGCGAACTCAACGGCAAAAAGGGTCATTTTCCCTTCACGCATGTCGAGTTCATCGAACCCAATGAAAGTGATATGGTAATTCATATGAGTAGTGGCGGCGGCGGCGGTGGCGTCAGTAGCGGAGGTGGCAGCCTGCAAGTAAGCGGCGGTGCTATTAACAATACCAACAGCTCCCTGCTGAATTCTAGTGGTGGTGTAGGCGTTGGTGACGTTGGCAACAATGAATGGTGTGATTGATTTTTTTTTGTAAGGAATATTACAGGCGTCGAGTATTGATGGCGGTCCGCATTCATCTCTTAAGATTTAAGATACAATAAGTTTTTAACTTGACTTATTTTCCAATTGTAAATATTCGTTCGGTTGCATTCGGTTCGTTCTATTGCGCGTATAAATTCATTCTCATTCACTCTCACTTGTCGGCCCAGATCGTATAAATAGTACCGGGCCGCTGAGATGTCGTGCATTTCCCCAAAAAAATTAATAGGATGAAAATCGTGTCAATAAGATATGTGCGCTGAGTTAAAAAAATGTGTGGAACAGAAGTGAAACGATATCGTAAATGCAATCCGCATCCGCTTTGCATTCATTTATGTATAAATATATTTAAAAATAGTAGGAATTTGTTAGGAAAAAACGTAAAATTATACAACGCAAAACTTTGCAACCATATATAAATATATTTTTTTAAATAAAAACATAAATGAGAGAATCAAAATCAAACCAAGCGCATGATAAAAGACTCTAGTGCGTAAAGAATAACTTATGTATGATTTGGGCATTTCACTCTCTCTCGTCACATGTCAGTATAACTATCAGCATAGGTGATTTTTTACGTCATGATCTGAAATTATACATATAATATATAAATATATACAACAAAATGAAATGAAAATTATGAGTATTATGACTCAATAAAACGAAAAGAAAACGGTGAAATTAGTAGTAGTGTAAGTGATATACATATATGCTTACTGCATTCGTATATTGCCTGCTCCAAAATGTATTTAAAACACAAGCATCATAGGTTTCGTTTTCGGCTAGCCCATATAATGACATATACAAAAATCATTTAAAAATTTTTAAATGTACAATAGACAAACCTGTAAAAAAATAACACATAAATAGGTTACCAGGGCTTTTTACGCGCGTAAAAGGAAGGAAAATCATATTTTTTGTGTAATAAAAGAATATATACATATATATCTATATGAAAATCAAAAGATATTTCTTATCGTCGACAAAAAAACGACATTTAATGTCGATAAACAATTTTTTTTATTTTGACAGGTAAGTTGTCGTTCAGCTCGTGAAATCAATTCTTGCAATTATCTCTTTTGCATTATTTTCTCAAACCAACAGACACAAAAATACCGTGTTTAAACGATAAGCTCGAAAAAGGTAAACTTTTTCTCACCTTTTCCACAGAGATTACCGAGAAAAATTCCTAACAGTTTTTCAGGATTCATGATTCATTCATTTCTAATCTATTTTCCGTTCGGATAATACTTAGTTCCTTTTTATTTATAAAACTAAAGTTTTATTTTCCATTTTATCTCATAAAAATATATTGTTGGAAATTTCTCATGATTTATTAAATGCTTTATATATTCAGCTATTGTACTAATCTACTAATTTGTCAAATGATTTTCCTTCTACTAATTCCCGAAAGAAAATTCATCTATCGAAACTAATAGCCTCTGACTCGTGATTTATTTTCGTTTTTTTTTTTAAATCTTCAACTCTCTCTCTCTTTCGTGAGAGAGAGAGACATTTGTGTTTCTTTTAGGGAAAGTGCACCTAAATTAAGAAGTGAAATGCTCAAGATCGGTTAATTACCGCTGTATGGTATTTTATTTTAACAAGCGGTTGGTTCTGAGTACAAAAACTAATCGTTATCACGGCAATTTAGACCAAATGGCTATATAGAGCGTATGCAAAAACAATGCAATTGCATGAAAAAACAAATAATCTCAAAATATTAGTGTGTGCATAACTGCTGTGATTTTCAGATAAATTCATGTTCCGGTGCAAAATAAATTTAAGCTGAATAAGTGAATATTCAGACATCGTACTATGATATAGCAGATAAAACATCTGTTGTTGTTTTTATGAACAACAATATATATAGGTCTAATCTCTAACTCAATTTCGGGCAAAATTGTGCACCACCCGCTTGCACACAAACTTACGTTCCTAACTTTCCTTCCACCGAAAAATGACGTCATTTTGAGGGAGAGTTCCCCTCTTTGCAAGAATTTACCGCTGATGATTTCCTGCAATGTGGTTTCCGGCTGTCAAGTAGTCCTACAGCTGGATTGTGTTCAAGATTCTTGCTAAAGCTGTTAATTTAGCTGCTCTGGTTGTCCAATGGCACGAAACAGCTACTTTCTGATGCTTGGGGTCTAACAGCCAGGCTGTACAAGATTTCAGAGAAGCTGCTATCTTAGCAGCTACATATTTGATACTCGTAGTTTGGGGGATAGCAAGGTCAAATGCATGTGTGTATGTAGCTGACATGTTGTTCAAACATTTTGTTTTATTAGAAATGAAAATAAAAAGCAATATTCCGAAGAACAAGGAAGATCTGTCGTCAGAGGTAGAGGAGCAGGCTGCGAAAGCCTCTGCCACCTCTCCTTCTTCCGGTCTACCTCTTCCTTTTTGTGGATATGGCTGGGATTTTCGATCCTTGCTTTGTCCGCCTTTAGGTTTTGGTGTGGAGCTAAGTTTAGCTACTCATTCATTTTGGCCCTTCGTGTGACTCTGCTGTTCGCAATTTTCTTGGGCATCAACAGTTCCCTTAACCTCTTTGAAAAATAACTGGGGGGCACTGGAGCTCCACTGTTCGAAGGCTCTGGAACCTTACGGTTTCGGGGACTTAAGGCAGCGCACTGCTTTTTGAGCAGTGCTCTGTCATCCACAAATTGATCCAGCACATCTGGGGTCAAGAAAAAATACCGCAGGAGTGGTGCAAATCCATCATATGCCCTATCCACAAAAAAGGAGACAAACTTCGGTGCGAAAACTACAGAGGCATATCGCCACTTTGTACGTCCTATAAGATACTGACGAAAATATTAAAAAATAAAATAAATGTATACGCTGAAAAGGTCTTTGGGGAGTACAAAGGAGGCTATAGGTCTGGTCGATCAACTACGGATCAGCTCTTCACAGTCAAACAAGTGCTCGAAAAATGCTGGGAATTTAACATCGACGTCCACCAGATTTCCCTGGACTTTAAACAAGCATATGACAGTATTGACCGAAACATACTGTACAAAATAATGCTATACTTCGGCATCCCGGCAAAACTAGTCCGGCTGACCAAAATGACGATGACGTCGACAGCATCACAAGTCAGAATCAACAACAGTCTGACTGACGCCTTTGACACAAATGTCGGACTAAAGCAAGGAGATGGGTTGGCCCCTCTGTTGTTCTACCTAGCACTTGAGTACGTGGTAAGGAAGATTCCTGTCGACACAGGGGGTACGTTTCTGTATCAGTCGAACCAATTAGTGGCCTACGCGGATGACATTAACATCTTGTCATGTTCCCTTACATCCGCCAAAGAACTCCTGTTGAAACTTGACCAGGAAGCCAAAGAAGTATGCCTGAAGATCTATCAGACGAAAACAAAAATCATGACGCAAACAAGAAATATAAATTCTGGACGAATATAATTTAGAGAATGTTTACGAATTTATATACTTAGGCTCGAAATTGACAACGAAAGGCAGTGAAACTGATGAAATTAAACGGAGAATACAGCTCGCTAATAAAACTTTCTACTGCGTTCTGGCCCTACTGAAGACCAGCTGCATACACAGGAAGACGAAGCTCCAAGTTTACAAATCAATAATCAGACCTGTGTTGTGCTACGGATGTGAAACTTGGACCCTTACCCAAGCATCCGCAAATATGTTGAACGCCTTCGAAAGACGGGTCCTCAGGCGTATAATTGGAGCTAAACAAGAGTGCGGCCAATGGCGGATAAGGTACAATCACGAGTTGTACGAGGTTTTTGACGAGCCAGAGGTTGCTACAATAATCAAACTGCGGAAGCTGGAATGGGCTGGTCACGTGCAACGAATGGACGAGCATCGAGTATCTAAGACGGTATTCGATGGAAGGGCCGAGGGTCGAAGATCAGTGGGAAAACCCAGAAAACGTTGGTCTGACTCTGTCGACGAAGACTGCGCAAAGCTGCTCGGTTTTTGAAATTGGAGGACGCGGTCATTGGACCGAGACAACTGGAGGCATCACCTGCGAGAAGCCAAGGCCCGAGAGGACTGCTTTTTAATTGTTATATTCTCGATGTTGTCCCCACGAGTTGAAAAATCCAAAAGACCAGGCGTGTTATCCTCTGTTACCGATCAAAGCATTAAATTAGATGGACTTTTGCCATCCGCACCCGAACTCGCATACTAGCGACTGCTTCACCTTGCATCCATGACTCTCAGGATTTTTTCGACCCTCGCATATTTTGCATAATCGTAGCTCATAATCATTTGGGTCCTCCTCCAAAAACTATTCTATCAATAACTTCTCCACAATAAAAAAAAACTGCGCCAGCAACAGCGGCACGAAAGTTCACATGCAAATATTTTCTGTGTGCAAGCAAAAGTACAGAGAAGTACCTACATACATACATACATAACAAAAACCACATACGAGCACGCGAATATGCAGAAAAATTTAAATTAAGATGAATCAGTTATTTCTTCTTCTTGTTTTCTTCTTCCACTGTGAATAAAAAAACGAATAAATTCCGAGGTCAATCCAGTAGATGCCGTATTCTCGATAAGTTCACGGACCTCATTTCATAATAATTTTTTGTTTATGATGACGTTGATGATTTAATGATTCTAGGAATGAATAGGGGCGTAGAGGGAAGAATTGAATCAAATTCAACTCTATTTTTGACATTGACATTTCATCATCGCATAACTGATATTAATATTTTCAAAGATAACCAAATGGAAGAATATTATCAAAAACTGTAAACAAGAAACATATCATCATAACGTTTATGTTGGTTGCATTAAACACAATTTTACCATGAAACTAACTTGCACTGATTCCATTTGTCAGACTTATCCTATTCAAATCATGAAGAACACGTCAAATATCGCGAAACAGAAATAATTCGCCTGTTATTCAATTGCCTAGAGAATAAATAGTGAATACTATTAAATAAAACATGCACTGCATGTTTCGGTGTTTTCTTCTTCTTAAATTGAAGAAAAGATCCGAAGAATTGCCTCTCTACACTGTACTTGCGAATTTAAAAACTTTAACTTTTGTCATGTCACACATATTGGATGCAAATGTGATTAAAGCTTTTATGTGTTTTAAGTAATCGCATCGTTCCACTTTAATCGAAGCAATTCGACCGTTCAAAGTTCGTTGCATGTGCGCCAGAGAGTCATCCCGCTTGAAAATTTGCACACTGCTTAAAATTGAAAAATTCTGCATCCTGCATTGAAAATGTGAATTTCATTGAAATGCAACTTCATCTTTTGTTTTTTTTTGCTTTGCTTTGTATCGGCTTGTTGTTGTTATAATTCTCCAAGTAAGAGAAGATCTAGAGAATTGTGAACGCCCTCATTTATTCTTGACTCGCATGATTTTTTTTCAAGACTTCCATGATTGTTTTGTAGACACCCTCATTTTTCCTAGATTGCCTGAATTTTCTAGACTTGCCCAAGTTTTTCTAGGTTCCAGTGATACCTGCCGACAGTCTACTGAATATTTTCTCCCTATATCCGATGATTTTGTCTTGACCTAAGAGCTATTTCAGCGATCCCATGATTTTCCTAAACTGCCTGGATTTTCTAGACTTGCCCAAGTTTTCCTAGGTTCCAGTAATATTTTACGACAGTCTACTGAATATTTTCTCCCTATATGCAATGATTTTCTCTTGACCTCCGTGCTATTTCAGCGCTCCCATGCTTTTCCTAAACTGCCTGGATTTTCTAGACTTGCCCAAGTTTTCCTAGGTTCCAGTAATATTTTACGACAGTCTACTGAATATTTTTTTCCCCCATATCCAATGATTTTCTCTTGACCTCCGTGCTATTTCAGCGATCCCATGATTTTTGCTAGACTGCCTGGGATTTGTAGACTTGCCCAAGTTTTTCTAGGTTCCACCTATATTTCACGACAGTCTACTGAATATTTTCTCCCTATATCCAATGATTTTCTCTTGATCTCCGTGCTATTTCAGCGATCCCATGATTTTTCCTAGACTGCTTGGATTTTCTAGACTTGCCCAAGTTTTTCTAGGTTCTAGTAATATTTTACGACAGTCTACTGAATATTTTTTCCCCCCATATCCAATGATTTTCTCTTGACCTCCGTGATATTTCAGCGATCCCATGATTTTTCCTAGACTGCCTGGATTTTCTAGACTTGCCCAAGTTTTCCTATTTCACGACAGTCTACTGAATATTTTCTCCCTATATCCAATGATTTTCTCTTGACCTTCGTGCTATTTCAGCGATCCAATGATTTTTCCTAGACTGCCTTGATTTTGTAGACTTGCCCAAGTTTTCTAGGTTCCAGTGATACCTGACGAAAGTCTACTGAATATTTTCTCCCTATATCCAATGATTTTCTCTTGACCTCCGTGCTATTTCAGCGATCCCATGATTTTTCCTAGACTGCTTAGATTTTGTAGACTTGCCCAAGTTTTTCTAGGTTCCAGTAATATTTTACGACAGTCTACTGAATATTTTCTCCCTATATCCAATGATTTTCTCTTGACCTTCGTGCTATTTCAGCGATCCCATGATTTTTCCTAGACTGCCTGGATTTTGTAGACTTGCCCAAGTTTTCTAGGTTCCAGTGATACCTGACGAAAGTCTACTGAATATTTTCTCCCTATATCCAAAGATTTTCTCTTGACCTCCGTGCTATTTCAGCGATCCCATGATTTTTCCTAGACTGCTTGGATTTTGTAGACTTGCCCAAGTTTTTCTAGGTTCCAGTAATATTTTACGACAGTCTACTGAATATTTTTTTCCCGCATATCCAATGATTTTCTCTTGACCTCCGTGCTTTTTCAGCGATCCCATGATTTTCCTTGACTGCCTGGATTTTCTAGACTTGCCCAAGTTTTTCTAGGTTCCGGTAATATTTTACGCCAGTCTACTGAATATTTTCTCCCCATATCCGGTGATTTTCTCTTGACCTCCGTGCTATTCCAGCGCTCCCATGCTTTTCCTAGACTGCCTGGATTTCCTAGACTTGCCCAAGTTTTCCTAGGTTCCAGTAATATTTTACGACAGTCTACTGAATATTTTTTCCCCCATATCCAATGATTTTCTGTTGACCTCCGTGCTATTTCAGCGATCCCATGATTTTTCCTAGACTGCCTGGATTTTGTAGACTTGCCCAAGTTTTCTAGGTTCCAGTGATACCTGACGAAAGTCTACTGAATATTTTCTCCCTATATCCAATGATTTTCTCTTGACCTCCATGCTATTTCAGCGCTCCCATGCTTTTGTTAGACTGCCTGGATTTTCTAGACTTGCCCAAGTTTTCCTAGGTTCCAGTAATGTTTTGCGACAGTCTGCTGAATATTTTTTTCCCCCATATCCAATGATTTTCTCTTGACCTCCGTGATATTTCAGCGATCCCATGATTTTTCGTAGACTGCCTGGATTTTCTAGACTTGGCCAAGTTCTTCTAGGTTCCACCTATATTTCACGACAGTCTACTGAATATTTTCTCCCTATATGCAATGATTTTCTCTTGACCTCCGTGCTATTTCAGCGATCCCATGATTTTTCCTAGACTGCCTGGATTTCCTAGACTCGTCCAAGTTTTTCTAGGTTCCAGTAATATTTTACGACAGTCTACTGAATAGTTTTTCCCCCCATATCCGATGATTTTCTCTTGACCTCCGTGCTATTTCAGCGATCCCATGATTTTTCCTAGGCTGCCTGGATTTTCTAGACTTGCCCAAGTTTTTCTAGGTTCCAGCTATATTTCACGACAGTCTACTGAATATTTTGTTCCCGCATATCGAATGATTTGCTCTTGACCTCCGTGCTATTTCAGCGATCCCATGATTTTTCCTAGACTGCCTCGATTTCCTAGACTCGTCCAAGTTTTTCTAGGTTCCAGTAATATTTTACGACAGTCTACTGAATATTTTTTTCCCGCATATCCAATGATTTTCTCTCGACCTCCGTGCTCTTTCAGCGATCCCATGATTTTCGTAGACTGCCTGGATTTTCTAGACTTGCCCAAGTTTTTCTAGGTTCCAGTAATATTTTACGACAGTCTACTGAATATTTTTTTCCCCCATATCCAATGATTTTCTCTTGACCTCTGTGCTATTTCAGCGATCCCATGATTTTTCCTAGACTGCTTGGATTTTCTAGACTTGCCCAAGTTTTCTAGGTTCCAGTGATACCTGACGAAAGTCTACTGAATATTTTCTCCCTATATCCAATGATTTTCTCTTGACCTCCGTGCTATTTCAGCGCTCCCATGCTTCTCTTAGACTGCCTGGATTTTCTAGACTTGCCCAAGTTTTCCTAGGTTCCAGTAATATTTTACGACAGTCTACTGAATATTTTTTTCCCCCATATCCAATGATTTTCTCTTGACCTCTGTGCTATTTCAGCGATCCCATGATTTTTCCTAGACTGCTTGGATTTTCGCGACTTGCCCAAGTTTTCCTAGGTTTCAGTAATATTTTACGACAGTCTACTGAATATTTTTCCCCCCATATCCAATGATTTTCTCTTGACCTCCGTGCTATTTCAGCGATCCCATGATTTTTGCTAGACTGCTTGGATTTTGTAGACTTGCCCAAGTTTTTCTAGGTTCCAGTAATATTTTACGACAGTCTACTGAATATTTTCTCCCCCCATATCCAATGATTTGCTCTTGACCTCCGTGATATTTCAGCGATCCCATGATTTTTCCTAGACTGCCTGCATTTTCTAGACTTGCCCAAGTTTTTCTAGATTCCACCTATATATCACGACAGTCTACTGAATATTTTCTCCCTATATGCAATGATTTTCGCTTGACCTCCGTGCTATTTCAGCGCTCCCATGCTTTTCCGAGACTGCCTGAGTAGTATGGATATGGGTGTTCTAGACCACTTTGTATGAAAAATGTTTGCGGTCAGAGGACTTCCGGTCGGGCTCCGAGTGCTGTGTGTGTGTGTGTGTGTGTGTGTGTGCTTATCATGATTTCTGGGAGTCTTATCATTTCTAGCTCGAGTTTGCATTGAAGACGATATGTTTGAACATGTGCGTTTGTGGTTAAATAGATTGGACTGATAAGCGTGCGATGCCGAAGATTTTTAACCCTAGAATGCCGTGGGATAATTTTTACTTACATACGGTATATATTTCGTTGCGCATCAGTCAGCCACTCTTTAATCTTTTTATGTTTAATGATAAAATAAAAAATCTACATAACACTAATATTCTCTTCTTTTGAGTAAAAATCATGTACCTAAAATCATCCACAAATTTACCATTGTAGGGTTAATTGCTCATATCTACATTTTCAAACGAAGCTGTATGGTTTTCTTATCAACGATACATTTTTGTGCTATTTCTTCATATGAAATTTCATGGTTTTTGGCGCGTGCTGCAAAGCGGCATATGAGTTTTCGTGTTCGCGTCTTATCAACAATGCTTTGTGGTTTTAGCGTTTCGAGTTTGTTTACATTCGACTTTGTTTACATTTGTGGGGGAAGCCCTTTGCTGGATGACGTCACGCGTCGTCATGTTTTTGAAATTTTACCATGTGACAAGAATTTGTTAACCTGTGGTTTTGAATGATAAGAAGCAACATATGTGTGATCGTATGAAAACGGCTTATCAGCACTGGAATTTCAATTTTACTCTGTGATATTCGACGAAAGAATTTGTTAACCTGTGGTTTTGAATGATAAGAAGCAACATATGTGTGATCGTATGAAAACGGCTTATCAGCAATGGAATTTCAATTTTACTCTGTGATATTCGACGAAAGAATTTGTTAACCTGTGGTTTTGAATGATAAGAAGCAACATATGTGTGATCGTATGAAAACGGCTTATCAACAATGGAATTTCATGTGACGGTTTTAAGTTTGTTCGGTAGAGAATATTATAGTCAAATTAAGTGATTACGGTTTTTTGGGATGTGGTTACCTAGTGTTTTGTAGCAATTGTGTTTTTTGTGCATTGTAACGAATCAGCTTTGCAATATTTTCTTAATTTGTGGTTTTCTAGCGTGTTTCGAGTTTACATTTGACTTTGTTTATGTTGGATAACGACATGTTCGAACATGCGCGGTTTTGTTCGTTGAATATGTGAAGAAGTGATAGATTGGACTGATAAGCGTGCGAGTATTGGCTCGTGTCTAATGAACGGAAGTACTCAACCGCAAAAACTCACTAATTAGCGAAGTTTTGATGACGTCACGCGTCGACACGTTTGAACATGAATTCGCTTGATTGGTAATGTTCGTAAATTCTGACTGTATATAAATAGTAAACAAGACCAAGAGTAATCATTCTTTCAAGCGATCTCGGTGCGGAAAAAATGTTTTGGATTGAAGTACTTCAAGATAAAACTGTATATTGTATCTGTGAACATGTATGGTTATCTTTTCGAATTATCAATATAACCGTGACTGGAGGATTTTTCGAGTTGCACATGACTCCTGAGGGTGGTCCAAAAACATTAGTGTTAAGACTAAGAAATGGCGAACCTATTCCCAAGCATTTCAACGTTGATTTCAATTTCGAACCATTTCAACACGTTCAAATTACAGTATATGGTGAGTATTCATTCTTTCTCTTTGCAAGATAATGGTGTTACTTTTCTATTCAAGGAGGTGACATCGTTCTAATGGGATCAACAATCAGTGGCTTTAAAAACTCCCGAGCACTCAATAAATTCCCATCTGGGTGCACCTTCAATCATTACGATGACTGGTATCGTAGCGAATCATTCCACAGATTGCGTCTGGAGAGAATAAGTGAGGAAGCGGGAATCAAAGAGAAAATGCGTAGAGATAGCGGCAAACGCGAACCTAGGACCAACAGAGATTCAGAGGTTCTTTGGGAGAAAGTGCCAGAGAAAAAATAAATCATGTTCTTTTTCCTTATACAACAAAAGTGTAATAAAAGAGATTTTTTTCAAATAATTTTTTATTTTTTCTTAACATGAGTGTGTACAGCTTTTACAGCAAGATAGCGATAAGTTGTTCGAAAATGCAGCTGCAACGGAAGTATTCAACCGCAAGTTATTTTACTAATTAACAAAATTGTGGTTTGGGAAACTATTTCATGTTATGTGATCGTGAGACTTGATAATAAATTCAGCCGTACAATCTGAGAAATCATGTTGAAATACAGCGGAAGTATTCAACCGCAAGTTATTTCACTAATTAGTGGTTTAGGAAACTATTTCATGTTATGTGATCGTGGGAATTAACTTGATAACAAATTCGTATAAATAGCCGTGCAATCTGAGAACAGTATCGTTTTCCTTCAAAGTTAGTCAAAGCGTGAACATCGAAGAACAATGGAATCAATCAATGAGCTGTTAAAGTGCAAGCCGTTATTATACGCGAAAGTAGCAGATTTGGAAGTTGGCAAGCGGTATAGAATTACAGCTGGCGAGAGAATGTCAACACGGTAAGCTAAATTTAATGATTTACATAAGTACTTGAAAGTAATTTTTTTGTTTTCAGGTATGGAACGGCAATCGTACTCGACTTAGACAACAGCATGCGATTATTTCTGCCAGCACGATTCAACAAATGTAGCGATAGAGTTTTGGAGGACTTTAACGGTGGAAAGCTAGCGCTGAGTTGTACCACCAAAGATCACAAAGGACTACAATTCCATGAAGTGGATGAAACCTATTTCTACACTCCCTATTAAAAAAATAGTTGAAATAAAACGTAGTTCATAAAAAGTATTCTACACTCTTCACCAGGCAGCTAGCGCAAAATGCAAAAAGAATTTATCAATATCTGGTTGAAATAAAACAAGAATGTTTATTCACAAAAAACTATTTTTATTTAATGGATTTCATAATATAATTTTTCAGAAGGAATACATTTTGTTGTGCACAACATCCACTATGCAAAGTACATGGTGGTGTTTCAGGATATTGTTTTTTCAGTGCTTTCAGATTAGGACAATTGTAGTCATCCAAGTTGATTATAGTGGCAATGTTCCCCAACAAGTCAGCGAGCCAGTTTTTCTTCTCCAATCCTTTGACGAATATTATGACATCTTTCATATTTAAAAGCAAAGACTCTTTTAGCTTCGAGAACGTCGTATGGCCGCATTCCCAATCCAATCCATGATAATTTTCGTATAGCCACTCCGCTTGATATTGAAGCTCTTTTGAAAGTGTTGCAAATCTGAAGGGAGCTTTGAGTAGGAAATGTCGATGAGAATGCTCGTACACATTTACGACAGCCAACTCTTTGACGATGAAGGCGTTGTTGGGTCCTCTGAACCCTTGCATGTCGATAGCGAAAGTTTTCGTTGCCATAATGGAAGAGCATAAACGTGATACTGACTAAACATTTATATTTGTCATAGTTTTTATACAAGTTTCTCAACTGTGCTTGTGAGAGGATTGTATTCTAATACGCGATCATGAAGGAGTAAGCAGTAGGCTGTAGTTGAAGCAGGTACATCTACAGATGTTTTGATATCTAGTCGGATGTCAACTGAGCCGGATTTCATGGAATCATTTTGACGTGAACAATCAATTACTACAATTGGTGCAGATTTCTTGTATTCGATTCGTGAGAGTAGTGGTTGTGGTTGAACGCCGTAATAAGATTGTTGAAAACTGCTGTACATATCATAAAGCAGAGCAAATCGATCACGCGTGAATTTGATATTCATATCATCATAGGGATACGATTCAGAGTTCAAATGTAATTTGACATTGGATAAATCACAATGATCGAATTTGCTAGCATCCTTATCTTTGTGATTTTTTCGATTTGTTTGCAATGCTAAAATAATATAACGAGGTTTCTCGAGCTGACTGGTGGTTTTTACACTCCACACATGTTCTGTTGTTGTTGGTAAGACTGGATATTCGTATAGTTCCCAACTTCGAAAGCTTACTTGAACTGGTTGTGCTCCTTCAATATATTTCAGCATTGTCAGCTTTTCAGAGCCATCTGGTGTGACGTGTGGCACCTTCCATTGTAATTTAAAGATTTTGACGTGTACATCATCGGTGCTGGAAAGAAAAGCGTTTTCGTCGCTTCTAGTACGAATAAGAATCAGCTCATGTTTGGCATTAACGATAACCTTCTTGTAGTCTTCGGCGAATCCCAAAAGTTTTCTTAGCGAAACGCAAAAGTTAAAGTAACCACTTGACGGGGTGATGAGCTCGTTTGGCGACCAGCCGGCATTATAAAGCATTTTACTTTCGTTTTCATTAAGGGATATATAGTTTTTCAATGTCGATGTTATTCCAACATTTTTGTTTCGGTCAATTTCGATTCCATTGAGTTCATATCTGATCTCGTCAAATAGAAATGCGATGGTATTATTCGTTAGTTGGGCGGTTGTTGAGCTTGTTCCATCCGCCTTAGTTAGAGCGCCTTCAATATAGATGAAACTCTGGCTGGGTAAAATGCACAAATCCTGTTGTTGTAGAGGAATTCTTATTTCATCACTGCAGTTGAATGATGATAAAAATGGAGAATAGCTGTGGTATTCAATTTTCGAAATACTATTGTCGAAGTTGACTTTACGCGTAACGTTCAGAAGCTCATTCATTTTCTGTTTACTTTGAATCCTAATTGTTTCAAGAACTGCTTATTTTGTAGCGTCAATCGTGATCTGACTCGTTTGGTTTTCCTGTTGCAACTGATTGCGTTGGGCGGGTATTTATCGTTATATAGCAGCATTCTGGGGCTTCAAATGAAGTCTTATAGTTATTGTTTCTCCCTTGAAATTGATTATGTCACCGTCTTGATCAATCAGTTTAAGAGTCAACGTACTTATTCGTTTAACGTTTACCGGTAAATAGATTACATTACTAGGAACTTCCACTATTTTATAGCCTGGTCCTACCTCGGGCGAGAATTCGTGTATTGTGTGTGAAGGTATACTATTAATATACGAATTTCCAACAATGGTGCAATCAATCCGTATTACATTCACTTTACTTATGCTCACAGGTAGATCGGAAGTATGTTTTATATTGACTTTTAATTCTCGTTTATTGAATCCTAGTAATTGGCCAATCGATCTTTCTTTATCAAAGTAAATAGGAGCAGTCGACTTGATTTCACTTTTGAGGGTATTATTATTGGCGCGTATTGTAAGATTTATTTTATTATTGATTTTGGATAGTTCTTTGTATAGGTAGTTGGCAATATCATCAATTTCGTACGATCCAACGGGAATTTCTATAATGTGTTTTCCAATGTGTAGTAGATTATTTTTTCCATCCACATTAGGTATAGAATTATATGTTTGAAAATCAACAAGTCCGCATACATAGTCGCCTTGTAGTTCGATGGGAGGAAAGTAATCTGTTGTAAGAATGGATGAGTTTCCACTTAGAGTTAGTGTTAGTGCCATGGTAGTATACGAAACAATGATTGATTTTTGGTTTATTAATAGTATTTATTCATCTAGAAGCTTATACAAAAATTTCAAACATAAATGACCACAGTTGTATGAATCATAGCTTTGATATGTGTTGTAGTTGTATTTTATACTAGATCCTAGATAGTCAATTAATTCTCTCGGTGGAGGTAAGTTTCCAAAGCTATCAAAGTATTCTACATTACGTTTTTTCTTGTTGTACGCTACCCAATGTGTACCGGGACCTTGAATATCATCGAGATTGACAATCCCACATTCGTTTTGCATTGGGGATTCCTTCGGTAAACTATTTCGCATGAAAACTCCTCTAAAGTCGGGCAAAAATCGTGCAAACTTTGTTAAATCATTCTCGTTTAGGGCTCTCTTGGGTAGCGTTTCTAAGAGTTTTTTGAAGCCGGTTTTAAATACAAGCCCAATCCTTTCCTGTACGGCTTCAAATGTAAACCTCGACCTACTGCTATCTGCTCCATTTTCTGGTTGTGTCGCTTCTTTTCTTCTAATGTGCTTTTCGCATTACTAGCATCATTAACAGCTTTAGCTATTCCGGCAGCACCACCTGATAAAGCGCCTATTGCAGATAATCCCGCGAAAAGAGGAATCAGAAACGGTAGAACTCCTCCAACTTTAGGAATGGGTATTATTCTGGGAGTTTGGATTGACTTCTTCTGTCCCTTGGTTATACTCTTTGCTGCAGCTAAAGCAATTTTAATGCTTGTTTTGAGATTGTCGGGCTTCTTTTTCTTCATGATTTTCCGTAGTTTGGTAACAACTGTTCCAAATCTCGTTGTGTTTTTCACTCCCATTCCTAATTTTACTTTAGCTTTCATCATATTGGTCACGAGTAGTGCGTGGGTGCGTTCTGCTAATCCTGCGTCTGTTGCCCGGACTCGTTGCCACGCCTTTTCGGCTAATATTCTATCAAGTTTGTGACGATCGCTCGTTTCTTTGAATTTCGAATATCCAATATCGTGTTCTTTACAGGCCTGATCCAATAAATTTATTCCGGGGTCACCTCTAGCAAGTCGCTCGCTTAGTTTTGTGCCAGGTCCACAGTACTGATAGCCAGGTAAGTGCAGTTCAAACGGTAGTTTACTGATGAGAGTATTAACAAGACCTCTTCCGCTCACCGCTTTTCGTGATCTACTGGAACATTCCTTTTTGTGATCAATCATTTTATACTATTCGATCCGTCTCGTTCAACAACTTGTCGTAGACTATACCTAAAACCTAGTTGCTTTCATGTTTTCTGTTAGTTCAACTCAGGATGCGATTCATACAACAACAGCAAAAGTTGTCGGTGGAAAATGCTGACAATACGAATGAAATTTGCTCAGCTAAACATAGCAATTTATTACCTAATAGCATCCGCGGTATAATAGTGGGTCCTTCAAACTGTGGTAAAACCAACGTAATGATTTCTCTGCTGAAACATCCGAATGGTGTTAAATTCGAAAATATATACATCTACTCAAAGTCATTGCACCAACCCAAATATAGACACTTGGAGCAGGCGGTAAGACCTATTTCCGGACTAGGCTTCCATACATTTTCAAACAATAGTGAAGTGATTACACCTGAAGAAGCTCAGTCTAATTCTATATTCATTTTCGATGACATTGCCACCGAGAAACAAGATAACGTTCGATCATATTTCTGTATGGGACGACATCATAATATTGATAGTTTCTATCTGTGTCAAACTTATACGAGAATACCGAAGCACCTTATTCGAGATAACGCAAATTTTCTGATTGCATTCAAACAGGATGATATGAATTTAAGACACATTTACAATGACCACGTGAACACCGATATGACTTTCGAACAGTTTAGAGCCGTTTGTGCGGAATGTTGGAATGATAAATATGGATTCTGTGTAATCGATAAAGACAGCCCCCTGGACAAGGGACGGTATCGAAAGGGGTTCGATATATTCATAGTGATATAGAAGCTTATAAAAACAACTCATAACATCGAAACAGTACAGTTGCAGTTCAAAAGCAGTTAAAAGCAGTTCAGTACCAGTTAAAAGCAGTTCAAAAGCAGTTCAATACCAGTTAAAAGCAGTTCAGTACCAGTTCAGTACCAGTTAAAAGCAGTTCAGTACCAGTTCAATACCAGTTAAAAGCAGTTCAGTACCAGTTAAAAGCAGTTCAGTACCAGTTCAATACCAGTTAAAAGCAGTTCAGTACCAGTTAAAAGCAGTTCAGTACCAGTTCAGTACCAGTTAAAAGCAGTTCAATACCAGTTAAAACCAGTTCAGTACCAGTTAAAAGCAGTTCAGTACCAGTTAAAACCAGTTCAGTACCAGTTCAGTACCAGTTAAAAGCAGTTCAGTACCAGTTCAGTTTCATGCAGCTCGATAGCTGTTCAATACAGTTTGATACCAGTTCAATACGGTTTGAGTGTAGCAACAGTGAAGATAGTTCGGGAAAAATCGAGAAGAACGTAAATCGATTTAAATACAACAAAAATCACTTCAAAATCAAATTAGAACCCATTAGGAGACTATTTCAAAATATTGTAGAGACCTTTCGAAACTGTTGCGCAAACACTAAGAACAATGAAGTCTGATAAACGGTTGCTCAATGATATTGTAGAGACGACAAATTCGATAAGGAAAAAGTATCAACAGCTGAAAGCCAACAAAGCCGGAATTGAAGTTCAGTTGGAGGAAACATTTAAGCCAATCACCAAACCTCTCAATGAATTCGTGAAAAGAACCAAGCTCTCAGAAATTAAAGAAGAGCCTGTGCCTTCAGTTAAACGTGAAGAAAGAAGTTCGGAGGGGAGTGACGACGATGAAGACAGTTTCAAAACTCCCACGAGGCGAAAGCTTGACCTCACCATCACCCCATCCAACTCTTCTACAAAAACCGTTCGTAAATTTGTTAGGACCCCGAAAGGACAAGAACATCTTAGACAATACATGGATCAGAAACAATTTTCGGAAATTCCTATGCAATATTTACACACATTTATTAATGAACCCTCTGCAATTGATAATACATATGGGGTATATAAGGATGATGATGATGGAGAACAATGGAAAATAGGAAATTCGAATTTCACAATCGATGGCAATAAAATACTTGTAAATGAGAAATCATATACGGGGACTCGTGGTTTATATGAACTGCTTTTTATGAAACAGCCAGATGAAACTATATATAACGATAAAGATTTAGAGAATTATAAAAGTATTCTTCTGTACACGAATGCTCACAGACGTTCTTACGACAGCGATGGTCAAATAAATGGAAATCGAAGTTTTAAATATACAAAAATAATTTCTAAACTTCTAAACAAAGGAGGAAAAGGGTTAGAACCTAACATTAGCAAAGACTACAGCTTGATGCAAACATCGAATAAACCAAAAGATTACATATATTGGGATAATCCGAATGAATTAGTGGATCGGTTGCGACTCCTTATTGCATCACACCAAGCCGGTCACAATAACCACAACAACGAAATTATATCAATCATTGAAGAACTGAAAGAATCACAAATAATAGATTAAACGAAAATGGGTATTGATAAATTTGGTCGATTTTCAACGGAGAGAGGAGCAAAACGGGGGTTACAAGGTCTTCAGGGTCCGCCAGGTCCACCAGGTCCACCAGGTCAGCAGGGACCACCAGGAAAACCTGGCATCGAGGGTCCCCAAGGTGTAGGGTTCAATAAAACGGAAGATGGTGACTACGTTCTTAATTATAAACGAATTAAATACCTTGAATCACCCATTGAGGATGACGATGCTTGCACAAAGAACTACGTTGATATTAATATTGTGAAACTTAAGCAATATATAGATAAGGAAATTCAAAAACGACACACTAATATCTCTGATCATAAGTAGACTGGTTGCATACAATGAGCAAAAGACAAGTCGTAAACGAATTACATAAGACCGCTCGAAAAAATTTCCAACGACGACGAGTTGTAATAAAAGGTTTGGATGATTTGTGGCAAGCCGATTTAGTTGAGATGGGAACATATGCTAGCGAGAATACAGGATTTCGTTTCCTCCTCACAATCATTGACACATTTTCCAAGTTTGCGTGGACGGCTCCTATCAAAACGAAGACTGGCATAGAAGTTACTAGGGCGATGGAACACATACTCCAACAAGAACGCATTCCTCAAAACCTGCAAACAGACGATGGAAAAGAATTCTACAACAGCCATTTCAAAAACCTCATGAAAAAATATCAAATAAACCATTATTCTACATATAGTTCGCTCAAGGCGTCAATTGTTGAACGATTCAATCGAACACTAAAGAACATGATGTGGAAGGAGTTTAGTATGAATGGAAATTACAAATGGATTCGTATAGTTGATGATCTGGTTAAGACATACAACAATAAAAAACATAGAACAATAAAAATGTCTCCATCTGCTGTTAATAGTTCCAATGAAAAATTGCTTCTGTCTACCGTATACAACAACATTAAGGTGATGGGTCCATCTAAATATAAGGTGGGTGACCATGTGCGAATCAGTAAATACAAGCATGTGTTTGAAAAGGGCTATACACCAAACTGGACTACGGAAATTTTCAGGATCCGTCAAATTCGAATAACCAACCCCGTCACATACCTACTGGAAGATTATGAAGGAAACCCCATCGAAGGCGGCTTCTATGAATCTGAACTATTGAAAGCCAAGTATCCGTCGCTCTATCTCGTGGAAAAAGTATTGAAACGGAGTGGAAATCGAGCGTTTGTCAAGTGGCTGGGATTTTCGGAAAAACACAATTCCTGGCTAAATGTTAAGGATATGATAAGATAACTTGAAACATTGTATAGTTTTTAAAATTATTTATTAATAGCACGTAAAGTTGAACATTTTTTTCTTCATTTTTAATAAAACGCCTGTAAAGTTGAACACGTTTTTTCATTTCACATATTATCCTACGAACACTATAACATTCACAAGTATCTGGTCCGGATTTCGCATCATCATAAGCCCAAGGACAGCTCACATAATGTTGACCAAATTTGCTGACTTTCTGCTCCATAACGGTGTAGGGCTTCAAAAACGCATAGTTACTCGTAAATTCATCAAAGTGTTCGTCAAAAATGTATTCTTTGTTAGCGTAGAAAAAATTTTTATAATTCTCAAGAGAATGTTGAAGATCGTTTTCCGTTTCGTTGTTGTTCATGACTACGATGTGTACTGTTTCACGGTTCAAGTAATACTCATGCTATATGTTTGCTTCAACCTCTTTAAATCCAGAAATTCTATATTTGACTTATAGTTTGGATCTTCTTGCTTTATATATTCAACTTCGCCATTGCTTAGAATTCTTTCGGCTTCAAATTCATGATATTCATAACACGAGATCTTGAGTGAGCGCATCGAATAATTGCTATCATATGTACATCGAACTGTCAACATTTTTTCATCGTCAAACTCTAATTTAAAATGTCTGTAAAAAATATTTTTGCTCTCGATTATTCCAGCTATTTCCATTTCTTTCTTAAGCAAATCTTGCCGAAATCCCTCTATTGCTTCATCGACCGTAACGAATCTTCTCGATGGTTCTGTTGTTGTAGTCGGCGAAATTTCCGTCGATGGTGAAATAGCAGCGTCATTCAATGTTTCCGTTTGTGGTGAAATTGTCATAAGTCGAAAAGATAATGCTACTTCCACTGTCTTGTTATCAGGAAGCGCGAGATTAAATGCCAAATTGTTAATGCTTTCGTTCTCACTAAGGGTCACCACTGGCAGGGGGCTACCTTGAAGAAAAGACACTACACTCAAAATAAGAGCTATGTGTAAGAACGCCATTCTCTATTCCAATCAACAAACAAACTGATTTCCTGCCTCCTATCCTGAAACTATTTATAGTGAAAATTCTTCTACTCTCTCGCTCACACCACCGCTAATTGAAAGAAACAAAAAAATTTTTTTTCATTTTTTATTACTTATATCACTAATCTACATCCATAACTATATTATAATGTCCCCAAGCATACGTACTAACCCCATCTCCCCTTATAAAACGCTTATCATCTAGATAACTTAATGCAACCTTATGAATACATTCAGTGTACAAACTATGTAACTTAGATCTAAATACATACATACTACCCTTAAATATCTTTTTCCTAAATAAACAATCCCTATAACTATCTAAACTTAAACTATCCATAATTATTTTTTTTACACCTTTCGCTTTTTTAACAGATACATCATCTTCGACACTAAACGAATACATTTTTGATCTTAACCCTATGAATTCTGTCATTATCTTCCCATGGTTTTCGTCTTTCATCATACCCAAGACTTTCCCATTCCTCTGAGGAATATTATAGACATTGTCGGGGGCATATTCCGAAGTATCAAAATGTCCCCCGATATCGGACAAAATATCTTTATAAAAATCAGGAGTTTGAATTGTGTAGATGAATGAGTCAGTGTCCATATAATTAAGAGTCAATTTTTCATCGTATTTGGGCTTCATGTACTGATAGTGAAAATCGTACATCTTGTACTTTGATAGGTCAAGTACAGTGAAGCCCAGATATGTAGGTTTGTTGTAGCAGGTATATACTCGGTCTAGTTGGATAGCTGCCATGTTGTGGGTAAATACAGCTGCACTGTGAAAATTGGGCTTCGATATTAGACTTCGAGCGCCCGAATGTCTACCTCGACTCTCCCAATCCGTGACAATTTTCACGTCCTTCCTCTTGTCGACGTTCTCCATCGTTTTGCCATAAACTGCATTGTTTAGTAGCTTGAAAAAGTTTTTTTCGAAGGAATTTTTACTCATCTTACGGTGATGTGTATTCAAATCTATATATTGCTTCAGCCAGCATGATTGTTTGAATTGTAAAATTCTGTGCACACGAGTCAGCTTCAAGCCATTTCGAATGCACTGCTGCAGATTCCGATAATGAATTACATATTTTGTTTTATTCGTGAAATCAATGATCAGCTTGCTTGTTTTCGAATCATTAACTTTTTTATTTTCCGAACAGAACGGAAGGTCATTGTGTTGATCATGCAACGTTGTTGGATATTCCAAGTCAACTTCGAAAATATAACCAATATCAGAATCTTCTGCAATATTTAGAATGTCAACATCATCTACTTTTTCAACCCACTTGAATTCAGCATATGGAAGTGGTTGTGACATTGCCCAACCATATAAGTTGTTTGCGTCCAAGTAGATGAGATATTTGGAAGGATCGTCCTCCTTATACTTTTTCATGTATTTGTTATTGGCAGTTGAGTGACGGTGAGAGCATTGTACGATACCACCTCTAATTCCACGTTTCACGAAATGATGCATACTGATATCTGTCAGCAGGTCAAGCTTAATAGATGTTGTCTTAAGCATAGCATCCCACGATAATCCCGGAGTTGTATAATATTGGCAAGGGTCTAGTTGATATATAGTTTTGCAAACTTTCCGGAAATTTTCAAACACATCGGTAAGAAGAAGAACGTCAGTTTTCAAATACAACTCTAAATAGTCCCAAATCTTTCCACATTGGAATTCTTTCCAAACATTCTGTGCATGCTGGTAATCAAGTTCGGTGCACTCGGTATTCGTCATCTTGTTGAAAAATTTCTCTCGAGGTGGTAGACAAGTTTCATTTAATCGTTCCCATGAGCTTATGTAATCATAGGGAAATACACCCTTTCGCGTCAGAAGTTTAAATTTCTGTCTATCACCATATGCTGAAGAGACAGTTTTCAAATCTTCTTCAGCTAAATTTTTAACAAGAGCATCCAAACTGCTCTGCATGAATCTGGCCGAATCCAGAAATCGAAGTTCAATTGTTTCGGAATCATCAAGCCGTATTCTTTTCGAAAGTGAAACGTACAACTCCTTATTAATCGGTATTATTGAAATATCACCATCAATATCTCCCAATTCTTTAACAAATAGGTGGCAGTCATAGCCGGAGAGGTTGTGAAACAGTATAGGGAAAAATTTGGGCACCCGGAATAAAAGGTTGCATGAGCTATGCGCAGGACCCCTATACTTTCCGGTGAAATGGCAATGATCGCGCACTCTATCACTATCAAGTGGCTTTCGACAAATATGACACAAAATTGACTCACATTGGATCTTTTCTTCGTTCGAAGTCAGGGCATCCATGGGTTTAGGGGACTTTATGTGTTTGGTATAGAACCACCTTACATCATTCACTAAAGAATTTACAAATTTTTTCGGTGAATCGGGTCCCTTATAAATCCTAAATCTATCCAAACTCGAATCGAAGGAACATTTGATAAAGTACGAAAAAGCACAAGGTATATGCTCTTGCATTGGCGTTGTTGATGAAATCGCTGGATCCGGCTCGCAAGTGTCAATGTCCTGAAGAAGACACTCAAAGTCAGCGTAGATCACAAACGGTACATCCAGCTGTCGTTCGAAATTTTTGTACTCCAACGTCGATTTCTCCGGTTCCACCATCTGCGTTACAATCCTGCCACACTCTTCCTTATGCGTTTCAAGCATCTCACTTGAAGCAAAATGTTGAAGGCACTGGTTGCATACATATATTGTGTAATTATGTAACGTCTGTTGTGAGCGAATTAATCTGTAAAAAAAAAAAAAAAAAAAAAAAAAAAAAAAAAAAAAAAATCTTTAAACACATCTTAGAAAAACCTATTACATTTTCTTACCTTGATATATTTTTTATCCAAACATAATGGTATTTTTCTCCAGCTTGCAGCAGCAGTAAATTGATATGATGAGTTTTTTCTTGCTTCGTGAGATAGTAGGGACCCACAATTTTCTTGATTTCGTCGTCGTACCCGAACAAATTGACGCTAACCGATTGGTTTAGTTGTTCAAAACCAGCAATGTCTTTAATCTTCATGGGAAACTTCAGATCACAAAAATTGAGTAACATCCCATTATTCAACCGTATTACGCTGTCAGCAATGTTATCAATTTGGTATGATGATGTTCTGTCGGAATGAATGTCGACTGGATTCATAGCGGAAATAACGCTCCACTTGAAGCAATAAATATCTTTGTTCTTCACGTTCACACATGCTCGTTTGGATGATAAATATTTGGGTAAAGGAATGAAGTTCGTTCCTCGCAGTGGTTTGAACTCATTTACATTAAGCTCACAATGAGTTATCCTCATCAAAGCCCATCCGCTGTCTTTTACTTGGAATTCTTCCATTTTTTCCTTGATTTGCGTGACCATATTATTGAACGCGATCTCTAGCTCAGAACAATTGATTATGGCCTGCATCTTTGTGTGGAACGATTTTATGCTCACTACACATTCACTGTCCATATCAGCATCCATTTTAACGAACTCCGCAAAGAGCTCAATATTGATTTTCATTCCCAACCGCTCAGCTAATGTTTTGCGGAGATATTCCATTAAGGGATCTTCCATCCTCTTCAAAAATTCTCCGACATCCAAAAGACTCTCATCCTTATTTTCGAAAATGAGAGTCTCGATACGGTTGCTAAAACAGGATTTCACTCTCTTCAAATTTTGATTAATTGTCTCTGCAGCATTCCGCTTATGCAAATTTGTTCTCAAGTGGAACAGCCACACCGCACTTTCTACATCAATTTTACACGCCTGACAGAACATGATTGTATTTATTAGTCTTATTTGAGTCAATTGGGGCACTTTTTTGGTATTTTAAACCACTTAAAAATTGTTAATGCACTTTAAAAAATTCTAGTCACTGGGGGTCTGAGTCTTATTTGAGTCAATTGGAGCACTTTTTGGTATTTTAAACCACTTAAAAATTGTTAATGCACTTTAAAAAATTCTAGTCACTGAGGGATATTCTGAGTCTTATTTGAGTCAATTGGAGCACTTTTTGGTATTTTAAACCACTTAAAAAATTGTTAATGCACTTTAAAAAAATTCTAGTCACTGGGGGATATTCTGAAATGAAAAAAAAAAACTTTTTATAAACGTGTTCTAACACAGAATACAAAACAACAATTTTAATCAATATATTTTGAACTTACCAAAAAACTGTTTATAGATTTGCTCCAAAAGTCACTTTTCACAAAATATTCAAAACTTTAATCGTTGAGATCGCCTGGATTCACTGAAAGTCGAATACAAACTTGTGTTCAAAAACTCTTGCAGTTGCTTTTATACGAAAATCGTAACCACATTTCTATGCTTATCAAATCATATTTTCTAAAACTACCATACAAAAAACTTTTCCCACACTTCTCACATCCTAAAACAATATTTCGCTAATTAGTAAAATTCTCACGTTGAGTACTTCCGTTTATTGCTGATAAGACGCCTTCGACATCCAATCCAATCTATTCAACCACAAACGCGCATGTTCAAACATATCGTCTTCAATGCAAACTCGAAACACGCTAATTAGAGAAATTCTCACTTGCGGTTGAGTACATTGCTGATAAGACGCCTTCGACATCCAATCTATCCAACCACAAACGCGCATGTTCAAACATATCGTCTTCAATGCAAACTCGAGCTAGAAATGATAAGACTCGAAAATTACCCAATATGCACACATGATGGCATCCAATACAACGCTTATCAGTTCAATCTATCTAACCACAAACGCGCATGTTCAAACATATCGTCTTCAATGCAAACTCGAGCTAGAAATGATAAGACTCCCAGAAATCATGATAAGCACACACACACACACACACACACACACACAGCACTCGGAGCCCGACCGGAAGTCCTCTGACCGCAAACATTTTTCATACAAAGTGGTCTAGAACACCCATATCCATACTACTTGCCTGGATTTTCTAGACTTGCCCAAGTTTTCCTAGGTTCCACCTATATTTCACGAAAGTCTACTGAATATTTTCTCCCTATATCCAATGATTTTCTCTTGACCTTCGTGCTATTTCAGCGATCCCATGATTTTTTCTAGACTGCCTGGATTTTGTAGACTTGCCCAAGTTTTCTAGGTTCCAGTGATACCTGACGAAAGTCTACTGAATATTTTCTCCCTATATCCAATGATTTTCTCTTGACCTCCGTGCTATTTCAGCGATCCCATGATTTTTCCTAGACTGCTTGGATCTTGTAGACTTGCCCAAGTTTTTCTAGGTTCCAGTAATATTTTACGACAGTCTACTGAATATTTTCTCCCTATATCCAATGATTTTCTCTTGACCTCCGTGCTATTTCAGCGATCCCATGATTTTTCCTAGACTGCTTGGATTTTGTAGACTTGCCCAAGTTTTTCTAGGTTCCAGTAATATTTTACGACAGTCTACTGAATATTTTCTCCCTATATCCAATGATTTTCTCTTGACCTTCGTGCTATTTCAGCGATCCCATGATTTTTCCTAAACTGCCTGGATTTTGTAGACTTGCCCAAGTTTTCTAGGTTCGAGTGATACCTGACGAAAGTCTACTGAATATTTTCTCCCTATATCCAAAGATTTTCTCTTGACCTCCGTGCTATTTCAGCGATCCCATGATTTTTCCTAGACTGCTTGGATTTTGTAGACTTGCCCAAGTTTTTCTAGGTTCCAGTAATATTTTACGACAGTCTACTGAATATTTTTTTCCCGCATATCCAATGATTTTCTCTTGACCTCCGTGCTTTTTCAGCGATCCCATGATTTTCCTAGACTGCCTGGATTTTCTAGACTTGCCCAAGTTTTTCTAGGTTCCGGTAATATTTTACGCCAGTCTACTGAATATTTTCTCCCCATATCCGGTGATTTTCTCTTGACCTCCGTGCTATTCCAGCGCTCCCATGCTTTTCCTAGACTGCCTGGTTTTCCTGGACTTGCCCAAGTTTTCCTAGGTTCCAGTAATATTTTACGACAGTCTACTGAATATTTTTTTCCCCCATATCCAATGATTTTCTCTTGACCTCTGTGCTATTTCAGCGATCCCATGATTTTTCCTAGACTGCTTGGATTTTCTCGACTTGCCCAAGTTTTCCTAGGTTCCAGTAATAGTTTACTACAGTCTACTGAATATTTTTTCCCCCCATATCCAATGATTTCTTCTTGACCTCCGTGCTATTTCAGCGATCCCATGATTTTTCCTAGACTGCCTGGATTTTGTAGACTTGCCCAAGTTTTCCTAGGTTCCAGTAACATTTTACGACAGTCTACTGAATATTTTTTCCCCCATATCCAATGATTTTCTCTTGACCTCTGTGCTATTTCAGCGATCCCATGATTTTTCCTAGACTGCTTGGATTTTCTCGACTTGCCCAAGTTTTCCTAGGTTCCAGTAATATTTTTCGACAGTCTACTGAATATTTTTTCCCCCATATCCAATGATTTCTTCTTGACCTCCGTGCTATTTCAGCGATCCCATGATTTTTCCTAGACTGCTTGGATTTTCGAGACGTGCCCAAGTTTTCTAGGTTCCAGTGATACCTGCCGAAAGTCTACTGAATATTTTCTCCCCATATCCAATGATTTTCTCTTGACCTCCGTGCTATTCCAGCGCTCCCATGCTTTTCCTAGACTGCCTGGATTTTCTAGACTTGCCCAAGTTTTTCTAGGTTCCAGTAATATTTTACGACAGTCTACTGAATATTTTTTCCCCCCATATCCAATGATTTTCTCTTGACCTCCGTGTTATTTCAGCGCTCCCATGCTTTTCCTAGACTGCCTGGATTTTGTAGACTTGCCCAAGTTTTCTAGGTTCCAGTGATACCTGCCGAAAGTCTACTGAATATTTTCTCCCCATATCCAATGATTTTCTCTTGACCTCCATGCTATTTCAGCGCTCCCATGCTTTTGTTAGACTGCCTGGATTTTCTAGACTTGCCCAAGTTTTTCTAGGTTCCAGTAATATTTTACGACAGTCTACTGAATATTTTTTTCCCCCATATCCAATGATTTTCTCTTGACCTCTGTGCTATTTTAGCGATCCCATGATTTTTCCTAGACTGCTTGGATTTTCTCGACTTGCCCAAGTTTTCCTAGGTTCCAGTAATATTTTACTACAGTCTACTGAATATTTTTTCCCCCCATATCCAATGATTTCTTCTTGACCTCCGTGCTATTTCAGCGATCCCATGATTTTTCCTAGACTGCCTGGATTTTGTATACTTGCCCAAGTTTTCCTAGGTTCCAGTAATATTTTACGACAGTCTACTGAATATTTTTTCCCCCATATCCAATGATTTTCTCTTGACCTCTGTGCTATTTCAGCGATCCCATGATTTTTCCTAGACTGCTTGGATTTGCTCGACTTGCCCAAGTTTTCCTAGGTTCCAGTAATATTTTTCGACAGTCTACTGAATATTTTTTCCCCCATATCCAATGATTTCTTCTTGACCTCCGTGCTATTTCAGCGATCCCATGATTTTTCCTAGACTGCTTGGATTTTCGAGACGTGCCCAAGTTTTCTAGGTTCCAGTGAAACCTGCCGAAAGTCTACTGAATATTTTCTCCCCATATCCAATGATTTTCTCTTGACCTCCGAGCTATTCCAGCGCTCCCATGCTTTTCCTAGACTGCCTGGATTTTCTAGACTTGCCCAAGTTTTCCTAGGTTCCAGTAATATTTAACGACAGTCTACTGAATATTTTTTTCCCCCATATCCAATGATTTTCTGTTGACCTCCGTGCTATTTCAGCGATCCCATGATTTTTCCTAGACTGCCTGGATTTCCTAGACTCGTCCAAGTTTTTCTAGGTTCCACCTATATTTATCGACAGTCTACTGAATATTTTCTCCCTATATCCAATGATTTTCTCTTGACCTCCGTGCTATTTCAGCGATCCCATGATTTTTCCTAGACTGCCTGGATTTTCTAGACTTGCCCAAGTTTTCCTAGGTTCCAGTAATGTTTTGCGACAGTCTGCTGAATATTTTTTTCCCCCATATCCAATGATTTTCTCTTGACCTCCGTGCTATTTCAGCGATCCCATGATTTTTCCTAGACTGCCTGGATTTCCTAGACTCGTCCAAGTTTTTCTAGGTTCCACCTATATTTATCGACAGTCTACTGAATATTTTCTCCCTATATCCAATGATTTTCTCTTGACCTCCGTGCTATTTCAGCGATCCCATGGTTTTTCCTAGACTGCCTGGATTTTCTAGACTTGCCCAAGTTTTTCTAGGTTCCACCTATATTTCACGACAATCTACTGAATATTTTCTCCCTATATCCAATGATTTTCTCTTGATCTCCGTGCTATTTCAGCGATCCCATGATTTTTCCTAGACTGCCTGGATTTTCTAGACTTGTCCAAGTTTTTCTAGGTTCGAGTAATATTTTACGACAGTCTACTGAATATTTTTTTCCCCCATATCCAATGATTTTCTCTTGACCTCCGTGATATTTCAGCGATCCCATGCTTTTTCCTAGACTGCCTGGTTTTTTTTAACTTGCCCAAGTTTTGCTAGGTTCCACATATATTTCACGAGTAAAGTAAAGCAATCCCACGACAACCCTTGTACGGGTCTAGGGGTTGAAGCTGGTAGAGAGCTTCATTACAATTTATTTAATCATTGTGGATACGAGTGTGGAGTGATTAGTTCCACGACTCACTTTACCCCTGATTTAAATCAGGTACCTAATCAGAGCTAGGTGAACTCAAAGCTTGGTGCGCGGACCCTCGTCCGAACCTGGATTCGAACCAGGGACCCCACACGCAAGAAGCCAGTGCTTTACCCACTAGGCTACTCAAGCTAATATTTCACGAGAGTCTACTGAATATTTTCTCCCTACATGCAATGATTTTCGTTTGACCTCCGTGCTATTTCAGCGCTCCCATGCTTTTCCGAGACTGCCTGGATTTTCTAGACTTGCCCAAGTTTTCCTATTTCACGACAGTCTACTGAATATTTTCTCCCTATATCCAATGATTTTCTCTTGATCTCCGTGCTATTTCAGCGATCCCATGATTTTTCCTAGACTGCCTGGATTTTCTAGACTTGTCCAAGTTTTTCTAGGTTCGAGTAATATTTAACGACAGTCTACTGAATATTTTTTTCCCCCATATCCAATGATTTTCTGTTGACCTCCGTGCTATTTCAGCGATCCCATGATTTTTCCTAGACTGCCTGGATTTTCTAGACTTGCCCAAGTTTTCCTAGGTTCCAGTAATGTTTTGCGACAGTCTGCTGAATATTTTTTTCCCCCATATCCAATGATTTTCTCTCGACCTCCGTGATATTTCGGCGATCCCATGATTTGTCCTAGACTGCCTGGTTTTTCTAGACTTGCCCAAGTTTTTCTAGGTTCCACCTATATTTCACGACAGTCTACTGAATATTTTCTCCCTATATCCAATGATTTTCTCTTGACCTCCGTGCTATTTCAGCGATCCCATGATTTTTCCTAAACTGCTTGGATTTCCTAGACTCGTCCAAGTTTTTCTAGGTTCCAGTAATATTTTACGACAGTCTACTGAATATTTTTTTCCCGCATATCCAATGATTTTCTCTTGACCTCCGTGCTTTTTAAGCGATCCCATGATTTTCGTAGACTGCCGGGATTTTCTAGACTTGCCCAAGTTTTTCTAGGTTCCGGTAATATTTTACGCCAGTCTACTGAATATTTTCTCCCCATATCCAATGATTTTCTCTTGAGCTCCGTGCTATTTCAGCGCTCCCATGCTTTTCCTAGACTGCCTGGATTTTCTAGACTTGCCCAAGTTTTCTAGGTTCCAGTTATATTTTACGACAGTCTACTGAATATTAATTCCCCCCATATCCAATGATTTCTTCTTGACCTCCGTGCTATTTCAGCGATCCCATGAGTTTTCCTAGACTGCTTGGATTTTCGAGACTTGCCCAAGTTTTCTAGGTTCCAGTGATACCTGACGAAAGTCTACTGAATATTTTCTCCCTATATGCAATGATTTTCTCTTGACCTCTGTGCTATTTCAGCGCTCCCATGCTTTTCTTAGACTGCCTGGATTTTCTAGACTTGCCCAAGTTTTCCTAGGTTCCAGTAATATTTTACGACAGTCTACTGAATATTTTTTTCCCCCATATCCAATGATTTTCTCTTGACCTCTGTGCTATTTCAGCGATCCCATGATTTTTCCTAGACTGCTTGGATTTTCGCGACTTGCCCAAGTTTTCCTAGGTTTCAGTAATATTTTACGACAGTCTACTGAATATTTTTCCCCCATATCCAATGATTTCTTCTTGACCTCCTTGCTATTTCAGCGATCCCATGAGTTTTCCTAGACTGCTTAGATTTTCTAGACGTGCCCAAGTTTTCTAGGTTCCAGTGATACCTGCCGAAAGTCTACTGAATATTTTCTCCCCATATCCAATGATTTTCTCTTGACCTCCGTGCTATTCCAGCGCCCATATGGTTTTCCTAGACTGCCTGGATTTTCTAGACTTGCCCAAGTTTTTCTAGGTTCCAGTAATATTTTACGACAGTCTACTGAATATTTTTTCCCCCCATATCCAATGATTTTCTCTTGACCTCCGTGCTATTTCAGCGCTCCCATGCTTTTCCTAGATTGCCTGGATTTTCTAGACTTGCCCAAGTGTTCCTAGGTTCCAGTAATATTTTACGACAGTCTACTGAAAATTTTTTCCCCCCATATGCAATGATTTTCTCATGACCTCCATGATATTTCAGCGCTCCCATGCTTTTCCTAGACTGCCTGGATTTTCTAGACTTGCCCAAGTTTTCTAGGTTCCAGTAATATTTACCGACAGTCTACTGAATATTAATTCCCCCCATATCCAATGATTTTCTCTTGACCTTAGTGCTATTTCAGCGACCCCATATCTTTCCTAGACTGCCTGGATTTTCGAGACTTGGCCAAGTTTTCTAGGTTCCAGTAATATTTTACGACAGTCTACTGAATATTTTTTCCCCCCATATCCAATGATTTTCTCTTGACCTCCGTGCTATTTCAGCGATCCCATGATTTTTCCTAGACTGCCTGGATTTGCTAGACTTGTCCAAGTGTTCCTAGGTTCCAGTAATATTTTACGACAGTCTACTGAAAATTTTTTCCCCCCATATGCAATAATTTTCTCTTGACCTCCGTGCTATTTCAGCGATCCCATGATTTTCCCTAGACTGCCTGGATTTCCTAGACTCGTCCAAGTTTTTCTAGGTTCTAGTAATATTTTACGACAGTCTACTGAATAGTTTTTCCCCCCATATCCGATGATTTTCTCTTGACCTCCGTGCTATTTCAGCGCTCCCATGCTTTTCCTAGACTGCCTGGATTTTCTAGACTTGCCCAAGTTTTCTAGGTTCCAGTGATACCTGACGAAAGTCTACTGAATATTTTCTCCCTATGTCCAATGATTTTCTCTTGACCTCCTAGCTATTTCAGCGATTCCATGATTTTTCCTAGACTGCCTGGATTTTCTGGACTTGCCCAAGTTTTTCTAGGTTCCAGCTATATTTCACGACAGTCTACTGAATATTTTCTCCCTATATGCAATGATTTTCTCTTGATCTCCGTGGTATTTCAGCGCTCCCATGCTTTTCCGAGACTGCCTGGATTTCCTAGACTCGTCCAAATTTTTCTAGGTTCCAGTAATATTTTACGACAGTCTACTGAATAGTTTTTCCCCCCATATCCTATGATTTTCTCTTGACCTCCGTGCTATTTCAGCGAACACATGATTTTTCCTAGTCTGCCTGGATTTTCTAGGCTTGCCCAAGTTTTTCTAGGTTCCAACTATATTTATCGACAGTCTACTGAATATTTTTTCCCTATTTCCAATGATTTTCTCTTGACCTCCGTGCTATTTCAGCTATCCCATGATTTTTCCTAGACTGCCTGGGATTTGTAGACTTGCCCAAGTTTTTCTAGGTTCCACCTATATTTCACGACAGTCTACTGAATATTTTCTCCCTATATGCAATGATTTTCGCTTGACCTCCGTGCTATTTCAGCGCTCCCATGCTTTTCCGAGACTGCCTGGATTTTCTAGACTTGCCCAAGTTTTCCTAGGTTCCAGTAATATTTTACGACAGTCTGCTGAATATTTTTTTCCCCCATATCCAATGATTTTCTCTTGACCTCCGTGATATTTCAGCGATCCCTTGATTTTTCCTAGACTGCCTAGTTTTTCTAGACTTGCCCAAGTTTTTCTAGGTTCCACCTATATTTCACGACAGCCTACTGAATATTTTCTCCCTATATCCAATGATTTTCTCTTGACCTCCGTGCTATTTCAGCGATCCCATGATTTTTCCTAGACTGCTTGGATTTTGTAGACTTGCCCAAGTTTTTCTAGGTTCCAGTAATATTTTACGACAGTCTACTGAATATTTTCTCCCTATATCCAATGATTTTCTCTTGACCTTCGTGCTATTTCAGCGATCCCATGATTTTTCCTAAACTGCCTGGATTTTGTAGACTTGCCCAAGTTTTCTAGGTTCGAGTGATACCTGACGAAAGTCTACTGAATATTTTCTCCCTATATCCAAAGATTTTCTCTTGACCTCCGTGCTATTTCAGCGATCCCATGATTTTTCCTAGACTGCTTGGATTTTGTAGACTTGCCCAAGTTTTTCTAGGTTCCAGTAATATTTTACGACAGTCTACTGAATATTTTTTTCCCGCATATCCAATGATTTTCTCTTGACCTCCGTGCTTTTTCAGCGATCCCATGATTTTCCTAGACTGCCTGGATTTTCTAGACTTGCCCAAGTTTTTCTAGGTTCCGGTAATATTTTACGCCAGTCTACTGAATATTTTCTCCCCATATCCGGTGATTTTCTCTTGACCTCCGTGCTATTCCAGCGCTCCCATGCTTTTCCTAGACTGCCTGGTTTTCCTGGACTTGCCCAAGTTTTCCTAGGTTCCAGTAATATTTTACGACAGTCTACTGAATATTTTTTTCCCCCATATCCAATGATTTTCTCTTGACCTCTGTGCTATTTCAGCGATCCCATGATTTTTCCTAGACTGCTTGGATTTTCTCGACTTGCCCAAGTTTTCCTAGGTTCCAGTAATATTTTACTACAGTCTACTGAATATTTTTTCCCCCCATATCCAATGATTTCTTCTTGACCTCCGTGCTATTTCAGCGATCCCATGATTTTTCCTAGACTGCCTGGATTTTCTAGACTTGCCCAAGTTTTCCTAGGTTCCAGTAATGTTTTGCGACAGTCTGCTGAATATTTTTTTCCCCCATATCCAATGATTTTCTCTCGACCTCCGTGATATTTCGGCGATCCCATGATTTGTCCTAGACTGCCTGGTTTTTCTAGACTTGCCCAAGTTTTTCTAGGTTCCACCTATATTTCACGACAGTCTACTGAATATTTTCTCCCTATATCCAATGATTTTCTCTTGACCTCCGTGCTATTTCAGCGATCCCATGATTTTTCCTAAACTGCTTGGATTTCCTAGACTCGTCCAAGTTTTTCTAGGTTCCAGTAATATTTTACGACAGTCTACTGAATATTTTTTTCCCGCATATCCAATGATTTTCTCTTGACCTCCGTGCTTTTTAAGCGATCCCATGATTTTCGTAGACTGCCGGGATTTTCTAGACTTGCCCAAGTTTTTCTAGGTTCCGGTAATATTTTACGCCAGTCTACTGAATATTTTCTCCCCATATCCAATGATTTTCTCTTGAGCTCCGTGCTATTTCAGCGCTCCCATGCTTTTCCTAGACTGCCTGGATTTTCTAGACTTGCCCAAGTTTTCTAGGTTCCAGTTATATTTTACGACAGTCTACTGAATATTAATTCCCCCCATATCCAATGATTTCTTCTTGACCTCCGTGCTATTTCAGCGATCCCATGAGTTTTCCTAGACTGCTTGGATTTTCGAGACTTGCCCAAGTTTTCTAGGTTCCAGTGATACCTGACGAAAGTCTACTGAATATTTTCTCCCTATATGCAATGATTTTCTCTTGACCTCTGTGCTATTTCAGCGCTCCCATGCTTTTCTTAGACTGCCTGGATTTTCTAGACTTGCCCAAGTTTTCCTAGGTTCCAGTAATATTTTACGACAGTCTACTGAATATTTTTTTCCCCCATATCCAATGATTTTCTCTTGACCTCTGTGCTATTTCAGCGATCCCATGATTTTTCCTAGACTGCTTGGATTTTCGCGACTTGCCCAAGTTTTCCTAGGTTTCAGTAATATTTTACGACAGTCTACTGAATATTTTTCCCCCATATCCAATGATTTCTTCTTGACCTCCTTGCTATTTCAGCGATCCCATGAGTTTTCCTAGACTGCTTAGATTTTCTAGACGTGCCCAAGTTTTCTAGGTTCCAGTGATACCTGCCGAAAGTCTACTGAATATTTTCTCCCCATATCCAATGATTTTCTCTTGACCTCCGTGCTATTCCAGCGCCCATATGGTTTTCCTAGACTGCCTGGATTTTCTAGACTTGCCCAAGTTTTTCTAGGTTCCAGTAATATTTTACGACAGTCTACTGAATATTTTTTCCCCCCATATCCAATGATTTTCTCTTGACCTCCGTGCTATTTCAGCGCTCCCATGCTTTTCCTAGATTGCCTGGATTTTCTAGACTTGCCCAAGTGTTCCTAGGTTCCAGTAATATTTTACGACAGTCTACTGAAAATTTTTTCCCCCCATATGCAATGATTTTCTCATGACCTCCATGATATTTCAGCGCTCCCATGCTTTTCCTAGACTGCCTGGATTTTCTAGACTTGCCCAAGTTTTCTAGGTTCCAGTAATATTTACCGACAGTCTACTGAATATTAATTCCCCCCATATCCAATGATTTTCTCTTGACCTTAGTGCTATTTCAGCGACCCCATATCTTTCCTAGACTGCCTGGATTTTCGAGACTTGGCCAAGTTTTCTAGGTTCCAGTAATATTTTACGACAGTCTACTGAATATTTTTTCCCCCCATATCCAATGATTTTCTCTTGACCTCCGTGCTATTTCAGCGATCCCATGATTTTTCCTAGACTGCCTGGATTTGCTAGACTTGTCCAAGTGTTCCTAGGTTCCAGTAATATTTTACGACAGTCTACTGAAAATTTTTTCCCCCCATATGCAATAATTTTCTCTTGACCTCCGTGCTATTTCAGCGATCCCATGATTTTCCCTAGACTGCCTGGATTTCCTAGACTCGTCCAAGTTTTTCTAGGTTCTAGTAATATTTTACGACAGTCTACTGAATAGTTTTTCCCCCCATATCCGATGATTTTCTCTTGACCTCCGTGCTATTTCAGCGCTCCCATGCTTTTCCTAGACTGCCTGGATTTTCTAGACTTGCCCAAGTTTTCTAGGTTCCAGTGATACCTGACGAAAGTCTACTGAATATTTTCTCCCTATGTCCAATGATTTTCTCTTGACCTCCTAGCTATTTCAGCGATTCCATGATTTTTCCTAGACTGCCTGGATTTTCTGGACTTGCCCAAGTTTTTCTAGGTTCCAGCTATATTTCACGACAGTCTACTGAATATTTTCTCCCTATATGCAATGATTTTCTCTTGATCTCCGTGGTATTTCAGCGCTCCCATGCTTTTCCGAGACTGCCTGGATTTCCTAGACTCGTCCAAATTTTTCTAGGTTCCAGTAATATTTTACGACAGTCTACTGAATAGTTTTTCCCCCCATATCCTATGATTTTCTCTTGACCTCCGTGCTATTTCAGCGAACACATGATTTTTCCTAGTCTGCCTGGATTTTCTAGGCTTGCCCAAGTTTTTCTAGGTTCCAACTATATTTATCGACAGTCTACTGAATATTTTTTCCCTATTTCCAATGATTTTCTCTTGACCTCCGTGCTATTTCAGCTATCCCATGATTTTTCCTAGACTGCCTGGGATTTGTAGACTTGCCCAAGTTTTTCTAGGTTCCACCTATATTTCACGACAGTCTACTGAATATTTTCTCCCTATATGCAATGATTTTCGCTTGACCTCCGTGCTATTTCAGCGCTCCCATGCTTTTCCGAGACTGCCTGGATTTTCTAGACTTGCCCAAGTTTTCCTAGGTTCCAGTAATATTTTACGACAGTCTGCTGAATATTTTTTTCCCCCATATCCAATGATTTTCTCTTGACCTCCGTGATATTTCAGCGATCCCATGATTTTTCCTAGACTGCCTAGTTTTTCTAGACTTGCCCAAGTTTTTCTAGGTTCCACCTATATTTCACGACAGCCTACTGAATATTTTCTCCCTATATCCAATGATTTTCTCTTGACCTCCGTGCTATTTCAGCGATCCCATGATTTTTCCTAGACTGCTTGGATTTTGTAGACTTGCCCAAGTTTTTCTAGGTTCCAGTAATATTTTACGACAGTCTACTGAATATTTTCTCCCTATATCCAATGATTTTCTCTTGACCTTCGTGCTATTTCAGCGATCCCATGATTTTTCCTAAACTGCCTGGATTTTGTAGACTTGCCCAAGTTTTCTAGGTTCGAGTGATACCTGACGAAAGTCTACTGAATATTTTCTCCCTATATCCAAAGATTTTCTCTTGACCTCCGTGCTATTTCAGCGATCCCATGATTTTTCCTAGACTGCTTGGATTTTGTAGACTTGCCCAAGTTTTTCTAGGTTCCAGTAATATTTTACGACAGTCTACTGAATATTTTTTTCCCGCATATCCAATGATTTTCTCTTGACCTCCGTGCTTTTTCAGCGATCCCATGATTTTCCTAGACTGCCTGGATTTTCTAGACTTGCCCAAGTTTTTCTAGGTTCCGGTAATATTTTACGCCAGTCTACTGAATATTTTCTCCCCATATCCGGTGATTTTCTCTTGACCTCCGTGCTATTCCAGCGCTCCCATGCTTTTCCTAGACTGCCTGGTTTTCCTGGACTTGCCCAAGTTTTCCTAGGTTCCAGTAATATTTTACGACAGTCTACTGAATATTTTTTTCCCCCATATCCAATGATTTTCTCTTGACCTCTGTGCTATTTCAGCGATCCCATGATTTTTCCTAGACTGCTTGGATTTTCTCGACTTGCCCAAGTTTTCCTAGGTTCCAGTAATATTTTACTACAGTCTACTGAATATTTTTTCCCCCCATATCCAATGATTTCTTCTTGACCTCCGTGCTATTTCAGCGATCCCATGATTTTTCCTAGACTGCCTGGATTTTGTAGACTTGCCCAAGTTTTCCTAGGTTCCAGTAATATTTTACGACAGTCTACTGAATATTTTTTCCCCCATATCCAATGATTTTCTCTTGACCTCTGTGCTATTTCAGCGATCCCATGATTTTTCCTAGACTGCTTGGATTTTCTCGACTTGCCCAAGTTTTCCTAGGTTCCAGTAATATTTTTCGACAGTCTACTGAATATTTTTTCCCCCATATCCAATGATTTCTTCTTGACCTCCGTGCTATTTCAGCGATCCCATGATTTTTCCTAGACTGCTTGGATTTTCGAGACGTGCCCAAGTTTTCTAGGTTCCAGTGATACCTGCCGAAAGTCTACTGAATATTTTCTCCCCATATCCAATGATTTTCTCTTGACCTCCGTGCTATTCCAGCGCTCCCATGCTTTTCCTAGACTGCCTGGATTTTCTAGACTTGCCCAAGTTTTTCTAGGTTCCAGTAATATTTTACGACAGTCTACTGAATATTTTTTCCCCCCATATCCAATGATTTTCTCTTGACCTCCGTGTTATTTCAGCGCTCCCATGCTTTTCCTAGACTGCCTGGATTTTCTAGACTTGCCCAAGTTTTCCTAGGTTCCAGTAATATTTAACGACAGTCTACTGAATATTTTTTTCCCCCATATCCAATGATTTTCTGTTGACCTCCGTGCTATTTCAGCGATCCCATGATTTTTCCTAGACTGCCTGGATTTTGTAGACTTGCCCAAGTTTTCTAGGTTCCAGTGATACCTGACGAAAGTCTACTGAATATTTTCTCCCTATATCCAATGATTTTCTCTTGACCTCCATGCTATTTCAGCGCTCCCATGCTTTTGTTAGACTGCCTGGATTTTCTAGACTTGCCCAAGTTTTTCTAGGTTCCACCTATATTTCACGACAGTCTACTGAATATTTTCTCCCTATATGCAATGATTTTCTCTTGACCTCCGTGCTGTTTTAGCGCTCCCATGCTTTTCCGAGACTGCCTGGATTTTCTAGACTTGCCCAAGTTTTCCTAAGTTCCAGTAATATTTTGCGACAGTCTGCTGAATATTTTTTTCCCCCATATCCAATGATTTTCTCTTGACCTGCGTGCTATTTCAGCGATCCCATGATTTTTCCTAGACTGCCTGGATTTTGTAGACTTGCCCAAGTTTTTCTAGGTTCCAGTAATATTTCACGACAGTCTACTGAATATTTTCTCCCTATATGCAATGATTTCCTCTTGACCTCCGTGCTATTTCAGCGATCCCATGATTTTTCCTAGACTGCCTGGATTTTGTAGACTTGCCCAAGTTTTTCTAGGTTCCACCTATATTTCACGACAGTCTACTGAATATTTTCTCCCTATATGCAATGATTTTCTCTTGACCTCCGTGCTGTTTTAGCGCTCCCATGCTTTTCCGAGACTGCCTGGATTTTCTAGACTTGCCCAAGTTTTCCTAAGTTCCAGTAATATTTTGCGACAGTCTGCTGAATATTTTTTTCCCCCATATCCAATGATTTTCTCTTGACCTGCGTGCTATTTCAGCGATCCCATGATTTTTCCTAGACTGCCTGGATTTTGTAGACTTGCCCAAGTTTTTCTAGGTTCCAGTAATATTTCACGACAGTCTACTGAATATTTTCTCCCTATATGCAATGATTTCCTCTTGACCTCCGTGCTATTTCAGCGATCCCATGATTTTTCCTAGACTGCCTGGATTTTGAAGACTTGCCCAAATTTTTCTAGGTTCCACCTATATTTCCAGACAGTCTACTGAATATTTTCTCCCTATATCCAATGATTTTCTCTTGACCTCCGTATTATTTCAGCGATCCCATGATTTTTCCTAGACTGCCTGGATTTTGTAGACTTGCCCAAGTTTTTCTAGGTTCCACCTATGTTTCACGACAGTCTACTGAATATTTTCTCCCTATATCCAATGATTTTCTCTTGACCTCCGTGCTATTTCAGCGATCCCATGATTTTTCCTAGACTGCCTGGATTTTGTAGACTTGCCCAAGTTTTTCTAGGTTCCACCTATATTTCACGACAGTCTGCTGAATATTTTCTCCCTATGTGCAATGATTTTCGCTTGACCTCCGTGCTATTTCAGCGCTCCCATGCTTTTCCGAGACTGCCTGGATTTTCTAGACTTGCCCAAGTTTTCCTAGGTTCCAGTAATATTTTGCGCCAGTCTGCTGAATATTTTTTCCCCATATCCAATGATTTTCTCTTGACGTCCGTGATATTTCAGCGATCCCATGATTTTTCTTAGACTGCCTGGATTTTCTAGACTTGCCCAAGTTTTTCTTGGTTCCACATATTTCACGACAGTCTACTGAATATTTCCTCCCTATATCCAATGATTTTCTCTTGACCTCCGTGCTATTTCAGCGATCCCATGATTTTTCCTAGACTGCTTGGATTTTGTAGACTTGCCCAAGTTTTTCTAGGTTCCACCTATATTTCACGACAGTCTACTGAATATTTTCTCCCTATATGCAATGATATTCGCTTGACCTCCGTGCTATTTCAGCGCTCCCATGCTTTTCCGAGACTGCCTGGATTTTCTAGGTTTGCCCAAGTTTTCCTAGGTTCCAGTAATATTTTACGACAGTCTGCTGAATATTTTTTTCCCTCATATCCAATGATTTTCGCTTGACCTCCGTGATATTTCAGCGATCCCATGATTTTTCCTAGACTGCCTGGATTTTCTAGACTTGCCCAAGTTTTTCTAGGTTCCACCTATATTTCACGATAGTCTACTGAATATTTTCTCCCTATATCCAATGATTTTCTCTTGACCTCCGTTCTATTTCAGCGATCACATGATTTTTCCTAGACTGCCTGGATTTTGTAGACTTGCCCAAATTTTCTAGGTTCCAGTGATACCTGACGAAAGTCTACTGAATATTTTCTCCCTATATCCAATGATTTTCTCTTGACCTCCGTTCTATTTCAGCGATCACATGATTTTTCCTAGACTGCCTGGATTTTGTAGACTTGCCCAAGTTTTCTAGGTTCCAGTGATACCTGACGAAAGTCTACTGAATATTTTCTCCCTATATCCAATGATTTTCTCTTGACCTCCGTGCTATTTCAGCGATCCCATGATTTTTCCTAGACTGCCTGGATTTTGTAGACTTGCCCAAGTTTTTCTAGGTTCCACCTATATTTCACGACAGTCTACTGAATATTTTCTCCCTATATCCAATGATTTTCGCTTGACCTCCGTGATATTTCAGCGATCCCATAATTTTTCCTAGACTGCCTGGATTTTTTAGACTTGCCCAAGTTTTTCTAGGTTCCCCCTATATTTCACGACAGTCTACTGAATATTTTCTCCCTATATCCAATGATTTTCTCTTGACCTCCGTTCTATTTCAGCGATCACATTATTTTTCCTAGACTGCCTGGATTTTGTAGACTTGCCCAAGTTTTTCTAGGTTCCACCTATATTTCACGACAGTCTTCTGAATATTTTCTCCCTATATCCAATGATTTTCGCTTGACCTCCGTGATATTTCAGCGATCCAATAATTTTTCCTAGACTGCCTGGATTTTGTAGACTTGCCCAAGTTTTCTAGGTTCCAGTGATACCTGACAAAAGTCTACTGAATATTTTCTCCCTATATCCAATGATTTTCTCTTGACTTTCGTGCTATTTCAGCGATCCCATGGTTTTTCCTAGACTAACTGGATTTTGTAGACTTGCCCAAGTTTTCTAGGTTCCACCTATATTTCACGACAGTGTACTGAATATTTTCTCCCTATATGCAATGATTTTCGCTTGACCTCCGTTCTATTTCAGCGCTCCCATGCTTTTCCGAGACTGCCTGGATTTTCTAGACTTGCCCAAGTTTTTCTAGGTTGCAGTAATATTTTACGACAGTCTACTGAATATTTTTTCCCCCCATATCCAATGATTTTCTCTTGACCTCCGTGCTATTTCAGTGCTCCCATGCTTTTCCGAGACTGCATGGATTTTCTAGACTTGCCCAAGTTTTCCTAGGTTCCAGTAATATTTTGCGACAGTCTGCTGAATATTTTTATCCCCCATATCAAATGGTTTTCTCTTGACCTCCGTGATATTTTAGCGATCCCATGATTTTTCCTAGACTGCCTGGATTTTGTAGACTTGCCCAAGTTTTTCTAGGTTCCACCTATATTTCACGATAGTCTACTGAATATTTTCTCCCTATATGCAATGATTCCCTCTTGACCTCAATGATTTCCTCTTGACCTATTTCAGCGATCCCATGATTTTCCGAGATTGCCTGTATTTTCTAGACTTGCCCAAGTTTTCCTAGGTTCCAGTAATATTTTGCGACAGTCTGCTGAATATTTTTTTCCCCCATATCCAATGATTTTCTCTTGACCTGCGTGATATTTCAGCGATCCCATGATTTTTCCTAGACTGCCTGAATTTTGTAGACTTGCTCAAGTTTTTCTAGGTTCCACCTATATTTCACGACAGTCTACTGAATATTTTCTCCCTATATGCAATGATTTTCTCTTGACCTCCGTGCTATTTCAGCGCTCCCATGCTTTTCCGAGACTGCCTGGATTTTCTAGACTTGCCCAAGTTTTCCTAGGTTCCAGTAATATTTTGCGACAGTCTGCTGAATATTTTTTCCCCCCATATCCAATGATTTTCTCTTGACCTCCGTGCTATTTCAGCGATCACATGATTTTTCCTAGACTGCCTGGATTTTGTAGACTTGCTCAAGTTTTCTAGGTTCCAGTAATATTTCACGACAGTCTACTGAATATTTTCTCCCTATATGCAATGATTTCCTCTTGACCTCCGTGCTATTTCAGCGATCCCATGATTTTTCCTAGACTGCCTGGATTTTGTAGACTTGCCCAAGTTTTTCTAGGTTCCACCTATATTTCACGACAGTCTACTGAATATTTTCTCCCTATATGCAATGATTTTCTCTTGACCTCCGTGCTGTTTTAGCGCTCCCATGCTTTTCCGAGACTGCCTGGATTTTCTAGACTTGCCCAAGTTTTCCTAAGTTCCAGTAATATTTTGCGACAGTCTGCTGAATATTTTTTTCCCCCATATCCAATGATTTTCTCTTGACCTGCGTGCTATTTCAGCGATCCCATGATTTTTCCTAGACTGCCTGGATTTTGTAGACTTGCCCAAGTTTTTCTAGGTTCCAGTAATATTTCACGACAGTCTACTGAATATTTTCTCCCTATATGCAATGATTTCCTCTTGACCTCCGTGCTATTTCAGCGATCCCATGATTTTCCGAGACTGCCTGGATTTTGTAGACTTGCCCAAGTTTTTCTAGGTTCCACTTATATTTCACGACAGTCTACTGAATATTTTCTCCCTATATGCAATGATTTTCTCTTGACCTCCGTGCTGTTTTAGCGCTCCCATGCTTTTCCGAGACTGCCTGGATTTTCTAGACTTGCCCAAGTTTTCCTAAGTTCCAGTAATATTTTGCGACAGTCTGCTGAATATTTTTTTCCCCCATATCCAATGATTTTCTCTTGACCTGCGTGCTATTTCAGCGATCCCATGATTTTTCCTAGACTGCCTGGATTTTGTAGACTTGCCCAAGTTTTTCTAGGTTCCAGTAATATTTCACGACAGTCTACTGAATATTTTCTCCCTATATGCAATGATTTCCTCTTGACCTCCGTGCTATTTCAGCGATCCCATGATTTTTCCTAGACTGCCTGGATTTTGTAGACTTGCCCAAGTTTTTCTAGGTTCCACCTATATTTCACGACAGTCTACTGAATATTTTCTCCCTATATGCAATGATTTTCTCTTGACCTCCGTGCTGTTTTAGCGCTCCCATGCTTTTCCGAGACTGCCTGGATTTTCTAGACTTGCCCAAGTTTTCCTAAGTTCCAGTAATATTTTGCGACAGTCTGCTGAATATTTTTTTCCCCCATATCCAATGATTTTCTCTTGACCTGCGTGCTATTTCAGCGATCCCATGATTTTTCCTAGACTGCCTGGATTTTGTAGACTTGCCCAAGTTTTTCTAGGTTCCAGTAATATTTCACGACAGTCTACTGAATATTTTCTCCCTATATGCAATGATTTCCTCTTGACCTCCGTGCTATTTCAGCGATCCCATGATTTTTCCTAGACTGCCTGGATTTTGAAGACTTGCCCAAATTTTTCTAGGTTCCACCTATATTTCCAGACAGTCTACTGAATATTTTCTCCCTATATCCAATGATTTTCTCTTGACCTCCGTATTATTTCAGCGATCCCATGATTTTTCCTAGACTGCCTGGATTTTGTAGACTTGCCCAAGTTTTTCTAGGTTCCACCTATGTTTCACGACAGTCTACTGAATATTTTCTCCCTATATCCAATGATTTTCTCTTGACCTCCGTGCTATTTCAGCGATCCCATGATTTTTCCTAGACTGCCTGGATTTTGTAGACTTGCCCAAGTTTTTCTAGGTTCCACCTATATTTCACGACAGTCTGCTGAATATTTTCTCCCTATGTGCAATGATTTTCGCTTGACCTCCGTGCTATTTCAGCGCTCCCATGCTTTTCCGAGACTGCCTGGATTTTCTAGACTTGCCCAAGTTTTCCTAGGTTCCAGTAATATTTTGCGCCAGTCTGCTGAATATTTTTTCCCCCATATCCAATGATTTTCTCTTGACGTCCGTGATATTTCAGCGATCCCATGATTTTTCTTAGACTGCCTGGATTTTCTAGACTTGCCCAAGTTTTTCTTGGTTCCACATATTTCACGACAGTCTACTGAATATTTCCTCCCTATATCCAATGATTTTCTCTTGACCTCCGTGCTATTTCAGCGATCCCATGATTTTTCCTAGACTGCTTGGATTTTGTAGACTTGCCCAAGTTTTTCTAGGTTCCACCTATATTTCACGACAGTCTACTGAATATTTTCTCCCTATATGCAATGATTTTCGCTTGACCTCCGTGCTATTTCAGCGCTCCCATGCTTTTCCGAGACTGCCTGGATTTTCTAGGTTTGCCCAAGTTTTCCTAGGTTCCAGTAATATTTTACGACAGTCTGCTGAATATTTTTTTCCCTCATATCCAATGATTTTCGCTTGACCTCCGTGATATTTCAGCGATCCCATGATTTTTCCTAGACTGCCTGGATTTTCTAGACTTGCCCAAGTTTTTCTAGGTTCCACCTATATTTCACGATAGTCTACTGAATATTTTCTCCCTATATCCAATGATTTTCTCTTGACCTCCGTTCTATTTCAGCGATCACATGATTTTTCCTAGACTGCCTGGATTTTGTAGACTTGCCCAAATTTTCTAGGTTCCAGTGATACCTGACGAAAGTCTACTGAATATTTTCTCCCTATATCCAATGATTTTCTCTTGACCTCCGTTCTATTTCAGCGATCACATGATTTTTCCTAGACTGCCTGGATTTTGTAGACTTGCCCAAGTTTTCTAGGTTCCAGTGATACCTGACGAAAGTCTACTGAATATTTTCTCCCTATATCCAATGATTTTCTCTTGACCTCCGTGCTATTTCAGCGATCCCATGATTTTTCCTAGACTGCCTGGATTTTGTAGACTTGCCCAAGTTTTTCTAGGTTCCACCTATATTTCACGACAGTCTACTGAATATTTTCTCCCTATATCCAATGATTTTCGCTTGACCTCCGTGATATTTCAGCGATCCCATAATTTTTCCTAGACTGCCTGGATTTTTTAGACTTGCCCAAGTTTTTCTAGGTTCCACCTATATTTCACGACAGTCTACTGAATATTTTCTCCCTATATCCAATGATTTTCTCTTGACCTCCGTTCTATTTCAGCGATCACATTATTTTTCCTAGACTGCCTGGATTTTGTAGACTTGCCCAAGTTTTTCTAGGTTCCACCTATATTTCACGACAGTCTTCTGAATATTTTCTCCCTATATCCAATGATTTTCGCTTGACCTCCGTGATATTTCAGCGATCCAATAATTTTTCCTAGACTGCCTGGATTTTGTAGACTTGCCCAAGTTTTTCTAGGTTCCACCTATATTTCACGACAGTCTACTGAATATTTTCTCCCTATATCCAATGATTTTCGCTTGACCTCCGTGATATTTCAGCGATCCCATAATTTTTCCTAGACTGCCTGGATTTTTTAGACTTGCCCAAGTTTTTCTAGGTTCCACCTATATTTCACGACAGTCTCATGAATATTTTCTCCCTATATCCAATGATTTTCGCTTGACCTCCGTGATATTTCAGCGATCCCATAATTTTTTCTAGACTGCCTGGATTTTGTAGACTTGCCCAAGTTTTTCTAGGTTCCACCTATATTTCACGACAGTCTACTGAATATTTTCTCCCTATATGCAATGATTTTCTCTTGACCTCCGTGCTATTTCAGCGCTCCCATGCTTTTCCGAGACTGCCTGGATTTTCTAGACTTGCCCAAGTTTTCCTAGGTTCCAGTAATATTTTACGACAGTCTGCTGAATATTTTTTTCCCCATATCCAATGATTTTCTCTTGACCTCCGTGATATTTCAGCGATCCCGTGATTTTTCCTAGACTGCCTGGATTTTCTAGACTTGCCCAAGTTATCTAGGTTCCAGTGATACCTGACGAAAGTCTACTGAATATTTTCTCCCTATGTCCAATGATTTTCTCTTGACCTCCGTGATATTTCAGCGATCCCGTGATTTTTCCTAGACTGCCTGGATTTTCTAGACTTGCCCAAGTTTTCTAGGTTCCAGTGATACTTGACAAAAGTCTACTGAATATTTTCTCCCTATATCCAATGATTTTCTCTTGACCTCCGTGCTATTTGAGCGATCCCATGATTTTTCCTAGATTGCCTGGATTTTGTAGACTTGCCCAAGTTTTCTAGGTTCCAGTGATACCTGACGAAAGTCTACTGCATATTTTCTCCCTATATCCAATGATTTTCTCTTGACCTCCGTGCTATTTCAGCGATCACATGATTTTTCCGAGACTGCCTGGATTTTTTAGACTTGCCCAAGTTTTCCTAGGTTCCAGTAATATTTTACGACAGTCTGCTGAATATTTTTTCCCCCGTATCTAATGATTTTCTCATGACCTCCGTGATATTTCAGCGATCCCATAATTTTCCTAGACTGCCTGGATTTTGTAGACTTGCCCAAGTTTTTCTAGGTTCCACCTATATTTCACGACAGTCTACTGAATATTTTCTCCCTATATGCAATGATTTTCTCTTGACCTCCGTGCTATTTCGGCGCTTCCATGCTTTTCCGAGACTGCCTGGATTTTTTAGACTTGCCCAAGTTTTCCTAGGTTCCAGTAATATTTTACGACAGTCTGCTGAATATTTTTTTCCCCCATATCTAATGATTTTCTCTTGACCTCCGTGATATTTCAGCGATCCCATGATTTTTCCTAGACTGCCTGGATTTTCTAGACTTGCCCAAGTTTTTCTAGGTTGCATCTATATTTCACGACAGTCTACTGAATATTTTCTCCCTATATGCAATGATTTTCTCTTGACCTCCGTGCTATTTCAGCGCTCCCATGCTTTTCCGAGACTGCCTGGATTTTCTAGACTTGCCCAAGTTTTCCTAGGTTCCAGTAATACTTTACGACAGTCTGCTGAATACTTTTTTCCCCCCATATCTAATGATTTTCTCTTGACCTCCGTGATATTTCAGCGATCCCTTGATTTTTCCTAGACTGCCTGGATTTTGTAGACTTGCCCAAGTTTTCTAGGTTCCAGTGATACCTGACGAAAGTCTACTAAATATTTTCTCCCTATGTCCAATGATTTTCTCTTGACCTCCGTGCTATTTCAGCGATCCCATGATTTTTCCTAGACTGCCTGGATTTTCTAGACTTGCCCAAGTTTTTCTAGGTTCCACCTATATTTCACGACAGTCTACTGAATATTTTCTCCCTATATGCAATGATTTTCTCTTGACCTCCGTGCTATTTCGGCGCTTCCATGAGTTTCCGAGACTGCCTGGATTTCCTGACTTCTCCAAGTTTTATTAGGTTCCAGTAATATTTTGCGACAGTCTGCTGAATATTTTTTTCCCCCATATAAAATGATTTTCTCTTGACCTCTGTGATATTTCAGCGCTCCCATGATTTTTCCTAGACTGCCTGGATTTTGTTGACTTGCCCAAGTTTTTCTAGGTTCCACCTATATTTCACGACAGTCTACTGAATATTATCTCCCTATATCCAATGATTTTCTCTTGACCTCCGTGCTATTTCAGCGATCCCATGATTTTTCCTAGACTGCCTGGATTTTGTAGACTTGCCCAAGTTTTACTAGGTTCCACCTATATTTCACGACAGTCTACTGAATATTTTCTCCCTATATGCAATGATTTCTTCTTGACCTCCGTGCTATTTCGGCGATCGCATGATTTTTCCTAGACTGCCTGGATTTTCTAGACTTGCCCAAGTTTTCTAGGTTCCAGTGATACCTGACGAAAGTCTACTGAATATTTTCTCCCTATGTCCAATGATTTTCTCTTGACCTCCGTGCTATTTCAGCGATCCCATGGTTTTTCCTAGACTGCCTGGATTTTGTAGACTTGCCCAAGATTTTCTAGGTTCCACCTATATTTCACGACAGTCTACTGAATATTTTCTCCCTATATGCAATGATTTTCTCTTGATCTCCGTGCTATTTCAGCGCTCCCATGCTTTTCCGAGACTGCCTGGATTTTCTAGACTTGCCCAAGTTTTCCTAAGTTCCAGTAATATTTTACGACAGTCTGCTGAATAATTTTTCCCCCATATCCAATGATTTTCTCTTGACCTCCGTGCTATTTCAGCGACCCCATGATTTTTCCTAGACTTCCTGGATTTTGTAGACTTGCCCAAGTTTTTCTAGGTTCCACCTATATTTCACGACAGTCTACTGAATATTTTCTCCCTATATCCAATGATTTTCGCTTGACCTCCGTGATATTTCAGCGATCCCATAATTTTTCCTAGACTGCCTGGATTTTGTAGACTTGCCCAAGTTTTTCTAGGTTCCACCTATATTTCACGACAGTCTACTGAATATTTTCTCCCTATATGCAATGATTTTCTCTTGACCTCCGTGCTATTTCGGCGCTTCCATGCTTTTCCGAGACTGCCTGGATTTTTTAGACTTGCCCAAGTTTTCCTAGGTTCCAGTAATATTTTACGACAGTCTGCTGAATATTTTTTTCCCCCATATCTAATGATTTTCTCTTGACCTCCGTGATATTTCAGCGATCCCATGATTTTTCCTAGACTGCCTGGATTTTCTAGACATGCCCAAGTTTTTCTAGGTTCCATCTATATTTCACGACAGTCTACTGAATATTTTCTCCCTATATGCAATGATTTTCTCTTGACCTCCGTGCTATTTCAGCGCTCCCATGCTTTTCCGAGACTGCCTGGATTTTCTAGACTTGCCCAAGTTTTCCTAGGTTCCAGTAATACTTTACGATAGTCTGCTGAATACTTTTTTCCCCCCATATCCAATGATTTTCTCTTGACCTCCGTGATATTTCAGCGATCCCTTGATTTTTCCTAGACTGCCTGGATTTTCTAGACTTGCCCAAGTTTTCTAGGTTCCAGTGATACCTGACGAAAGTCTACTAAATATTTTCTCCCTATGTCCAATGATTTTCTCTTGACCTCCGTGCTATTTCAGCGATCCCATGATTTTTCCTAGACTGCCTGGATTTTCTAGACTTGCCCAAGTTTTTCTAGGTTCCACCTATATTTCACGACAGTCTACTGAATATTATCTCCCTATATCCAATGATTTTCTCTTGACCTCCGTGCTATTTCAGCGATCCCATGATTTTTCCTAGACTGCCTGGATTTTGTAGACTTGCCCAAGTTTTCTAGGTTCCAGTGATACCTGACGAAAGTCTACTAAATATTTTCTCCCTATGTCCAATGATTTTCTCTTGACCTCCGTGCTATTTCAGCGATCCCATGATTTTTCCTAGACTGCCTGGATTTTCTAGACTTGCCCAAGTTTTCTAGGTTCCAGTGATACCTGACGAAAGTCTACTAAATATTTTCTCCCTATGTCCAATGATTTTCTCTTGACCTCCGTGCTATTTCAGCGATCCCATGATTTTTCCTAGACTGCCTGGATTTTCTAGACTTGCCCAAGTTTTTCTAGGTTCCACCTATATTTCACGACAGTCTACTGAATATTATCTCCCTATATCCAATGATTTTCTCTTGACCTCCGTGATATTTCAGCGATCCCATGATTTTTCCTAGACTGCCTGGATTTTGTAGACTTGCCCAAGTTTTTCTAGGTTCCATCTATATTTCACGACAGTCTACTGAATATTTTCTCCCTATATGCAATGATTTTCTCTTGACCTCCGTGCTATTTCAGCGCTCCCATGCTTTTCCGAGACTGCCTGGATTTTCTAGACTTGCCCAAGTTTTCCTAGGTTCCAGTAATACTTTACGATAGTCTGCTGAATACTTTTTTCCCCCCATATCCAATGATTTTCTCTTGACCTCCGTGCTATTTCAGCGATCCCATGATTTTTCCTAGACTGCCTGGATTTTCTAGACTTGCCCAAGTTTTTCTAGGTTCCACCTATATTTCACGACAGTCTACTGAATATTATCTCCCTATATCCAATGATTTTCTCTTGACCTCCGTGATATTTCAGCGATCCCATGATTTTTCCTAGACTGCCTGGATTTTGTAGACATGCCCAAGTTTTTCTAGGTTCCATCTATATTTCACGACAGTCTACTGAATATTTTCTCCCTATATGCAATGATTTTCTCTTGACCTCCGTGCTATTTCAGCGCTCCCATGCTTTTCCGAGACTGCCTGGATTTTCTAGACTTGCCCAAGTTTTCCTAGGTTCCAGTAATACTTTACGATAGTCTGCTGAATACTTTTTTCCCCCCATATCCAATGATTTTCTCTTGACCTCCGTGATATTTCAGCGATCCCTTGATTTTTCCTAGACTGCCTGGATTTTCTAGACTTGCCCAAGTTTTCTAGGTTCCAGTGATACCTGACGAAAGTCTACTAAATATTTTCTCCCTATGTCCAATGATTTTCTCTTGACCTCCGTGCTATTTCAGCGATCCCATGATTTTTCCTAGACTGCCTGGATTTTCTAGACTTGCCCAAGTTTTTCTAGGTTCCACCTATATTTCACGACAGTCTACTGAATATTATCTCCCTATATCCAATGATTTTCTCTTGACCTCCGTGCTATTTCAGCGATCCCATGATTTTTCCTAGACTGCCTGGATTTTGTAGACTTGCCCAAGTTTTACTAGGTTCCACCTATATTTCACGACAGTCTACTGAATATTTTCTCCCTATATGCAATGATTTCTTCTTGACCTCCGTGCTATTTCGGCGATCGCATGATTTTTCCTAGACTGCCTGGATTTTCTAGACTTGCCCAAGTTTTCTAGGTTCCAGTGATACCTGACGAAAGTCTACTGAATATTTTCTCCCTATGTCCAATGATTTTCTCTTGACCTCCGTGCTATTTCAGCGATCCCATGGTTTTTCCTAGACTGCCTGGATTTTGTAGACTTGCCCAAGATTTTCTAGGTTCCACCTATATTTCACGACAGTCTACTGAATATTTTCTCCCTATATGCAATGATTTTCTCTTGATCTCCGTGCTATTTCAGCGCTCCCATGCTTTTCCGAGACTGCCTGGATTTTCTAGACTTGCCCAAGTTTTCCTAAGTTCCAGTAATATTTTACGACAGTCTGCTGAATAATTTTTCCCCCATATCCAATGATTTTCTCTTGACCTCCGTGCTATTTCAGCGACCCCATGATTTTTCCTAGACTTCCTGGATTTTGTAGACTTGCCCAAGTTTTTCTAGGTTCCACCTATATTTCACGACAGTCTACTGAATATTTTCTCCCTATATCCAATGATTTTCGCTTGACCTCCGTGATATTTCAGCGATCCCATAATTTTTCCTAGACTGCCTGGATTTTGTAGACTTGCCCAAGTTTTTCTAGGTTCCACCTATATTTCACGACAGTCTACTGAATATTTTCTCCCTATATGCAATGATTTTCTCTTGACCTCCGTGCTATTTCGGCGCTTCCATGCTTTTCCGAGACTGCCTGGATTTTTTAGACTTGCCCAAGTTTTCCTAGGTTCCAGTAATATTTTACGACAGTCTGCTGAATATTTTTTTCCCCCATATCTAATGATTTTCTCTTGACCTCCGTGATATTTCAGCGATCCCATGATTTTTCCTAGACTGCCTGGATTTTCTAGACATGCCCAAGTTTTTCTAGGTTCCATCTATATTTCACGACAGTCTACTGAATATTTTCTCCCTATATGCAATGATTTTCTCTTGACCTCCGTGCTATTTCAGCGCTCCCATGCTTTTCCGAGACTGCCTGGATTTTCTAGACTTGCCCAAGTTTTCCTAGGTTCCAGTAATACTTTACGATAGTCTGCTGAATACTTTTTTCCCCCCATATCCATTGATTTTCTCTTGACCTCCGTGATATTTCAGCGATCCCTTGATTTTTCCTAGACTGCCTGGATTTTCTAGACTTGCCCAAGTTTTCTAGGTTCCAGTGATACCTGACGAAAGTCTACTAAATATTTTCTCCCTATGTCCAATGATTTTCTCTTGACCTCCGTGCTATTTCAGCGATCCCATGATTTTTCCTAGACTGCCTGGATTTTCTAGACTTGCCCAAGTTTTTCTAGGTTCCACCTATATTTCACGACAGTCTACTGAATATTATCTCCCTATATCCAATGATTTTCTCTTGACCTCCGTGCTATTTCAGCGATCCCATGATTTTTCCTAGACTGCCTGGATTTTGTAGACTTGCCCAAGTTTTCTAGGTTCCAGTGATACCTGACGAAAGTCTACTAAATATTTTCTCCCTATGTCCAATGATTTTCTCTTGACCTCCGTGCTATTTCAGCGATCCCATGATTTTTCCTAGACTGCCTGGATTTTCTAGACTTGCCCAAGTTTTCTAGGTTCCAGTGATACCTGACGAAAGTCTACTAAATATTTTCTCCCTATGTCCAATGATTTTCTCTTGACCTCCGTGCTATTTCAGCGATCCCATGATTTTTCCTAGACTGCCTGGATTTTCTAGACTTGCCCAAGTTTTTCTAGGTTCCACCTATATTTCACGACAGTCTACTGAATATTATCTCCCTATATCCAATGATTTTCTCTTGACCTCCGTGCTATTTCAGCGATCCCATGATTTTTCCTAGACTGCCTGGATTTTGTAGACTTGCCCAAGTTTTACTAGGTTCCACCTATATTTCACGACAGTCTACTGAATATTTTCTCCCTATATGCAATGATTTCTTCTTGACCTCCGTGCTATTTCGGCGATCGCATGATTTTTCCTAGACTGCCTGGATTTTCTAGACTTGCCCAAGTTTTCTAGGTTCCAGTGATACCTGACGAAAGTCTACTGAATATTTTCTCCCTATGTCCAATGATTTTCTCTTGACCTCCGTGCTATTTCAGCGATCCCATGGTTTTTCCTAGACTGCCTGGATTTTGTAGACTTGCCCAAGATTTTCTAGGTTCCACCTATATTTCACGACAGTCTACTGAATATTTTCTCCCTATATGCAATGATTTTCTCTTGATCTCCGTGCTATTTCAGCGCTCCCATGCTTTTCCGAGACTGCCTGGATTTTCTAGACTTGCCCAAGTTTTCCTAAGTTCCAGTAATATTTTACGACAGTCTGCTGAATAATTTTTCCCCCATATCCAATGATTTTCTCTTGACCTCCGTGCTATTTCAGCGACCCCATGATTTTTCCTAGACTTCCTGGATTTTGTAGACTTGCCCAAGTTTTTCTAGGTTCCACCTATATTTCACGACAGTCTACTGAATATTTTCTCCCTATATCCAATGATTTTCGCTTGACCTCCGTGATATTTCAGCGATCCCATAATTTTTCCTAGACTGCCTGGATTTTGTAGACTTGCCCAAGTTTTTCTAGGTTCCACCTATATTTCACGACAGTCTACTGAATATTTTCTCCCTATATGCAATGATTTTCTCTTGACCTCCGTGCTATTTCGGCGCTTCCATGCTTTTCCGAGACTGCCTGGATTTTTTAGACTTGCCCAAGTTTTCCTAGGTTCCAGTAATATTTTACGACAGTCTGCTGAATATTTTTTTCCCCCATATCTAATGATTTTCTCTTGACCTCCGTGATATTTCAGCGATCCCATGATTTTTCCTAGACTGCCTGGATTTTCTAGACATGCCCAAGTTTTTCTAGGTTCCATCTATATTTCACGACAGTCTACTGAATATTTTCTCCCTATATGCAATGATTTTCTCTTGACCTCCGTGCTATTTCGGCGCTTCCATGAGTTTCCGAGACTGCCTGGATTTCCTGACTTCCCCAAGTTTTCCTAGGTTCCAGTAATATTTTGCGACAGTCTGCTGAATATTTTTTTCCCCCATATAAAATGATTTTCTCTTGACCTCTGTGATATTTCAGCGCTCCCATGATTTTTCCTAGACTGCCTGGATTTTGTTGACTTGCCCAAGTTTTTCTAGGTTCCACCTATATTTCACGACAGTCTACTGAATATTTTCTCCCTATATCCAATGAATTTCTCTTGACCTCCGTGCTATTTCAACGATCCCATGATTTTTCCTAGACTGCCTGGATTTTGTAGACTTGCCCAAGTTTTACAAGGTTCCACCTATATTTCACGACAGTCTACTGAATATTTTCTCCCTATATGCAATGATTTTCTCTTGACCTCCGTGCTATTTCAGCGCTCCCATGCTTTTCCGAGACTACCTGGATTTTCTAGACTTGCCCAAGTTTTCCTAGGTTCCAGTAATATTTTACGACAGTCTGCTGAATACTTTTTTCCCCCATATCCAATGATTTTCTCTTGACGTCCGTTATATTTCAGCGATCCCGTGATTTTTCCTAGACTGCCTGGATTTTCTAGACTTGCCCAAGTTTTCTAGGTTCCAGTGATACCTGACGAAAGTCTACTGAATATTTTCTCCCTATGTCCAATGATTTTCTCTTCACCTCCGTGCTATTTCAGTGATCCCATGATTTTTCCTAGACTGCCTGGATTTTCTAGACTTGCCCAAGTTTTTCTAGGTTCCACCTATATTTCACGACAGTCTACTGAATATTTTCTCCCTGTATGCAATGATTTTCTCTTGATCTCCGTTCTATTTCAGCGATCACATGATTTTTCCTAGACTGCCTGGATTTTGCAGACTTGCCCAAGTTTTCTAGGTTCCAGTGATACCTGACGAAAGTCTACTGAATATTTTCTCCCTATATCCAATGATTTTCTCTTGACCTCCGTGCTATTTCAGCGATCCCATGATTTTTCCTAGACTGCCTGGATTTTGTAGACTTGCCCAAGTTTTTCTAGGTTCCACCTATATTTCACGACAGTCTACTGAATATTTTCTCTTATATCCAATGATTTTCTCTTGACCTCCGTGCTATTTCAGCGATCACATGATTTTTCCTAGACTGCCTGGATTTTCTAGACTTGCCCAAGTTTTCTAGGTTCCAGTGATACCTGACAAAAGTCTACTGAATATTTTCTCCCTATATCCAATGATTTTTTCTTGACCTCCGTGCTATTTCAGCGATCCCATGATTTTTCCTAGACTGCCTGGATTTTGTAGACTTGCCCAAGTTTTCTAGGTTCCAGTGATACCTGACGAAAGTCTACTGAACATTTTGTCCCTATATGCAATGATTTTCGCTTGACCTCCGTGCTATTTCAGCGCTCCCATGCTTTTCCGAGACTGCCTGGATTTTTTAGACTTGCCCAAGTTTTCCTAGGTTCCAGTAATATTTTACGACAGTCTGCTGAATATTTTTTCCCCCGTATCCAATGATTTTCTCATGACCTCCGTGATATTTCAGCGATCCCATGATTTTTCCTAGACTGTCTGGATTTTTTAGACTTGCCCAAGTTTTTCTAGGTTCCACCTATATTTCACGACAGTCTACTGAATATTTTCTCCCTATATGCAATGATTTTCTCTTGACCTCCGTGCTATTTCGGCGCTTCCATGCTTTTCCGAGACTGCCTGGATTTTTCAGACTTGCCCAAGTTTTCCTAGGTTCCAGTAATATTTTACGACAGTCTGCTGAATACTTTTTTCCCCCATATCTAATGATTTTCTCTTGACCTCCGTGATATTTCAGCGATCCCATGATTTTTCCTAGACTGCCTGGATTTTCTAGACTTGCCCAAGTTTTTCTAGGTTCCACCTATATTTCACGACAGTCTACTGAATATTTTCTCCCTATATGCAATGATTTTCTCTTGACCTCCGTGCTATTTCAGCGCTCCCATGCTTTTCCGAGACTGCCTGGATTTTTTAGACTTGCCCAAGTTTTCCTAGGTTCCAGTAATATTTTACGACAGTCTGCTGAATATTTTTTCCCCCGTATCCTATGATTTTCTCATGACCTCCGTGATATTTCAGCGATCCCATGATTTTTCCCAGACTGTCTGGATTTTGTAGACTTGCCCAAGTTTTTCTAGGTTCCACCTATATTTCACGACAGTCTACTGAATATTTTGTCCCTATATGCAATGATTTTCGCTTGACCTCCGTGCTCTTTCAGCGCTCCCATGCTTTTCCGAGACTGCCTGGATTTTTTAGACTTGCCCAAGTTTTCCTAGGTTCCAGTAATATTTTACGACAGTCTGCTGAATATTTTTTCCCCCGTATCCAATGATTTTCTCATGACTTCCGTGATATTTCAGCGATCCCATGCTTTTTCCTAGACTGCCTGGATTTTGTAGACTTGCCCAAGTTTTTCTAGGTTCCACCTATATTTCACGACAGTCGACTGAATATTTTGTCCCTATATGCAATGATTTTCGCTTGACTTCCGTGCTCTTTCAGCGCTCCCATGCTTTTCCGAGACTGCCTGGATTTTTTAGACTTGCCCAAGTTTTCCTAGGTTCCAGTAATACTTTACGACAGTCTGCTGAATACTTTTTTCCCCCCATAGCCAATGATTTTCTCTTGACCTCCGTGATATTTTAGCGATCCCTTGATTTTTCCTTGACTTCCTGGATTTTGTAGACTTGCCCAAGTTTTTCTAGGTTCCACCTATATTTCACGACAGTCTACTGAATATTTTCTCCCTATATCCAATGATTTTCTCTTGACCTCCGTGCTATTTCAGCGATCACATGATTTTCCCTAGACTGCCTGGATTTTGTAGACTTGCCCAAGTTTTCTAGGTTCCAGTGATACCTGACAAAAGTCTACTGAATATTTTCTCCCTATATGCAATGATTTTCTCTTGACCTCCGTGCTATTTCGGCGCTTCCATGCTTTTCCGAGACTGCCTGGATTTTTTAGACTTGCCCAAGTTTTCCTAGGTTCCAGTAATATTTTGCGACAGTCTGCTGAATATTTTTTTCCCCCATATCCAATGATTTTCTCTTGACCTCCGTGATATTTCAGCGATCCCATGATTTTTCCTAGACTGCCTGGATTTTGTAGACTTGCCCAAGTTTTTCTAGGTTCCACCTATATTTCACGACAGTCTACTGAATATTTTCTCCCTATATGGAATGATTTTCTCTTGACCTCCGTGCTATTTCGGCGCTTCCATGCTTTTCCGAGACTGCCTGGATTTTCTAGACTTGCCCAAGTTTTCCTAGGTTCCAGTAATATTTTGCGACATTTGCTGAATATTTTTTTCCCCCATATAAAATGATTTTCTCTTGACCTCTGTGATATTTCAGCGCTCCCATGATTTTTCCTAGACTGCCTGGATTTTGTTGACTTGCCCAAGTTTTTCTAGGTTCCACCTATATTTCACGACAGTCTACTGAATATTTTCTCCCTATATCCAATGATTTTCTCTTGACCTCCGTGCTATTTCAGCGATCCCATGATTTTTCCTAGACTGCCTGGATTTTCTAGACTTGCCCAAGTTTTTCTAGGTTCCAGTAATATTTCACGACAGTCTACTGAATATTTCCTCCCTATATGCAATGATTTTCTCTTGATCTCCGTGCTATTTCAGCGCTCCCATGCTTTTCCGAGACTGCCTGGATTTTCTAGACTTGCCCAAGTTTTCCTAAGTTCCAGTAATATTTTACGACAGTCTGCTGAATATTTTTTCCCCCATATCCAATGATTTTCTCTTGACCTCCGTGCTATTTCAGCGATCCCATGATTTTTCCTAGACTGCCTGGATTTTCTAGACTTGCCCAAGTTTTTCTAGGTTCCACCTATATTTCACGACAGTCTACTGAATATTTTCTCCCTATATCCAATGATTTTCTCTTGACCTCCGTGCTATTTCAGCGATCACATGATTTTTCCTAGACTGCCTGGATTTTGTAGACTTGCCCAAGTTTTCTAGGTTCCAGTGATACCAGACAAAAGTCTACTGAATATTTTCTCCCTATATCCAATGATTTTCTCTTGACCTCCGTGCTATTTCAGCGATCCCATGATTTTTCCTAGACTGCCTGGATTTTCTAGACTTGCCCAAGTTTTTCTAGGTTCCACCTATATTTCACGACAGTCTACTGAATATTTTCTCCCTATATGCAATGATTTTCTCTTGACCTCCGTGCTATTTCAGCGCTCCCATGCTTTTCCGAGACTGCCTGGATTTTCTAGACTTGCCCAAGTTTTCCTAGGTTCCAGTAATACTTTACGACAGTCTGCTGAATACTTTTTTCCCCCCATATCTAATGATTTTCTCTTGACCTCCGTGATATTTCAGCGATCCCTTGATTTTTCCTAGACTGCCTGGATTTTGTAGACTTGCCCAAGTTTTCTAGGTTCCAGTGATACCTGAAGAAAGTCTACTAAATATTTTCTCCCTATGTCCAATGATTTTCTCTTGACCTCCGTGCTATTTCAGCGATCCCATGATTTTTCCTAGACTGCCTGGATTTTGTAGACTTGCCCAAGTTTTACTAGGTTCCACCTATATTTCACGACAGTCTACTGAATATTTTCTCCCTATATGCAATGATTTCTTCTTGACCTCCGTGCTATTTCGGCGCTTCCATGAGTTTCCGAGACTGCCTGGATTTCCTGACTTCCCCAAGTTTTCCTAGGTTCCAGTTATATTTTGCGACAGTCTGCTGAATATTTTTTTCCCCCATATAAAATGATTTTAACTTGACCTCTGTGATATTTCAGCGCTCCCATGATTTTTCCTAGACTGCCTGGATTTTGTTGACTTGCCCAAGTTTTTCTAGGTTCCACCTATATTTCACGACAGTCTACTGAATATTTTCTCCCTATATGCAATGATTTTCTCTTGACCTCCGTGCTATTTCGGCGCTTCCATGAGTTTCCGAGACTGCCTGGATTTCCTGACTTCCCCAAGTTTTCCTAGGTTCCAGTTATATTTTGCGACAGTCTGCTGAATATTTTTTTCCCCCATATAAAATGATTTTCTCTTGACCTCTGTGATATTTCAGCGCTCCCATGATTTTTCCTAGACTGCCTGGATTTTGTTGACTTGCCCAAGTTTTTCTAGGTTCCACCTATATTTCACGACAGTCTACTGAATATTTTCTCCCTATATCCAATGATTTTCTCTTGACCTCCGTGCTATTTCAGCGATCCCATGATTTTTCCTAGACTGCCTGGATTTTGTAGACTTGCCCAAGTTTTACTAGGTTCCACCTATATTTCACGACAGTCTACTGAATATTTTCTCCCTATATCCAATGATTTCTTCTTGACCTCCGTGCTATTTCGGCGATCCCATGATTTTTCCTAGACTGCCTGGATTTTCTAGACTTGCCCAAGTTTTCTAGGTTCCAGTGATACCTGACGAAAGTCTACTGAATATTTTCTCCCTATGTCCAATGATTTTCTCTTGACCTCCGTGCTATTTCAGCGATCCCATGATTTTTCCTAGACTGCCTGGATTTTGTAGACTTGCCCAAGTTTTTCTAGGTTCCACCTATATTTCACGACAGTCTACTGAATATTTTCTCCCTATATCCAATGATTTCTTCTTGACCTCCGTGCTATTTCGGCGATCCCATGATTTTTCCTAGACTGCCTGGATTTTCTAGACTTGCCCAAGTTTTCTAGGTTCCAGTGATACCTGACGAAAGTCTACTGAATATTTTCTCCCTATGTCCAATGATTTTCTCTTGACCTCCGTGCTATTTCAGCGATCCCATGATTTTTCCTAGACTGCCTGGATTTTCTAGACTTGCCCAAGTTTTTCTAGGTTCCACTAATATTTCACGACAGTCTACTGAATATTTTCTCCCTATATGCAATGATTTTCTCTTGATCTCCGTGCTATTTCAGCGCTCCCATGCTTTTCCGAGACTGCCTGGATTTTCTAGATTTGCCCAAGTTTTCCTAAGTTCCAGTAATATTTTACGACAGTCTGCTGAATAATTTTTCCCCCATATCCAATGATTTTCTCTTGACCTCCGTGCTATTTCAGCGACCCCATGATTTTTCCTAGACTGCCTGGATTTTGTAGACTTGCCCAAGTTTTTCTAGGTTCCACCTATATTTCACGACAGTCTACTGAATATTTTCTCCCTATATCCAATGATTTTCGCTTGACCTCCGTGATATTTCAGCGATCCCATAATTTTTCCTAGACTGCCTGGATTTTGTAGACTTGCCCAAGTTTTTCTAGGTTCCACCTATATTTCACGACAGTCTACTGAATATTTTCTCCCTATATCCAATGATTTTCTCTTGACCTCCGTTCTAATTCAGCGATCACATGATTTTTCCTAGACTGCCTGGATTTTGTAGACTTCCCCAAGTTTTCTAGGTTCCAGTGATACCAGACAATGATTTTCTCATGACCTCCGTGATATTTCAGCGATCCCATGATTTTTCCTAGACTGCCTGGATTTTGTAGACTTGCCCAAGTTTTTCTAGGTTCCACCTATATTTCACGACAGTCTACTGAATATTTTCTCCCTATATGCAATGATTTTCTCTTGACCTCCGTGCTATTTCGGCGCTTCCATGCTTTTCCGAGACTGCCTGGATTTTTTAGACTTGCCCAAGTTTTCCTAGGTTCCAGTAATATTTTACGACAGTCTGCTGAATATTTTTTTCCCCCATATCTAATGATTTTCTCTTGACCTCCGTGATATTTCAGCGATCCCATGATTTTTCCTAGACTGCCTGGATTTTCTAGACATGCCCAAGTTTTTCTAGGTTCCATCTATATTTCACGACAGTCTACTGAATATTTTCTCCCTATATGCAATGATTTTCTCTTGACCTCCGTGCTATTTCAGCGCTCCCATGCTTTTCCGAGACTGCCTGGATTTTCTAGACTTGCCCAAGTTTTCCTAGGTTCCAGTAATACTTTACGACAGTCTGCTGAATACTTTTTTCCCCCCATATCCAATGATTTTCTCTTGACCTCCGTGATATTTCAGCGATCCCATGATTTTTCCTAGACTGCCTGGATTTTCTAGACTTGCCCAAGTTTTCTAGGTTCCAGTGATACCTGACGAAAGTCTACTGAATATTTTCTCCCTATGTCCAATGATTTTCTCTTGACCTCCGTGCTATTTCAGCGATCCCATGATTTTTCCTAGACTGCCTGGATTTTCTAGACTTGCCCAAGTTTTTCTAGGTTCCACCTATATTTCACGACAGTCTACTGAATATTTTCTCCCTATATGCAATGATTTTCTCTTGACCTCCGTGCTATTTCGGCGCTTCCATGAGTTTCCGAGACTGCCTGGATTTCCTGACTTGCCCAAGTTTTCCTAGGTTCCAGTAATATTTTGCGACAGTCTGCTGAATATTGTTTTCCCCCATATCCAATGATTTTCTCTTGACCTCCGTGCTATTTCAGCGATCCCATGATTTTTCCTAGACTGCCTGGATTTTCTAGACTTGCCCAAGTTTTTCTAGGTTCCACCTATATATCACGACAGTCTACTGAATATTTTCTCCCTATATGCAATGATTTCTTCTTGACCTCCGTGCTATTTCAGCGATCCCATGATTTTTCCTAGACTGCCTGGATTTTGTAGACTTGCCCAAGTTTTTCTAGGTTCCACCTATATTTCACGACAGTCTACTGAATATTTTCTCCCTATATCCAATGATTTTTTCTTGACCTCCGTGCTATTTCAGCGATCCCATGATTTTTCCTAGACTGCCTGGATTTCGTAGACTTGCCCAAGTTTTCTAGGTTCCAGTGATACCTGACGAAAGTCTACTGAATATTTTGTCCCTATATGCAATGATTTTCGCTTGACCTCCGTGCTATTTCAGCGCTCCCATGCTTTTCCGAGACTGCCTGGATTTTTTAGACTTGCCCAAGTTTTCCTAAGTTCCAGTAATATTTTACGACAGTCTGCTGAATAATTTTTCCCCCATATCCAATGATTTTCTCTTGACCTCCGTGCTATTTCAGCGATCCCATGATTTTTCCTAGACTGCCTGGATTTTGTAGACTTGCCCAAGTTTTTCTAGGTTCCACCTATATTTCACAACAGTCTACTGAATATTTTCTCCCTATATGCAATGATTTTCTCTTGACCTCCGTGCTATTTCAGCGCTCCCATGCTTTTCCGAGACTGCCTGGATTTTCTTGACTTGCCCAAGTTTTCCTAGGTTCCAGTAATATTTTACGACAGTCTGCTGAATACTTTTTTCCCCCATATCTAATGATTTTCTCTTGACCTCCGTGATATTTCAGCGATCCCATGATTTTTCCTAGACTGCCTGGATTTTCTAGACTTGCCCAAGTTTTTCTAGGTTCCACCTATATTTCACAACAGTCTACTGAATATTTTCTCCCTATATGCAATGATTTTCTCTTGACCTCCGTGCTATTTCAGCGCTCCCATGCTTTTCCGAGACTGCCTGGATTTTCTTGACTTGCCCAAGTTTTCCTAGGTTCCAGTAATACTTTACGACAGTCTGCTGAATACTTTTTTCCCCCCATATCCAATGATTTTCTCTTGACCTCCGTGATATTTTAGAGATCCCTTGATTTTTCCTAGACTTCCTGGATTTTCTAGACTTGCCCAAGTTTTCTAGGTTCCAGTGATACCTGACGAAAGTCTACTGAATATTTTCTCCCTATGTCCAATGATTTTCTCTTGACCTCCGTGCTATTTCAGCGATCCCATGATTTTTCCTAGACTGCCTGGATTTTCTAGACTTGCCCAAGTTTTTCTAGGTTCCAGTAATATTTCACGACAGTCTACTGAATATTTCCTCCCTATATGCAATGATTTTCTCTTGATCTCCGTGCTATTTCAGCGCTCCCATGCTTTTCCGAGACTGCCTGGATTTTCTAGACTTGCCCAAGTTTTCCTAAGTTCCAGTAATATTTTACGAGAGTCTGCTGAATATTTTTTTCCCCCATATCCAATGATTTTCTCTTGACCTCCGTGCTATTTCAGCGATCCCATGATTTTTCCTAGACTGCCTGGATTTTCTAGACTTGCCCAAGTTTTTCTAGGTTCCACCTATATTTCACGACAGTCTACTGAATATTTTCTCCCTATATCCAATGATTTTCTCTTGACCTCCGTGCTATTTCAGCGATCACATGATTTTTCCTAGACTGCCTGGATTTTGTAGACTTGCCCAAGTTTTCTAGGTTCCAGTGATACCAGACAAAAGTCTACTGAATATTTTCTCCCTATATCCAATGATTTTCTCTTGACCTCCGTGCTATTTCAGCGATCCCATGATTTTTTCTAGACTGCCTGGATTTTGTAGACTTGCCCAAGTTTTCTAGGTTCCAGTGATACCTGACGAAAGTCTACTGAATATTTTCTCCCTATGTCCAATGATTTTCTCTTGACCTCCGTGCTATTTCAGCGATCCCATGATTTTTCCTAGACTGCCTGGATTTTCTAGACTTGCCCAAGTTTTTCTAGGTTCCACCTATATTTCACGACAGTCTACTGAATATTTTCTCCCTATATCCAATGATTTTCTCTTGACCTCCGTGCTATTTCAGCGATCCCATGATTTTTCCTAGACTGCCTGGATTTTGTAGACTTGCCCAAGTTTTTCTAGGTTCCACCTATATTTCACGACAGTCTACTGAATATTTTCTCCCTATATCCAATGATTTTCTCTTGACCTCCGTGCTATTTCAGCGATCCCATGATTTTTCCTAGACTGCCTGGATTTTCTAGACTTGCCCAAGTTTTTCTAGGTTCCACCTATATTTCACGACAGTCTACTGAATATTTTCTCCCTATATCCAATGATTTTCTCTTGACCTCCGTGCTATTTCAGCGATCCCATGATTTTTCTTAGACTGCCTGGATGTTGTAGACTTGCCCAAGTTTTTCTAGGTTCCACCTATATTTCACGACAGTCTACTGAATATTTTCTCCCTATATCCAATGATTTTCTCTTGACCTCCGTGCTATTTCAGCGATCCCTTGATTTTTCCTAGACTGCCTGGATTTTCTAGACTTGCCCAAGTTTTTCTAGGTTCCACCTATATTTCACGACAGTCTACTGAATATTTTTTCCCCCCATATCCAATGATTTTCTCTTGACCTCCGTGCTATTTCAGCGATCCCATGATTTTTCCTAGACTGCCTGGATTTTCTAGACTTGCCCAAGTTTTTCTAGGTTCCAGTAATATTTTACGACAGTCTACTGAATATTTTTTCCCCCCATATCCAATGATTTTCTCTTGACCTCCGTGATATTTCAGCGATCCCATGATTTTTCCTAGACTGCCTGGATTTTGTAGACTTGCCCAAGTTTTCTAGGTTCCAGTGATACCTGACGAAAGTCTACTGAATATTTTCTCCCTATGTCCAATGATTTTCTCTTGACCTCCGTGCTATTTCAGCGATCCCATGATTTTTCCTAGACTGCCTGGATTTTCTAGACTTGCCCAAGTTTTTCTAGGTTCCAGTAATATTTCACGACAGTCTACTGAATATTTCCTCCCTATATGCAATGATTTTCTCTTGATCTCCGTGCTATTTCAGCGCTCCCATGCTTTTCCGAGACTGCCTGGATTTTCTAGACTTGCCCAAGTTTTCCTAAGTTCCAGTAATATTTTACGACAGTCTGCTGAATACTTTTTTCCCCCCATATCCAATGATTTTCTCTTGACCTCCGTGATATTTTAGAGATCCCTTGATTTTTCCTAGACTGCCTGGATTTTCTAGACTTGCCCAAGTTTTCTAGGTTCCAGTGATACCTGACGAAAGTCTACTGAATATTTTCTCCCTATGTCCAATGATTTTCTCTTGACCTCCGTGCTATTTCAGCGATCCCATGATTTTTCCTAGACTGCCTGGATTTTCTAGACTTGCCCAAGTTTTTCTAGGTTCCAGTAATATTTCACGACAGTCTACTGAATATTTCCTCCCTATATGCAATGATTTTCTCTTGATCTCCGTGCTATTTCAGCGCTCCCATGCTTTTCCGAGACTGCCTGGATTTTCTAGACTTGCCCAAGTTTTCCTAAGTTCCAGTAATATTTTACGAGAGTCTGCTGAATATTTTTTTCCCCCATATCCAATGATTTTCTCTTGACCTCCGTGCTATTTCAGCGATCCCATGATTTTTCCTAGACTGCCTGGATTTTCTAGACTTGCCCAAGTTTTTCTAGGTTCCACCTATATTTCACGACAGTCTACTGAATATTTTCTCCCTATATCCAATGATTTTCTCTTGACCTCCGTGCTATTTCAGCGATCACATGATTTTTCCTAGACTGCCTGGATTTTGTAGACTTGCCCAAGTTTTCTAGGTTCCAGTGATACCAGACAAAAGTCTACTGAATATTTTCTCCCTATATCCAATGATTTTCTCTTGACCTCCGTGCTATTTCAGCGATCCCATGATTTTTTCTAGACTGCCTGGATTTTGTAGACTTGCCCAAGTTTTCTAGGTTCCAGTGATACCTGACGAAAGTCTACTGAATATTTTCTCCCTATGTCCAATGATTTTCTCTTGACCTCCGTGCTATTTCAGCGATCCCATGATTTTTCCTAGACTGCCTGGATTTTCTAGACTTGCCCAAGTTTTTCTAGGTTCCACCTATATTTCACGACAGTCTACTGAATATTTTCTCCCTATATCCAATGATTTTCTCTTGACCTCCGTGCTATTTCAGCGATCCCATGATTTTTCCTAGACTGCCTGGATTTTGTAGACTTGCCCAAGTTTTTCTAGGTTCCACCTATATTTCACGACAGTCTACTGAATATTTTCTCCCTATATCCAATGATTTTCTCTTGACCTCCGTGCTATTTCAGCGATCCCATGATTTTTCCTAGACTGCCTGGATTTTCTAGACTTGCCCAAGTTTTTCTAGGTTCCACCTATATTTCACGACAGTCTACTGAATATTTTCTCCCTATGTCCAATGATTTTCTCTTGACCTCCGTGATATTTCAGCGATCCCATGATTTTTCCTAGACTGCCTGGATTTTCTAGACTTGCCCAAGTTTTTCTAGGTTCCAGTAATATTTCACGACAGTCTACTGAATATTTCCTCCCTATATGCAATGATTTTCTCTTGATCTCCGTGCTATTTCAGCGCTCCCATGCTTTTCCTAGACTGCCTGGATTTTCTAGACTTGCCCAAGTTTTTCTGGGTTCCACCTATATTTCACGACAGTCTACTGAATATTTTCTCCCCATCTCCAAAAATTTTCTCTTGACCTCCGTGCTATTTCAGCGATCACATGATTTTTCCTAGACTGATTGGATTTTGTAGACTTGCCCAAGTTTTCTAGGTTCCAGTGATACCTGACGAAAGTCTACTGAATATTTTCTCCCTATGTCCAATGATTTTCTCTTGACCTCCGTGCTATTTCAGCGATCCCATGATTTTTCTTAGACTGCCTGGATTTTGTAGACTTGCCCAAGTTTTTCTAGGTTCCACCTATATTTCACGACAGTCTACTGAATATTTTCTCCCTATATCCAATGATTTTCTCTTGACCTACGTGCTATTTCAGCGATCCCTTGATTTTTCCTAGACTGCCTGGATTTTCTAGACTTGCCCAAGTTTTTCTAGGTTCCACCTATATTTCACGACAGTCTACTGAATATTTTTTCCCCCCATATCCAATGATTTTCTCTTTACCTCCGTGCTATTTCAGCGATCCCATGATTTTTCCTAGACTGCCTGGATTTTCTAGACTTGCCCAAGTTTTTCTAGGTTCCAGTAATATTTTACGACAGTCTACTGAATATTTTTTCCCCCCATATCCAATGATTTTCTTTTGACCTCCGTGATATTTCAGCGATCCCATGATTTTTCCTAGACTGCCTTGATTTTGTAGACTTGCCCAAGTTTTTCTAGGTTCCACCTATATTTCACGACAGTCTACTGAATATTTTTTCCCCCCATATCCAATGATTTTCTCTTGACCTCCGTGATATTTCAGCGATCCCATGATTTTTCCTAGACTGCCTGGATTTTCTAGACTAGTCCAAGTTTACTAGGTTCCAGTGATACCTGACGAAAGTCTACTGAATATTTCCTCCCTATGTCCAATGATTTTCTCTTGACCTCCGTGCTATTTCAGCGATCCCATGATTTTTCCTAGACTGCCTGGATTTTCTAGACTTGCCCAAGTTTTTCTAGGTTCCAGTAATATTTCACGACAGTCTACTGAATATTTCCTCCCTATATGCAATGATTTTCTCTTGATCTCCGTGCTATTTCAGCGCTCCCATGCTTTTCCGAGACTGCCTAGATTTTCTAGACTTGCCCAAGTTTTCCTAAGTTCCAGTAATATTTTACGACAGTCTGCTGAATATTTTTTTCCCCCATATCAAATGATTTTTTCTTGACCTCCGTGCTATTTCAGCGATCCCATGATTTTTCCTTGACTGCCTGGATTTTCTAGACTTGCCCAAGTTTTTCTAGGTTCCACCTATATTTCACGACAGTCTACTGAATATTTTCTCCCTATATCCAATGATTTTCTCTTGACCTCCGTGCTATTTCAGCGATCCCATGATTTTACCTAGACTGCTTGGATTTTGTAGACTTGCCCAAGTTTTTCTAGGTTCCACCTATATTTCACGACAGTCTACTGAATATTTTCTCCCTATATCCAATGATTTTCTCTTGACCTCCGTGCTATTTCAGCGATCCCATGATTTTTCCTAGACTGCTTGGATTTTGTAGACTTGCCCAAGTTTTTCTAGGTTCCAGTAATATTTTACGACAGTCTACTGAATATTTTTCCCCCCATATCCAATGATTTTCACTTGACCTCCGTGCTATTTAAGCGATCCCATGATTTTTCCTAGACTGCTTGAATTTTCTAGACTTGCCCAAGTTTTTCTAGGTTCCAGTAATATTTTACGACAGTCTACTGAATATTTTTTCCCCCCATATCCAATGATTTTCTCTTGACCTCCGTGCTATTTCAGCGATCCCATGATTTTTCCTAGACTGCCTGGATTTTGTAGACTTGCCCAAGTTTTTCTAGGTTCCACCTATATTTCACGACAGTCTACTGAATATTTTCTCCCTTAATGCAATGATTTTCTCTTGACCTCCGTGCTATTTCGGCGCTTCCATGCTTTTCCGAGACTGCCTGGATTTTCTAGACTTGCCCAAGTTTTCCTAGGTTCCAGTAATATTTTGCGACATTTGCTGAATATTTTTTTCCCCCATATAAAATGATTTTCTCTTGACCTCTGTGATATTTCAGCGCTCCCATGATTTTTCCTAGACTGCCTGGATTTTGTTGACTTGCCCAAGTTTTTCTAGGTTCCACCTATATTTCACGACAGTCTACTGAATATTTTCTCCCTATATCCAATGATTTTCTCTTGACCTCCGTGCTATTTCAGCGATCCCATGATTTTTCCTAGACTGCCTGGATTTTGTAGACTTGCCCAAGTTTTACTAGGTTCCACCTATATTTCACGACAGTCTACTGAATATTTTCTCCCTATATCCAATGATTTTCTCTTGACCTCCGTGCTATTTCAGCGATCACATGATTTTTCCTAGACTGCCTGGATTTTGTAGACTTGCCCAAGTTTTCTAGGTTCCAGTGATACCTGACGAAAGTCTACTGAATATTTTCTCCCTGTATGCAATGATTTCCTCTTGACGTCCGTGCTATTTCAGCGCTCCCATGCTTTTCCGAGACTGCCTGGATTTTCTAGACTTGCCCAAGTTTTCCTAGGTTCCAGTAATATTTTGCGACAGTCTGCTGAATATTTTTTTCCCGCATATCCAATGATTTTCTCTTGACCTCCGTGATATTTCAGCGATCCCATGATTTTTCCTAGACTGCCTGGATTTTGTAGACTTGTCCAAGTTTTTCTAGGTTCCACCTATATTTCACGACAGTCTACTGAATATTTTCTCCCTATATGCAATGATTTCCTCTTGACCTCCGTGCTATTTCAGCGATCCCATGCTTTTCCGAGACTGCCTGGATTTTCTAGACTTGCCCAAGTTTTCCTAGGTTCCAGTAATATTTTGCGACAGTCTGCTGAATATTTTTTTCCCCCATATCCAATGATTTTCTCTTGACCTCCGTGCTATTTCAGCGATCACATGATTTTTCCTAGACTGCCTGGATTTTGTAGACTTGCCCAAGTTTTCTAGGTTCCAGTGATACCTGACGAAAGTCTACTGAATATTTTCTCCCTGTATGCAATGATTTCCTCTTGACGTCCGTGCTATTTCAGCGCTCCCATGCTTTTCCGAGACTGCCTGGATTTTCTAGACTTGCCCAAGTTTTCCTAGGTTCCAGTAATACTTTACGACAGTCTGCTGAATATTTTTTTCCCCCCATATCCAATGATTTTCTCTTGACCTCCGTGATATTTCAGCGATCCCGTGATTTTTCCTAGACTGCCTGGATTTTCTAGACTTGCACAAGTTTTCTAGGTTCCAGTGATACCTGACGAAAGTCTACTGAATATTTTCTCCCTATGTCCAATGATTTTCTCTTGACCTCCGTGCTATTTCAGCGATCCCATGATTTTTCCTAGACTGCCTGGATTTTGTAGACTTGCCCAAGTTTTTCTAGGTTCCACCTATATTTCACGACAGTCTACTGAATATTTTCTCCCTTAATGCAATGATTTTCTCTTGACCTCCGTGCTATTTCGGCGCTTCCATGCTTTTCCGAGACTGCCTGGATTTTCTAAACTTGCCCAAGTTTTCCTAGGTTCCAGTAAAATTTTGCGACATTTGCTGAATATTTTTTCCCCCCATATCCAATGATTTTCTCTTGACCTCCGTGCTATTTCAGCGATCCCATGATTTTTCCTAGACTGCCTGGATTTTCTAGACTTGCCCAAGTTGTTCTTGGTTCCACCTATATTTCACGACAGTCTACTGAATATATTTTCCCCCCATATCCAATGATTTTCTCTTGACCTCCGTGCTATTTCAGCGATCCCATGATTTTTCCTAGACTGCCTGGATTTTGTAGACTTGCCCAAGTTTTACTAGGTTCCACCTATATTTCACGACAGTCTACTGAATAGATTCTCCCTATATGCAATGATTTCTACTTGACCTCCGTGCTATTTCAGCGATCCCATGATTTTTCCTAGACTGCCTGGATTTTCTAGACTAGTCCAAGTTTTCTAGGTTCCAGTGATACCTGACGAAAGTCTACTGAATATTTTCTCCCTATGCCAATGATTTTCTCTTGACCTCCGTGCTATTTCAGCGATCCCTTGATTTTTCCTAGACTGCCTGGATTTTCTAGACTTGCCCAAGTTTTTCTAGGTTCCACCTATATTTCACGACAGTCTACTGAATATTTTTTCCCCCCATATCCAATGATTTTCTCTTGACCTCCGTGCTATTTCAGCGATCCCATGATTTTTCCTAGACTGCCTGGATTTTCTAGACTTGCCCAAGTTGTTCTTGGTTCCACCTATATTTCACGACAGTCTACTGAATATTTTTCCCCCCCATATCCAATGATTTTCTCTTGACCTCCGTGCTATTTCAGCGATCCCATGATTTTTCCTAGACTGCCTGGATTTTCTAGACTAGTCCAAGTTTTCTAGGTTCCAGTGATACCTAACGAAAGTCTACTGAATATTTTCTCCCTATGTCCAATGATTTTCTCTTGACCTCCGTGCTATTTCAGCGATCCCATGATTTTTCCTAGACTGCCTGGATTTTCTAGACTTGCCCAAGTTTTTCTAGGTTCCAGTAATATTTAACGACAGTCTACTGAATATTTCCTCCCTATATGCAATGATTTTCTCTTGATCTCCGTGCTATTTCAGCGCTCCCATGCTTTTCCGAGACTGCCTGGATTTTCTAGACTTGCCCAAGTTTTCCTAAGTTCCAGTAATATTTTACGACAGTCTGCTGAATATTTTTTTCCCCCATATCCAATGATTTTCTCTTGACCTCCGTGCTATTTCAGCGATCCCATGATTTTTCCTAGACTGCCTGGATTTTCTAGACTTGCCCAAGTTTTTCTAGGTTCCACCTATATTTCACGACAGTCTACTGAATATTTTCTCCCTATATCCAATGATTTTCTCTTGACCTCCGTGCTATTTCAGCGATCACATGATTTTTCCTAGACTGCCTGGATTTTGTAGACTTGCCCAAGTTTTCTAGGTTCCAGTGATACCAGACAAAAGTCTACTGAATATTTTCTCCCTATATCCAATGATTTTCTCTTGACCTCCGTGCTATTTCAGCGATCCCATGATTTTTCCTAGACTGCCTGGATTTTGTAGACTTGCCCAAGTTTTCTAGGTTCCAGTGATACCTGACGAAAGTCTACTGAATATTTTCTCCCTATGTCCAATGATTTTCTCTTGACCTCCGTGCTATTTCAGCGATCCCATGATTTTTCCTAGACTGCCTGGATTTTCTAGACTTGCCCAAGTTTTTCTAGGTTCCACCTATATTTCACGACAGTCTACTGAATATTTTCTCCCTATATCCAATGATTTTCTCTTGACCTCCGTGCTATTTCAGCGATCCCATGATTTTTCCTAGACTGCCTGGATTTTGTAGACTTGCCCAAGTTTTTCTAGGTTCCACCTATATTTCACGACAGTCTACTGAATATTTTCTCCCTATATCCAATGATTTTCTCTTGACCTCCGTGCTATTTGAGCGATCCCATGATTTTTCCTAGACTGCCTGGATTTTCTAGACTTGCCCAAGTTTTTCTAGGTTCCACCTATATTTCACGACAGTCTACTGAATATTTTCTCCCTATATCCAATGATTTTCTCTTGACCTCCGTGCTATTTCAGCGATCCCATGATTTTTCTTAGACTGCCTGGATGTTGTAGACTTGCCCAAGTTTTTCTAGGTTCCACCTATATTTCACGACAGTCTACTGAATATTTTCTCCCTATATCCAATGATTTTCTCTTGACCTCCGTGCTATTTCAGCGATCCCTTGATTTTTCCTAGACTGCCTGGATTTTCTAGACTTGCCCAAGTTTTTCTAGGTTCCACCTATATTTCACGACAGTCTACTGAATATTTTTTCCCCCCATATCCAATGATTTTCTCTTGACCTCCGTGCTATTTCAGCGATCCCATGATTTTTCCTAGACTGCCTGGATTTTCTAGACTTGCCCAAGTTTTTCTAGGTTCCAGTAATATTTTACGACAGTCTACTGAATATTTTTTCCCCACATATCCAATGATTTTCTCTTGACCTCCGTGATATTTCAGCGATCCCATGATTTTTCCTAGACTGCCTGGATTTTGTAGACTTGCCCAAGTTTTTCTAGGTTCCACCTATATTTCACGACAGTCTACTGAATATTTTTTCCCCCCATATCCAATGATTTTCTCTTGACCTCCGTGATATTTCAGCGATCCCATGATTTTTCCTAGACTGCTTGGATTTTGTTGACTTGCCCAAGTTTTTCTAGGTTCCACCTATATTTGACGACAGTCTACTGAATATTTTCTCCCTATATGCAATGATTTCTTCTTGACCTCCGTGCTATTTCAGCGATCCCATGACTTTTCCTAGACTGCCTGGATTTTCTAGACTTGCCCAAGTTTTTCTAGGTTCCACCTATATTTCACGACAGTCTACTGAATATTTTCTCCCCATATCCAAAAATTTTCTCTTGACCTCCGTGCTATTTCAGCGATCACATGATTTTTCCTAGACTGACTGGATTTTGTAGACTTGCCCAAGTTTTCTAGGTTCCAGTGATACCTGACGAAAGTCTACTGAATATTTTCTCCCTATGTCCAATGATTTTCTCTTGACCTCCGTGCTATTTCAGCGATCCCATGATTTTTCTTAGACTGCCTGGATTTTGTAGACTTGCCCAAGTTTTTCTAGGTTCCACCTATATTTCACGACAGTCTACTGAATATTTTCTCCCTATATCCAATGATTTTCTCTTGACCTCCGTGCTATTTCAGCGATCCCTTGATTTTTCCTAGACTGCCTGGATTTTCTAGACTTGCCCAAGTTTTTCTAGGTTCCACCTATATTTCACGACAGTCTACTGAATATTTTTTCCCCCCATATCCAATGATTTTCTCTTGACCTCCGTGCTATTTCAGCGATCCCATGATTTTTCCTAGACTGCCTGGATTTTCTAGACTTGCCCAAGTTTTTCTAGGTTCCAGTAATATTTTACGACAGTCTACTGAATATTTTTTCCCCCCATATCCAATGATTTTCTCTTGACCTCCGTGATATTTCAGCGATCCCATGATTTTTCCTAGACTGCCTGGATTTTGTAGACTTGCCGAAGTTTTTCTAGGTTCCACCTATATTTCACGACAGTCTACTGAATATTTTTCCCCCCCATATCCAATGATTTTCTCTTGACCTCCGTGATATTTCAGCGATCCCATGATTTTTCCTAGACTGCCTGGATTTTGTTGACTTGCCCAAGTTTTTCTAGGTTCCACCTATATTTGACGACAGTCTACTGAATATTTTCTCCCTATATGCAATGATTTCTTCTTGACCTCCGTGCTATTTCAGCGATCCCATGATTTTTCCTAGACTGCCTGGATTTTCTAGACTAGTCCAAGTTTACTAGGTTCCAGTGATACCTGACGAAAGTCTACTGAATATTTTCTCCCTATGTCCAATGATTTTCTCTTGACCTCCGTGCTATTTCAGCGATCCCATGATTTTTCCTAGACTGCCTGGATTTTCTAGACTTGCCCAAGTTTTTCTAGGTTCCAGTAATATTTCACGACAGTCTACTGAATATTTCCTCCCTATATGCAATGATTTTCTCTTGATCTCCGTGCTATTTCAGCGCTCCCATGCTTTTCCGAGACTGCCTGGATTTTCTAGACTTGCCCAAGTTTTCCTAAGTTCCAGTAATATTTTACGACAGTCTGCTGAATATTTTTTTCCCCCATATCAAATGATTTTTTCTTGACCTCCGTGCTATTTCAGCGATCCCATGATTTTTCCTAGACTGCCTGGATTTTCTAGACTTGCCCAAGTTTTTCTAGGTTCCACCTATATTTCACGACAGTCTACTGAATATTTTCTCCCTATATCCAATGATTTTCTCTTGACCTCCGTGCTATTTCAGCGATCCCATGATTTTACCTAGACTGCTTGGATTTTGTAGACTTGCCCAAGTTTTTCTAGGTTCCACCTATATTTCACGACAGTCTACTGAATATTTTCTCCCTATATCCAATGATTTTCTCTTGACCTCCGTGCTATTTCAGCGATCCCATGATTTTTCCTAGACTGCTTGGATTTTGTAGACTTGCCCAAGTTTTTCTAGGTTCCAGTAATATTTTACGACAGTCTACTGAATATTTTTCCCCCCATATCCAATGATTTTCACTTGACCTCCGTGATATTTAAGCGATCCCATGATTTTTCCTAGACTGCTTGAATTTTCTAGACTTGCCCAAGTTTTTCTAGGTTCCAGTAATATTTTACGACAGTCTACTGAATATTTTTTCCCCCCATATCCAATGATTTTCTCTTGACCTCCGTCCTATTTCAGCGATCACATGATTTTTCCTAGACTGCTTGGATTTTGTAGACTTGCCCAAGTTTTCTAGGTTCCAGTGATACCTGACGAAAGTCTACTGAATATTTTCTCCCTATGTCCAATGATTTTCTCTTGACCTCCGTGCTATTTCAGCGATCCCATGATTTTTCTTAGACTGCCTGGATTTTGTAGACTTGCCCAAGTTTTTCTAGGTTCCACCTATATTTCACGACAGTCTACTGAATATTTTTTCCCCCCATATCCAATGATTTTCTCTTGACCTCCGTGCTATTTCAGCGATCCCATGATTTTTCCTAGACTGCCTGGATTTTGTAGACTTGCCCAAGTTTTTCTAGGTTCCACCTATATTTCACGACTGTCTACTGAATATTTTCTCCCTATATGCAATGATTTTTGCTTGACCTCCGTGCTATTTCAGCGCTCCCATGCTTTTCCGAGACTGCCTGGATTTTCTAGACTTGCCCAAGTTTTTCTAGGTTCCAGTAATATTTTACGACAGTCTACTGAATATTTTTTCCCCCCATATCCAATGATTTTCTCGGGACACCGTGATATTTCAGCGATCCCATGATTTTTCCTAGACTGCCTGGATTTTGTAGACTTGCCCAAGTTTTTCTAGGTTCCACATATATTTCACGACAGTCTACTGAATATTTTCTCCTTATATGCAATGATTTTCTCTTGACCTCCGTGCTATTTCAGCGATCCCATGATTTTTCCTAGACTGCCTGGATTTTCTTGACTTGCCCAAGTTTTTCTAGGTTCCACCTATATTTCACGACAGTCTACTGAATATTTTTTCCCCCCATATCCAATGATTTTCTCTTGACCTCCGTGCTATTTCAGCGATCCCATGATTTTTCCTAGACTGCCTGGATTTTGTAGACTTGCCCAAGTTTTTCTAGGTTCCACCTATATTCCACGACAGTCTACTGAATATTTTCTCCCTATATGCAATGATTTTCTCTTGACCTCCGTGCTATTTCAGCGCTCCCATGCTTTTCCGAGACTGCCTGGATTTTCTAGACTTGCCCAAGTTTTCCTAGGTTCCAGTAATATTTTGCGACAGTCTACTGGATATTTTCTCCCTATATCCAATGATTTTCTCTTGACTTGCGTGCTATTACAACGATCCCATGATTTTTCCTAGACTGCCTGGATTTTGTAGACTTGCCCAAGTTTTTCTAGGTTCCACCTATATTTCACGACAATCTACTGAATATTTTCTCCCTATATGCAATGATTTTCGCTTGAGCTCCGTGCTATTTCAGCGCTCCCATGCTTTTCCGAGACTGCCTGGATTTTCTAGACATGCCCAAGTTTTTTTAGGTTCCAGTAATATTTTACGACAGTCTACTGAATATTTTTTCCCCCCATATCCAATGATTTTCTCTTGACCTCCGTGCTATTTCAGCGATCCCTTGATTTTTCCAAGACTGCCTGGATTTTGTAGACTTGCTCAAGTTTTTCTAGGTTCCACTTTTATTTCACGACAGTCTACTGAATATTTTCTCCCTATATCCAATGATTTTCTCTTGACCTCCGTGCTATTTCAGCGCTCCCATGCTTTTCCGAGACTGCCTGGATTTTCTAGACTTGCCCAAGTTTTCCTAGGTTCCAGTAATATTTTGCGACAGTCTGCTGAATATTTTTTTCCTCCATATCCAATGATTTTCTCTTGACCTCCGTGATATTTCAGCGATCCCATGATTTTTCCTAGACTGCCTGGATTTTCTAGACTTGCCCAAGTTTTCTAGGTTCCAGTGATACTTGACAAAAGTCTACTGAATATTTTCTCCCTATATCCAATGATTTTCTCTTGACCTCCGTGCTATTTGAGCGATCCCATGATTTTTCCTAGATTGCCTGGATTTTGTAGACTTGCCCAAGTTTTCTAGGTTCCAGTGATACCTGACGAAAGTCTACTGAATATTTTCTCCCTATATGCAATGATTTCTTCTTGACCTCCGTGCTATTTCAGCGATCCCATGATTTTTCCTAGACTGCCTGGATTTTGTAGACTTGCCCAAGTTTTTCTAGGTTCCACCTATATTCCACGACAGTCTACTGAATATTTGCTCCCTATATGCAATGATTTTCTCTTGACCTCCGTGCTATTTCAGCGCTCCCATGCTTTTCCGAGACTGCCTGGATTTTCTAGACTTGCCCAAGTTTTCCTAGGTTCCAGTAATATTTTGCGACAGTCTGCTGAATATTTTTTTCCCCCATATCCAATGATTTTCTCTTGACCTCCGTGATATTTCAGCGATCCCATGATTTTTCCTAGACTGCCTGGATTTTGTAGACTTGCCCAAGTTTTTCTAGGTTCCACCTATATTTCACGACAGTCTACTGAATATTTTCTCCCTATATGCAATGATTTCCTCTTGACCTCCGTGCTATTTCAGCGATCCCATGATTTTCCGAGACTGCCTGGATTTGCTAGACTTGCCCAAGTTTTCCTAGGTTCCAGTAATATTTTGCGACAGTCTGCTGAATATTTTTTTACCCCATATCCAAGGATTTTCTCTTGACCTCCGTGCTATTTCAGCGATCACATGATTTTCCTAGACTGCCTGGATTTTGTAGACTTGCCCAAGTTTTCTAGGTTCCAGTGATACCTGACGAAAGTCTACTGAATATTTTCTCCCTATATGCAATGATTTCTTCTTGACCTCCGTGCTATTTCAGCGATCCCATGATTTTTCCTAGACTGCCTGGATTTTGTAGACTTGCCCAAGTTTTTCTAGGTTCCACCTATATTCCACGACAGTCTACTGAATATTTTCTCCCTATATGCAATGATTTTCTCTTGACCTCCGTGCTATTTCAGCGCTCCCATGCTTTTCCGAGACTGCCTGGATTTTCTAGACTTGCCCAAGTTTTCCTAGGTTCCAGTGATATTTTGCGACAGTCTGCTGAATATTTTTTTACCCCATATCCAAGGATTTTCTCTTGACCTCCGTGCTATTTCAGCGATCACATGATTTTTCCTAGACTGCCTGGATTTTGTAGACTTGCCCAAGTTTTCTAGGTTCCAGTGATACCTGACGAAAGTCTACTGAATATTTTCTCCCTATATGCAATGATTTCCTCTTGACCTCCGTGCTATTTCAGCGATCCCATGATTTTTCCTAGACTGCCTGGATTTTGTAGACTTGCCCAAGTTTTTCTAGGTTCCACCTTTATTTCACGACAGTCTACTGAATATTTTCTCCCTATATGCAATGATTTCCTCTTGACCTCCGTGCTATTTCAGCGATCCCATGATTTTTCCTAGACTGCTTGGATTTTGTAGACTTGCCCAAGTTTTCTAGGTTCCAGTGATACCTGACGACAGTCTACTGAATATTTTCTCCCTATATCCAATGATTTTCTCTTGACCTCCGTGCTATTTCAGCGATCCCATGATTTTTCCTAGACTGCTTGGATTTTGTAGACTTGCCCAAGTTTTCTAGGTTCCAGTGATACCTGACGAAAGTCTACTGAATATTTTCTCCCTATATGCAATGATTTCTTCTTGACCTCCGTGCTATTTCAGCGATCCCATGATTTTTCCTAGACTGCCTGGATTTTGTAGACTTGCCCAAGTTTTTCTAGGTTCCACCTATATTCCACGACAGTCTACTGAATATTTTCTCCCTATATGCAATGATTTTCTCTTGACCTCCGTGCTATTTCAGCGCTCCCATGCTTTTCCGAGACTGCCTGGATTTTCTAGACTTGCCCAAGTTTTCCTAGGTTCCAGTGATATTTTGCGACAGTCTGCTGAATATTTTTTTACCCCATATCCAAGGATTTTCTCTTGACCTCCGTGCTATTTCAGCGATCACATGATTTTTCCTAGACTGCCTGGATTTTGTAGACTTGCCCAAGTTTTCTAGGTTCCAGTGATACCTGACGAAAGTCTACTGAATATTTTCTCCCTATATGCAATGATTTCCTCTTGACCTCCGTGCTATTTCAGCGATCCCATGATTTTTCCTAGACTGCCTGGATTTTGTAGACTTGCCCAAGTTTTTCTAGGTTCCACCTTTATTTCACGACAGTCTACTGAATATTTTCTCCCTATATGCAATGATTTCCTCTTGACCTCCGTGCTATTTCAGCGATCCCATGATTTTTCCTAGACTGCCTGGATTTTGTAGACTTGCCCAAGTTTTTCTAGGTTCCACCTTTATTTCACGACAGTCTACTGAATATTTTCTCCCTATATGCAATGATTTCCTCTTGACCTCCGTGCTATTTCAGCGATCCCATGATTTTTCCTAGACTGCCTGGATTTTGTAGACTTGCCCAAGTTTTTCTAGGTTCCACCTTTATTTCACGACAGTCTACTGAATATTTTCTCCCTATATGCAATGATTTTCTCTTGACCTCCGTGCTGTTTTAGCGCTCCCATGCTTTTCCGAGACTGCCTGGATTTTCTAGACTTGCCCAAGTTTTCCTAGGTTCCAGTAATATTTTGCGACAGTCTGCTGAATATTTTTTTCCCGCATATCCAATGATTTTCTCTTGACCTCCGTGATATTTCAGCGATCCCATGATTTTTCCTAGACTGCCTGGATTTTGTAGACTTGCCCAAGTTTTCTAGGTTCCAGTGATACCTGACGAAAGTCTTCTGAATATTTTCTCCCTATATCCAATGATTTTCTCTTGACCTCCGTGCTATTTCAGCGATCCCATGATTTTTCCTAGACTGCCTGGATTTTGTAGACTTGCCCAAGTTTTTCTAGGTTCCACCTATATTCCACGACAGTCTACTGAATATTTTCTCCCTATATGCAATGATTTTCTCTTGACCTCCGTGCTATTTCAGCGCTCCCATGCTTTTCCGAGACTGCCTGGATTTTCTAGACTTGCCCAAGTTTTCCTAGGTTCCAGTAATATTTTGCGACAGTCTGCTGAATATTTTTTTCCCGCATATCCAATGATTTTCTCTTGACCTCCGTGATATTTCAGCGATCCCATGATTTTTCCTAGACTGCCTGGATTTTGTAGACTTGCCCAAGTTTTCTAGGTTCCAGTGATACCTGACGAAAGTCTTCTGAATATTTTCTCCCTATATCCAATGATTTTCTCTTGACCTCCGTGCTATTTCAGCGATCCCATGATTTTTCCTAGACTGCTTGGATTTTGTAGACTTGCCCAAGTTTTCTAGGTTCCAGTGATACCTGACGAAAGTCTACTGAATATTTCCTCCCTATATGCAATGATTTCTTCTTGACCTCCGTGCTATTTCAGCGATCCCATGATGTTTCCTAGACTGCCTGGATTTTGTAGACTTGCCCAAGTTTTTCTAGGTTCCACCTATATTCCACGACAGTCTACTGAATATTTTCTCCCTATATGCAATGATTTTCTCTTGACCTCCGTGCTATTTCAGCGCTCCCATGCTTTTCCGAGACTGCCTGGATTTTCTAGACTTGCCCAAGTTTTCCTAGGTTCCAGTAATATTTTGCGACAGGCTACTGGATATTTTCTCCCTATATCCAATGATTTTCTCTTTACCTGCGTGCTATTACAACGATCCCATGATTTTTCCTAGACTGCCTCGATTTTGTAGACTTGCCCAAGTTTTTCTAGGTTCCACCTATATTTCACGACAATCTACTGAATATTTTCTCCCTATATGCAATGATTTTCGCTTGAGCTCCGTGCTATTTCAGCGCTCCCATGCTTTTCCGAGACTGCCTGGATTTTCTAGACATGCCCAAGTTTTTCTAGGTTCCAGTAATATTTTACGACAGTCTACTGAATATTTTTCCCCCCATATCCAATGATTTTCTCTTGACCTCCGTGCTATTTCAGCGATCCCTTGATTTTTCCAAGACTGCCTGGATTTTGTAGACTTGCTCAAGTTTTTCTAGGTTCCACTTTTATTTCACGACAGTCTACTGAATATTTTCTCCCTATATCCAATGATTTTCTCTTGACCTCCGTGCTATTTCAGCGCTCCCATGCTTTTCCGAGACTGCCTGGATTTTCTAGACTTGCCCAAGTTTTCCTAGGTTCCAGTAATATTTTGCGACAGTCTGCTGAATATTTTTTTCCTCCATATCCAATGATTTTCTCTTGACCTCCGTGATATTTCAGCGATCCCATGATTTTTCCTAGACTGCCTGGATTTTCTAGACTTGCCCAAGTTTTCTAGGTTCCAGTGATACTTGACAAAAGTCTACTGAATATTTTCTCCCTATATCCAATGATTTTCTCTTGACCTCCGTGCTATTTGAGCGATCCCATGATTTTTCCTAGATTGCCTGGATTTTGTAGACTTGCCCAAGTTTTCTAGGTTCCAGTGATACCTGACGAAAGTCTACTGAATATTTTCTCCCTATATGCAATGATTTCTTCTTGACCTCCGTGCTATTTCAGCGATCCCATGATTTTTCCTAGACTGCCTGGATTTTGTAGACTTGCCCAAGTTTTTCTAGGTTCCACCTATATTCCACGACAGTCTACTGAATATTTGCTCCCTATATGCAATGATTTTCTCTTGACCTCCGTGCTATTTCAGCGCTCCCATGCTTTTCCGAGACTGCCTGGATTTTCTAGACTTGCCCAAGTTTTCCTAGGTTCCAGTAATATTTTGCGACAGTCTGCTGAATATTTTTTTCCCCCATATCCAATGATTTTCTCTTGACCTCCGTGATATTTCAGCGATCCCATGATTTTTCCTAGACTGCCTGGATTTTGTAGACTTGCCCAAGTTTTTCTAGGTTCCACCTATATTTCACGACAGTCTACTGAATATTTTCTCCCTATATGCAATGATTTCCTCTTGACCTCCGTGCTATTTCAGCGATCCCATGATTTTCCGAGACTGCCTGGATTTGCTAGACTTGCCCAAGTTTTCCTAGGTTCCAGTAATATTTTGCGACAGTCTGCTGAATATTTTTTTACCCCATATCCAAGGATTTTCTCTTGACCTCCGTGCTATTTCAGCGATCACATGATTTTCCTAGACTGCCTGGATTTTGTAGACTTGCCCAAGTTTTTCTAGGTTCCACCTTTATTTCACGACAGTCTACTGAATATTTTCTCCCTATATCCAATGATTTTCTCTTGACCTCCGTGCTATTTCAGCGATCCCATGATTTTTCCTAGACTGCTTGGATTTTGTAGACTTGCCCAAGTTTTCTAGGTTCCAGTGATACCTGACGAAAGTCTACTGAATATTTTCTCCCTATATGCAATGATTTCTTCTTGACCTCCGTGCTATTTCAGCGATCCCATGATTTTTCCTAGACTGCCTGGATTTTGTAGACTTGCCCAAGTTTTTCTAGGTTCCACCTATATTCCACGACAGTCTACTGAATATTTTCTCCCTATATGCAATGATTTTCTCTTGACCTCCGTGCTATTTCAGCGCTCCCATGCTTTTCCGAGACTGCCTGGATTTTCTAGACTTGCCCAAGTTTTCCTAGGTTCCAGTGATATTTTGCGACAGTCTGCTGAATATTTTTTTACCCCATATCCAAGGATTTTCTCTTGACCTCCTTGCTATTTCAGCGATCACATGATTTTTCCTAGACTGCCTGGATTTTGTAGACTTGCCCAAGTTTTCTAGGTTCCAGTGATACCTGACGAAAGTCTACTGAATATTTTCTCCCTATATGCAATGATTTCCTCTTGACCTCCGTGCTATTTCAGCGATCCCATGATTTTTCCTAGACTGCCTGGATTTTGTAGACTTGCCCAAGTTTTTCTAGGTTCCACCTTTATTTCACGACAGTCTACTGAATATTTTCTCCCTATATGCAATGATTTCCTCTTGACCTCCGTGCTATTTCAGCGATCCCATGATTTTTCCTAGACTGCCTGGATTTTGTAGACTTGCCCAAGTTTTTCTAGGTTCCACCTTTATTTCACGACAGTCTACTGAATATTTTCTCCCTATATGCAATGATTTCCTCTTGACCTCCGTGCTATTTCAGCGATCCCATGATTTTTCCTAGACTGCCTGGATTTTGTAGACTTGCCCAAGTTTTTCTAGGTTCCACCTTTATTTCACGACAGTCTACTGAATATTTTCTCCCTATATGCAATGATTTTCTCTTGACCTCCGTGCTGTTTTAGCGCTCCCATGCTTTTCCGAGACTGCCTGGATTTTCTAGACTTGCCCAAGTTTTCCTAGGTTCCAGTAATATTTTGCGACAGTCTGCTGAATATTTTTTTCCCGCATATCCAATGATTTTCTCTTGACCTCCGTGATATTTCAGCGATCCCATGATTTTTCCTAGACTGCCTGGATTTTGTAGACTTGCCCAAGTTTTCTAGGTTCCAGTGATACCTGACGAAAGTCTTCTGAATATTTTCTCCCTATATCCAATGATTTTCTCTTGACCTCCGTGCTATTTCAGCGATCCCATGATTTTTCCTAGACTGCCTGGATTTTGTAGACTTGCCCAAGTTTTTCTAGGTTCCACCTATATTCCACGACAGTCTACTGAATATTTTCTCCCTATATGCAATGATTTTCTCTTGACCTCCGTGCTATTTCAGCGCTCCCATGCTTTTCCGAGACTGCCTGGATTTTCTAGACTTGCCCAAGTTTTCCTAGGTTCCAGTAATATTTTGCGACAGTCTACTGAATATTTTCTCCCTATATCCAATGATTTTCTCTTGACCTCCGTGCTATTTCAGCGATCCCATGATTTTTCCTAGACTGCTTGGATTTTGTAGACTTGCCCAAGTTTTCTAGGTTCCAGTGATACCTGACGAAAGTCTACTGAATATTTCCTCCCTATATGCAATGATTTCTTCTTGACCTCCGTGCTATTTCAGCGATCCCATGATGTTTCCTAGACTGCCTGGATTTTGTAGACTTGCCCAAGTTTTTCTAGGTTCCACCTATATTCCACGACAGTCTACTGAATATTTTCTCCCTATATGCAATGATTTTCTCTTGACCTCCGTGCTATTTCAGCGCTCCCATGCTTTTCCGAGACTGCCTGGATTTTCTAGACTTGCCCAAGTTTTCCTAGGTTCCAGTAATATTTTGCGACAGGCTACTGGATATTTTCTCCCTATATCCAATGATTTTCTCTTTACCTGCGTGCTATTACAACGATCCCATGATTTTTCCTAGACTGCCTCGATTTTGTAGACTTGCCCAAGTTTTTCTAGGTTCCACCTATATTTCACGACAATCTACTGAATATTTTCTCCCTATATGCAATGATTTTCGCTTGAGCTCCGTGCTATTTCAGCGCTCCCATGCTTTTCCGAGACTGCCTGGATTTTCTAGACATGCCCAAGTTTTTCTAGGTTCCAGTAATATTTTACGACAGTCTACTGAATATTTTTCCCCCCATATCCAATGATTTTCTCTTGACCTCCGTGCTATTTCAGCGATCCCTTGATTTTTCCAAGACTGCCTGGATTTTGTAGACTTGCTCAAGTTTTTCTAGTTTCCACCTATATTTCACGACAGTCTACTGAATATTTTCTCCCTATATCCAATGATTTTCTCTTGACCTCCGTGCTATTTCAGCGCTCCCATGCTTTTCCGAGACTGCCTGGATTTTCTAGACTTGCCCAAGTTTTCCTAGGTTCCAGTAATATTTTGCGACAGTCTGCTGAATATTTTTTTCCCGCATATCCAATGATTTTCTCTTGACCTCCGTGATATTTCAGCGATCCCATGATTTTTCCTAGACTGCCTGGATTTTGTAGACTTGCCCAAGTTTTCTAGGTTCCAGTGATACCTGACGAAAGTCTACTGAATATTTTCTCCCTATATCCAATGATTTTCTCTTGACCTGCGTGCTATTTCAGCGATCCCATGATTTTCCCTAGACTGCCTGGATTTTGTAGACTTGCCCAAGTTTTTCTAGGTTCCACCTATATTTCACGACAGTCTACTGAATATTTTCTCCCTATATCCAATGATTTTCTCTTGACCTCCGTGCTATTTCAGCGATCCCATGATTTTTCCTAGACTGCTTGGATTTTGTAGACTTGCCCAAGTTTTCTAGGTTCCAGTGATACCTGACGAAAGTCTACTGAATATTTTCTCCCTATATGCAATGATTTCTTCTTGACCTCCGTGCTATTTCAGCGATCCCATGATTTTTCCTAGACTGCCTGGATTTTGTAGACTTGCCCAAGTTTTTCTAGGTTCCACCTATATTCCACGACAGTCTACTGAATATTTTCTCCCTATATGCAATGATTTTCTCTTGACCTCCGTGCTATTTCAGCGCTCCCATGCTTTTCCAAGACTGCCTGGATTTTCTAGACTTGCCCAAGTTTTCCTAGGTTCCAGTAATATTTTGCGACAGTCTGCTGAATATTTTTTTCCCCCATATCCAATGATTTTCTCTTGACCTCCGTGATATTTCAGCGATCCCATGATTTTTCCTAGACTGCCTGGATTTTGTAGACTTGCCCAAGTTTTTCTAGGTTCCACCTTTATTTCACGACAGTCTACTGAATATTTTCTCCCTATATGCAATGATTTTCTCTTGACCTCCGTGCTGTTTTAGCGCTCCCATGCTTTTCCGAGACTGCCTGGATTTTCTAGACTTGCCCAAGTTTTCCTAGGTTCCAGTAATATTTTGCGACAGTCTGCTGAATATTTTTTTCCCCCATATCCAATGATTTTCTCTTGACCTCCGTGATATTTCAGCGATCCCATGATTTTTCCTAGACTGCCTGGATTTTGTAGACTTGCCCAAGTTTTTCTAGGTTCCACCTTTATTTCACGACAGTCTACTGAATATTTTCTCCCTATATGCAATGATTTCCTCTTGCCCTCCGTGCTATTTCAGCGATCCCATGATTTTCCGAGACTGCCTGGATTTGCTAGACTTGCCCAAGTTTTCCTAGGTTCCAGTAATATTTTGCGACAGTCTGCTGAATATTTTTTTCCCCCATATCCAATGATTTTCTCTTGACCTCCGTGCTATTTCAGCGATCACATGATTTTTCCTAGACTGCCTGGATTTTGTAGACTTGCCCACGTTTTCTAGGTTCCAGTGATACCTGACGAAAGTCTACTGAATATTTTCTCCCTGTATGCAATGATTTCCTCTTGACGTCCGTGCTATTTCAGCGCTCCCATGCTTTTCCGAGACTGCCTGGATTTTCTAGACTTGCCCAAGTTTTCCTAGGTTCCAGTAATACTTTACGACAGTCTGCTGAATATTTTTTTCCCCCCATATCCAATGATTTTCTCTTGACCTCCGTGATATTTCAGCGATCCCGTGATTTTTCCTAGACTGCCTGGATTTTCTAGACTTGCACAAGTTTTCTAGGTTCCAGTGATACCTGACGAAAGTCTACTGAATATTTTCTCCCTATGTCCAATGATTTTCTCTTGACCTCCGTGCTATTTCAGCGATCGCATGATTTTTCCTAGACTGCCTGGATTTTGTAGACTTGCCCAAGTTTTTCTAGGTTCCACCTATATTTCACGACAGTCTACTGAATATTTTCTCCCTTAATGCAATGATTTTCTCTTGACCTCCGTGCTATTTCGGCGCTTCCATGCTTTTCCGAGACTGCCTGGATTTTCTAGACTTGCCCAAGTTTTCCTAGGTTCCAGTAATATTTTGCGACATTTGCTGAATATTTTTTTCCCCCATATAAAATGATTTTCTCTTGACCTCTGTGATATTTCAGCGCTCCCATGATTTTTCCTAGACTGCCTGGATTTTGTTGACTTGCCCAAGTTTTTCTAGGTTCCACCTATATTTCACGACAGTCTACTGAATATTTTCTCCCTATATCCAATGATTTTCTCTTGACCTCCGTGCTATTTCAGCGATCCCATGATATTTCCTAGACTGCCTGGATTTTGTAGACTTGCCCAAGTTTTACTAGGTTCCACCTATATTTCACGACAGTCTACTGAATATTTTCTCCCTATATCCAATGATTTTCTCTTGACCTCCGTGCTATTTCAGCGATCACATGATTTTTCCTAGACTGCCTGGATTTTCTAGACTTGCCCAAGTTTTTCTAGGTTCCAGTAATATTTCACGACAGTCTACTGAATATTTCCTCCGTATATGCAATGATTTTCTCTTGATCTCCGTGCTATTTCAGCGCTCCCATGCTTTTCCGAGACTGCCTGGATTTTCTAGACTTGCCCAATTTTTCCTAAGTTCCAGTAATATTTTACGACAGTCTGCTGAATATTTTTTCCCCCCATATCCAATGATTTTCTCTTGACCTCCGTGCTATTTCAGCGATCCCATGATTTTTCCTAGACTGCCTGAATTTTCTAGACTTGCCCAAGTTTTTCTAGGTTCCACCTATATTTCACGACAGTCTACTGAATATTTTCTCCCTATATCCAATGATTTTCTCTTGACCTCCGTGCTATTTCAGCGATCACATGATTTTTCCTAGACTGCCTGGATTTTGTAGACTTGCCCAAGTTTTCTAGGTTCCAGTGATACCAGACAAAAGTCTACTGAATATTTTCTCCCTATATCCAATGATTTTCTCTTGACCTCCGTGCTATTTCAGCGATCCCATGATTTTTCCTAGACTGCCTGGATTTTGTAGACTTGCCCAAGTTTTCTAGGTTCCAGTGATACCTGACGAAAGTCTACTGAATATTTTCTCCCTATATGCAATGATTTTCGCTTGACCTCCGTGCTATTTCAGCGCTCCCATGCTTTTCCGAGACTGCCTGGATTTTCTAGACTTGCCCAAGTTTTCCTAGGTTCCAGTAATATTTTACGACAGTCTGCTGAATATTTTTTCCCCCAGTACCAATGATTTTATCATGACCTCCGTGATATTTCAGCGATCCCATGATTTTTCCTAGACTGCCTGGATTTTCTAGACTTGCCCAAGTTTTTCTAGGTTCCACCTATATTTCACGACAGTCTACTGAATATTTTCTCCCTATATCCAATGATTTTCTCTTGACCTCCGTGCTATTTCAGCGATCCCATGATTTTTCCTAGACTGCCTGGATTTTGTAGACTTGCCCAAGTTTTCTAGGTTCCAGTGATACCTGACGAAAGTCTACTGAATATTTTCTCCCTATATGCAATGATTTCCTCTTGACCTCCGTGCTATTTCAGCGATCCCATGATTTTTCCTAGACTGCCTGGATTTTGTAGACTTGCCCAAGTTTTTCTAGGTTCCACCTTTATTTCACGACAGTCTACTGAATATTTTCTCCCTATATGCAATGATTTTCTCTTGACCTCCGTGCTGTTTTAGCGCTCCCATGCCTTTCCGAGACTGCCTGGATTTTCTAGACTTGCCCAAGTTTTCCTAGGTTCCAGTAATATTTTGCGACAGTCTGCTGAATATTTTTTTCCCGCATATCCAATGATTTTCTCTTGACCTCCGTGATATTTCAGCGATCCCATGATTTTTCCTAGACTGCCTGGATTTTGTAGACTTGCCCAAGTTTTCTAGGTTCCAGTGATACCTGACGAAAGTCTTCTGAATATTTTCTCCCTATATCCAATGATTTTCTCTTGACCTCCGTGCTATTTCAGCGATCCCATGATTTTTCCTAGACTGCCTGGATTTTGTAGACTTGCCCAAGTTTTTCTAGGTTCCACCTATATTCCACGACAGTCTACTGAATATTTTCTCCCTATATGCAATGATTTTCTCTTGACCTCCGTGCTATTTCAGCGCTCCCATGCTTTTCCGAGACTGCCTGGATTTTCTAGACTTGCCCAAGTTTTCCTAGGTTCCAGTAATATTTTGCGACAGTCTACTGAATATTTTCTCCCTATATCCAATGATTTTCTCTTGACCTCCGTGCTATTTCAGCGATCCCATGATTTTTCCTAGACTGCTTGGATTTTGTAGACTTGCCCAAGTTTTCTAGGTTCCAGTGATACCTGACGAAAGTCTACTGAATATTTCCTCCCTATATGCAATGATTTCTTCTTGACCTCCGTGCTATTTCAGCGATCCCATGATGTTTCCTAGACTGCCTGGATTTTGTAGACTTGCCCAAGTTTTTCTAGGTTCCACCTATATTCCACGACAGTCTACTGAATATTTTCTCCCTATATGCAATGATTTTCTCTTGACCTCCGTGCTATTTCAGCGCTCCCATGCTTTTCCGAGACTGCCTGGATTTTCTAGACTTGCCCAAGTTTTCCTAGGTTCCAGTAATATTTTGCGACAGGCTACTGGATATTTTCTCCCTATATCCAATGATTTTCTCTTTACCTGCGTGCTATTACAACGATCCCATGATTTTTCCTAGACTGCCTCGATTTTGTAGACTTGCCCAAGTTTTTCTAGGTTCCACCTATATTTCACGACAATCTACTGAATATTTTCTCCCTATATGCAATGATTTTCGCTTGAGCTCCGTGCTATTTCAGCGCTCCCATGCTTTTCCGAGACTGCCTGGATTTTCTAGACATGCCCAAGTTTTTCTAGGTTCCAGTAATATTTTACGACAGTCTACTGAATATTTTTCCCCCCATATCCAATGATTTTCTCTTGACCTCCGTGCTATTTCAGCGATCCCTTGATTTTTCCAAGACTGCCTGGATTTTGTAGACTTGCTCAAGTTTTTCTAGTTTCCACCTATATTTCACGACAGTCTACTGAATATTTTCTCCCTATATCCAATGATTTTCTCTTGACCTCCGTGCTATTTCAGCGCTCCCATGCTTTTCCGAGACTGCCTGGATTTTCTAGACTTGCCCAAGTTTTCCTAGGTTCCAGTAATATTTTGCGACAGTCTGCTGAATATTTTTTTCCCGCATATCCAATGATTTTCTCTTGACCTCCGTGATATTTCAGCGATCCCATGATTTTTCCTAGACTGCCTGGATTTTGTAGACTTGCCCAAGTTTTCTAGGTTCCAGTGATACCTGACGAAAGTCTACTGAATATTTTCTCCCTATATCCAATGATTTTCTCTTGACCTGCGTGCTATTTCAGCGATCCCATGATTTTCCCTAGACTGCCTGGATTTTGTAGACTTGCCCAAGTTTTTCTAGGTTCCACCTATATTTCACGACAGTCTACTGAATATTTTCTCCCTATATCCAATGATTTTCTCTTGACCTCCGTGCTATTTCAGCGATCCCATGATTTTTCCTAGACTGCTTGGATTTTGTAGACTTGCCCAAGTTTTCTAGGTTCCAGTGATACCTGACGAAAGTCTACTGAATATTTTCTCCCTATATGCAATGATTTCTTCTTGACCTCCGTGCTATTTCAGCGATCCCATGATTTTTCCTAGACTGCCTGGATTTTGTAGACTTGCCCAAGTTTTTCTAGGTTCCACCTATATTCCACGACAGTCTACTGAATATTTTCTCCCTATATGCAATGATTTTCTCTTGACCTCCGTGCTATTTCAGCGCTCCCATGCTTTTCCAAGACTGCCTGGATTTTCTAGACTTGCCCAAGTTTTCCTAGGTTCCAGTAATATTTTGCGACAGTCTGCTGAATATTTTTTTCCCCCATATCCAATGATTTTCTCTTGACCTCCGTGATATTTCAGCGATCCCATGATTTTTCCTAGACTGCCTGGATTTTGTAGACTTGCCCAAGTTTTTCTAGGTTCCACCTTTATTTCACGACAGTCTACTGAATATTTTCTCCCTATATGCAATGATTTTCTCTTGACCTCCGTGCTGTTTTAGCGCTCCCATGCTTTTCCGAGACTGCCTGGATTTTCTAGACTTGCCCAAGTTTTCCTAGGTTCCAGTAATATTTTGCGACAGTCTGCTGAATATTTTTTTCCCCCATATCCAATGATTTTCTCTTGACCTCCGTGATATTTCAGCGATCCCATGATTTTTCCTAGACTGCCTGGATTTTGTAGACTTGCCCAAGTTTTTCTAGGTTCCACCTTTATTTCACGACAGTCTACTGAATATTTTCTCCCTATATGCAATGATTTCCTCTTGCCCTCCGTGCTATTTCAGCGATCCCATGATTTTCCGAGACTGCCTGGATTTGCTAGACTTGCCCAAGTTTTCCTAGGTTCCAGTAATATTTTGCGACAGTCTGCTGAATATTTTTTTCCCCCATATCCAATGATTTTCTCTTGACCTCCGTGCTATTTCAGCGATCACATGATTTTTCCTAGACTGCCTGGATTTTGTAGACTTGCCCACGTTTTCTAGGTTCCAGTGATACCTGACGAAAGTCTACTGAATATTTTCTCCCTGTATGCAATGATTTCCTCTTGACGTCCGTGCTATTTCAGCGCTCCCATGCTTTTCCGAGACTGCCTGGATTTTCTAGACTTGCCCAAGTTTTCCTAGGTTCCAGTAATACTTTACGACAGTCTGCTGAATATTTTTTTCCCCCCATATCCAATGATTTTCTCTTGACCTCCGTGATATTTCAGCGATCCCGTGATTTTTCCTAGACTGCCTGGATTTTCTAGACTTGCACAAGTTTTCTAGGTTCCAGTGATACCTGACGAAAGTCTACTGAATATTTTCTCCCTATGTCCAATGATTTTCTCTTGACCTCCGTGCTATTTCAGCGATCCCATGATTTTTCCTAGACTGCCTGGATTTTGTAGACTTGCCCAAGTTTTTCTAGGTTCCACCTATATTTCACGACAGTCTACTGAATATTTTCTCCCTTAATGCAATGATTTTCTCTTGACCTCCGTGCTATTTCGGCGCTTCCATGCTTTTCCGAGACTGCCTGGATTTTCTAGACTTGCCCAAGTTTTCCTAGGTTCCAGTAATATTTTGCGACATTTGCTGAATATTTTTTTCCCCCATATAAAATGATTTTCTCTTGACCTCTGTGATATTTCAGCGCTCCCATGATTTTTCCTAGACTGCCTGGATTTTGTTGACTTGCCCAAGTTTTTCTAGGTTCCACCTATATTTCACGACAGTCTACTGAATATTTTCTCCCTATATCCAATGATTTTCTCTTGACCTCCGTGCTATTTCAGCGATCACATGATTTTTCCTAGACTGCCTGGATTTTCTAGACTTGCCCAAGTTTTTCTAGGTTCCAGTAATATTTCACGACAGTCTACTGAATATTTCCTCCGTATATGCAATGATTTTCTCTTGATCTCCGTGCTATTTCAGCGCTCCCATGCTTTTCCGAGACTGCCTGGATTTTCTAGACTTGCCCAATTTTTCCTAAGTTCCAGTAATATTTTACGACAGTCTGCTGAATATTTTTTCCCCCCATATCCAATGATTTTCTCTTGACCTCCGTGCTATTTCAGCGATCCCATGATTTTTCCTAGACTGCCTGAATTTTCTAGACTTGCCCAAGTTTTTCTAGGTTCCACCTATATTTCACGACAGTCTACTGAATATTTTCTCCCTATATCCAATGATTTTCTCTTGACCTCCGTGCTATTTCAGCGATCACATGATTTTTCCTAGACTGCCTGGATTTTGTAGACTTGCCCAAGTTTTCTAGGTTCCAGTGATACCAGACAAAAGTCTACTGAATATTTTCTCCCTATATCCAATGATTTTCTCTTGACCTCCGTGCTATTTCAGCGATCCCATGATTTTTCCTAGACTGCCTGGATTTTGTAGACTTGCCCAAGTTTTCTAGGTTCCAGTGATACCTGACGAAAGTCTACTGAATATTTTCTCCCTATATGCAATGATTTTCGCTTGACCTCCGTGCTATTTCAGCGCTCCCATGCTTTTCCGAGACTGCCTGGATTTTCTAGACTTGCCCAAGTTTTCCTAGGTTCCAGTAATATTTTACGACAGTCTGCTGAATATTTTTTCCCCCAGTACCAATGATTTTATCATGACCTCCGTGATATTTCAGCGATCCCATGATTTTTCCTAGACTGCCTGGATTTTCTAGACTTGCCCAAGTTTTTCTAGGTTCCACCTATATTTCACGACAGTCTACTGAATATTTTCTCCCTATATCCAATGATTTTCTCTTGACCTCCGTGCTATTTCAGCGATCCCATGATTTTTCCTAGACTGCCTGGATTTTGTGGACTTGCCCAAGTTTTTCTAGGTTCCACCTTTATTTCACGAAAGTCTACTGAATATTTTCTCCCTATATGCAATGATTTCCTCTTGACCTCCGTGCTATTTCAGCGATCCCATGATTTTTCCTAGACTGCCTGGATTTTGTAGACTTGCCCAAGTTTTTCTAGGTTCCACCTTTATTTCACGACAGTCTACTGAATATTTTCTCCCTATATGCAATGATTTTCTCTTGACCTCCGTGCTGTTTTAGCGCTCCCATGCTTTTCCGAGACTGCCTGGATTTTCTAGACTTGCCCAAGTTTTCCTAGGTTCCAATAATATTTTGCGACAGTCTGCTGAATATTTTCTTCCCGCATATCCAATGATTTTCTCTTGACCTCCGTGATATTTCAGCGATCCCATGATTTTTCCTAGACTGCCTGGATTTTGTAGACTTGTCCAAGTTATTCTAGGTTCCACCTATATTTCACGACAGTCTACTGAATATTTTCTCCCTATATGCAATGATTTCCTCTTGACCTCCGTGCTATTTCAGCGATCCCATGATTTTCCGAGACTGCCTGGATTTTCTAGACTTGCCCAAGTTTTCCTAGGTTCCAGTAATATTTTGCGACAGTCTGCTGAATATTTTTTTCCCCCATATCCAATGATTTTCTCTTGACCTCCGTGCTATTTCAGCGATCACATGATTTTTCCTAGACTGCCTGGATTTTGTAGACTTGCCCAAGTTTTCTAGGTTCCAGTGATACCTGACGAAAGTCTACTGAATATTTTCTCCCTGTATGCAATGATTTCCTCTTGACGTCCGTGCTATTTCAGCGCTCCCATGCTTTTCCGAGACTGCCTGGATTTTCTAGACTTGCCCAAGTTTTCCTAGGTTCCAGTAATACTTTACGACAGTCTGCTGAATATTTTTTTCCCCCCATATCCAATGATTTTCTCTTGACCTCCGTGATATTTCAGCGATCCCGTGATTTTTCCTACACTGCCTGGATTTTCTAGACTTGCACAAGTTTTCTAGGTTCCAGTGATACCTGACGAAAGTCTACTGAATATTTTCTCCCTATGTCCAATGATTTTCTCTTGACCTCCGTGCTATTTCAGCGATCCCATGATTTTTCCTAGACTGCCTGGATTTTGTGGACTTGCCCAAGTTTTTCTAGGTTCCACCTATATTTCACGACAGTCTACTGAATATTTTCTCCCTTAATGCAATGATTTTCTCTTGACCTCCGTGCTATTTCGGCGCTTCCATGCTTTTCCGAGACTGCCTGGATTTTCTAGACTTGCCCAAGTTTTCCTAGGTTCCAGTAATATTTTGCGACATTTGCTGAATATTTTTTTCCCCCCATATAAAATGATTTTCTCTTGACCTCTGTGATATTTCAGCGCTCCCATGATTTTTCCTAGACTGCCTGGATTTTGTTGACTTGCCCAAGTTTTTCTAGGTTCCACCTATATTTCACGACAGTCTACTGAATATTTTCTCCCTATATCCAATGATTTTCTCTTGACCTCCGTGCTATTTCAGCGATCCCATGATTTTTCCTAGACTGCCTGGATTTTGTAGACTTGCCCAAGTTTTACTAGGTATCACCTATATTTCACGACAGTCTACTGAATATTTTCTCCCTATATCCAATGATTTTCTCTTGACCTCCGTGCTATTTCAGCGATCACATGATTTTTCCTAGACTGCCTGGATTTTCTAGACTTGCCCAAGTTTTTCTAGGTTCCAGTAATATTTCACGACAGTCTACTGAATATTTCCTCCCTATATGCAATGATTTTCTCTTGATCTCCGTGCTATTTCAGCGCTCCCATGCTTTTCCGAGACTGCCTGGATTTTCTAGACTTGCCCAAGTTTTCCTAAGTTCCAGTAATATTTTACGACAGTCTGCTGAATATTTTTTCCCCCCATATCCAATGATTTTCTCTTGACCTCCGTGCTATTTCAGCGATCCCATGATTTTTCCTAGACTGCCTGAATTTTCTAGACTTGCCCAAGTTTTTCTAGGTTCCACCTATATTTCACGACAGTCTACTGAATATTTTCTCCCTATATCCAATGATTTTCTCTTGACCTCCGTGCTATTTCAGCGATCCCATGATTTTTCCTAGACTGCCTGGATTTTGTAGACTTGCCCAAGTTTTCTAGGTTCCAGTGATACCTGACGAAAGTCTACTGAATATTTTCTCCCTATATGCAATGATTTTCGCTTGACCTCCGTGCTATTTCAGCGCTCCCATGCTTTTCCGAGACTGCCTGGATTTTCTAGACTTGCCCAAGTTTTCCTAGGTTCCAGTAATATTTTACGACAGTCTGCTGAATATTTTTTCCCCCAGTACCAATGATTTTATCATGACCTCCGTGATATTTCAGCGATCCCATGATTTTTCCTAGACTGCCTGGATTTTCTAGACTTGCCCAAGTTTTTCTAGGTTCCACCTATATTTCACGACAGTCTACTGAATATTTTCTCCCTATATGCAATGATTTTCTCTTGACCTCCGTGCTATTTCAGCGATCCCATGATTTTTCCTAGACTGCTTGAATTTTCTAGACTTGCCCAAGTTTTTCTAGGTTCCAGTAATATTTTACGACAGTCTACTGAATATTTTTTCCTCCCATATCCAATGATTTTCTCTTGACCTCCGTGCTATTTCAGCGATCACATGATTTTTCCTAGACTGCTTGGATTTTGTAGACTTGCCCAAGTTTTCTAGGTTCCAGTGATACCTGACGAAAGTCTACTGAATATTTTCTCCCTATGTCCAATGATTTTCTCTTGACCTCCGTGCTATTTCAGCGATCCCATGATTTTTCCTAGACTGCCTGGATTTTGTAGACTTGCCCAAGTTTTTCTAGGTTCCACCTCTATATTTCACGACAGTCTACTGAATATTTTCTCCCTATATCCAATGATTTTCTCTTGACCTCCGTGCTATTTCAGCGATCCCATGATTTTTCCTAGTCTGCCTGGATTTTGTAGACTTGCCCAAGTTTTTCTAGGTTCCACCTTTATTTCACGACAGTCTACTGAATATTTTCTCCCTGTATGCAATGATTTCCTCTTGACGTCCGTGCTATTTCAGCGCTCCCATGCTTTTCCGAGACTGCCTGGATTTTCTAGACTTGCCCAAGTTTTCCTAGGTTCCAGTAATACTTTACGACAGTCTGCTGAATATTTTTTTCCCCCCATATCCAATGATTTTCTCTTGACCTCCGTGATATTTCAGCGATCCCGTGATTTTTCCTAGACTGCCTGGATTTTCTAGACTTGCACAAGTTTTCTAGGTTCCAGTGATACCTGACGAAAGTCTACTGAATATTTTCTCCCTATGTCCAATGATTTTCTCTTGACCTCCGTGCTATTTCAGCGATCCCATGATTTTTCCTAGACTGCCTGGATTTTCTAGACTTGCCCAAGTTTTTCTAGGTTCCACCTATATTTCACGACAGTCTACTGAATATTTTCTCCCTATATGCAATGATTTTCTCTTGACCTCCGTGCTATTTCGGCGCTTCTATGCTTTTCCGAGACTGCCTGGATTTTTTAGACTTGCCCAAGTTTTCCTAGGTTCCAGTAATATTTTGCGACAGTCTGCTGAATATTTTTTTCCCCCATATCCAATGATTTTCTCTTGACCTCCGTGATATTTCAGCGATCCCATGATTTTTCCTAGACTGCCTGGATTTTCTAGACTTGCACAAGTTTTCTAGGTTCCAGTGATACCTGACGAAAGTCTACTGAATATTTTCTCCCTATGTCCAATGATTTTCTCTTGACCTCCGTGCTATTTCAGCGATCCCATGATTTTTCCTAGACTGCCTGGATTTTGTAGACTTGCCCAAGTTTTCCTAGGTTCCAGTAATATTTTGCGACATTTGCTGAATATTTTTTTCCCCCATATAAAATGATTTTCTCTTGACCTCTGTGATATTTCAGCGCTCCCATGATTTTTCCTAGACTGCCTGGATTTTGTTGACTTGCCCAAGTTTTTCTAGGTTCCACCTATATTTCACGACAGTCTACTGAATATTTTCTCCCTATATGCAATGATTTTCTCTTGACCTCCGTGCTATTTCGGCGCTTCTATGCTTTTCCGAGACTGCCTGGATTTTTTAGACTTGCCCAAGTTTTCCTAGGTTCCAGTAAGATTTTGCGACAGTCTGCTGAATATTTTTTTCCCCCATATCCAATGATTTTCTCTTGACCTCCGTGATATTTCAGCGATCCCATGATTTTTCCTAGACTGCCTGGATTTTCTAGACTTGCACAAGTTTTCTAGGTTCCAGTGATACCTGACGAAAGTCTACTGAATATTTTCTCCCTATGTCCAATGATTTTCTCTTGACCTCCGTGCTATTTCAGCGATCCCATGATTTTTCCTAGACTGCCTGGATTTTGTAGACTTGCCCAAGTTTTCCTAGGTTCCAGTAATATTTTGCGACATTTGCTGAATATTTTTTTCCCCCATATAAAATGATTTTCTCTTGACCTCTGTGATATTTCAGCGCTCCCATGATTTTTCCTAGACTGCCTGGATTTTGTTGACTTGCCCAAGTTTTTCTAGGTTCCACCTATATTTCACGACAGTCTACTGAATATTTTCTCCCTATATCCAATGATTTTCTTTTGACCTCCGTGCTATTTCAGCGATCACATGATTTTTCCTAGACTGCCTGGATTTTGTAGACTTGCCCAAGTTTTCTAGGTTCCAGTGATACCAGACAAAAGTCTTCTGAATATTTTCTCCCTATATCCAATGATTTTCTCTTGACCTCCGTGCTATTTCAGCGATCCCATGATTTTTCCTAGACTGCCTGGATTTTGTAGACTTGCCCAAGTTTTCTAGGTTCCAGTGATACCTGACGAAAGTCTACTGAATATTTTCTCCCTATATGCAATGATTTTCGCTTGACCTCCGTGCTATTTCAGCGCTCCCATGCTTTTCCGAGACTGCCTGGATTTTCTAGACTTGCCCAAGTTTTTCTAGGTTCCAGTAATATTTTACGACAGTCTACTGAATATTTTTCCCCCCCATATCCAATGATTTTCTCTTGACCTCCGTGATATTTCAGCGATCCCATGATTTTTCCTAGACTGCCTGGATTTTGTAGACTTGCCCAAGTTTTTCTAGGTTCCACCTATATTTCACGACAGTCTACTGAATATTTTTTCCCCCCATATCCAATGATTTGCTCTTGACCTCCGTGATATTTCAGCGATCCCATGATTTTTCCTAGACTGCCTGGATTTTGTTGACTTGCCCAAGTTTTTCTAGGTTCCACCTATATTTCACGACAGTCTACTGAATATTTTCTCCCTATATCCAATGATTTTCTCCTGACCTCCGTGCTATTTCAGCGATCCCATGATTTTTCCTAGACTGCCTGGATTTTGTAGACTTGCCCAAGTTTTACTAGGTTCCACCTATATTTCACGACAGTCTACTGAATATTTTCTCCCTATATGCAATGATTTCTTCTTGACCTCCGTGCTATTTCAGCGATCCCATGATTTTTCCTAGACTGCCGGGATTTTCTAGACTAGTCCAAGTTTTCTAGGTTCCAGTGATACCTGACGAAAGTCTACTGAATATTTTCTCCCTATGTCCAATAATTTTCTCTTGACCTCCGTGCTATTTCAGCGATCCCATGATTTTTCCTAGACTGCCTGGATTTTCTAGACTTGCCCAAGTTTTTCTAGGTTCCAGTAATATTTCACGACAGTCTACTGAATATTTCCTCCCTATATGCAATGATTTTCTCTTGACCTCCGTGCTATTTCGGCGCTTCCATGCTTTTCCGAGACTGCCTGGATTTTTTAGACTAGCCCAAGTTTTCCTAGGTTCCAGTAATATTTTGCGACAGTCTGCTGAATATTTTTTTCCCCCATATCCAATGATTTTCTCTTGACCTCCGTGATATTTCAGCGATCCCATGATTTTTCCTAGACTGCCTGGATTTTGTAGACTTGCCCAAGTTTTACTAGGTTCCACCTATATTTCACGACAGTCTACTGAATATTTTCTCCCTATATGCAATGATTTCTTCTTGACCTCCGTGCTATTTCAGCGATCCCATGATTTTTCCTAGACTGCCTGGATTTTCTAGACTAGTCCAAGTTTTCTAGGTTCCAGTGATACCTGACGAAAGTCTACTGAATATTTTCTCCCTATGTCCAATGATTTTCTCTTGACCTCCGTGCTATTTCAGCGATCCCATGATTTTTCCTAGACTGCCTGGATTTTGTAGACTTGCCCAAGTTTTTCTAGGTTCCACCTTTATTTCACGACAGTCTACTGAATATTTTCTCCCTATATGCAATGATTTTCTCTTGACCTCCGTGCTGTTTTAGCGCTCCCATGCTTTTCCGAGACTGCCTGGATTTTCTAGACTTGCCCAAGTTTTCCTAGGTTCCAGTAATATTTTGCGACAGTCTGCTGAATATTTTTTTCCCGCATATCCAATGATTTTCTCTTGACCTCCGTGATATTTCAGCGATCCCATGATTTTTCCTAGACTGCCTGGATTTTGTAGACTTGTCCAAGTTTTTCTAGGTTCCACCTATATTTCACGACAGTCTACTGAATATTTTTTCCCTATAGGCAATGATTTCCTCTTGACCTCCGTGCTATTTCAGCGATCCCATGATTTTCCGAGACTGCCTGGATTTTCTAGACTTGCCCAAGTTTTCCTAGGTTCCAGTAATATTTTGCGACAATCTGCTGAATATTTATTTTCCCCATATCCAATGATTTTCTCTTGACCTCCGTGCTATTTCAGCGATCACATGATTTTTCCTAGACTGCCTGGATTTTGTAGACTTGCCCAAGTTTTCTAGGTTCCAGTGATACCTGACGAAAGTCTACTGAATATTTTCTCCCTGTATGCAATGATTTCCTCTTGACGCCCGTGCTATTTCAGCGCTCCCATGCTTTTCCGAGACTGCCTGGAATTTTCTAGACTTGCCCAAGTTTTCCTAGGTTCCAGTAATACTTTACGACAGTCTGCTGAATATTTTTTTCCCCCCATATCCAATGATTTTCTCTTGACCTCCGTGATATTTCAGCGATCCCGTGATTTTTCCTAGACTGCCTGGATTTTCTAGACTTGCACAAGTTTTCTAGGTTCCAGTGATACCTGACGAAAGTCTACTGAATATTTTCTCCCTATGTCCAATGATTTTCTCTTGACCTCCGTGCTATTTCAGCGATCCCATGATTTTTCCTAGACTGCCTGGATTTTCTAGACTTGCCCAAGTTTTTCTAGGTTCCACCTATATTTCACGACAGTCTACTGAATATTTTCTCCCTATATGCAATGATTTTCTCTTGACCTCCGTGCTATTTCGGCGCTTCCATGCTTTTCCGAGACTGCCTGGATTTTTTAGACTTGCCCAAGTTTTCCTAGGTTCCAGTAATATTTTGCGACAGTCTGCTGAATATTTTTTCCCCCCATATCCTGATTTTCTCTTGACCTCCGTGCTATTTCAGCGATCCCATGATTTTTCCTAGACTGCCTGGATTTTCTAGACTTGCCCAAGTTTTTCTAGGTTCCACCTATATTTGAAGACAGTCTACTGAATATTTTTTCCCCCCATATCCTGATTTTCTCTTGACCTCCGTGCTATTTCAGCGATCCCATGATTTTTCCTAGACTGCCTGGATTTTCTAGACTTGCCCAAGTTTTTCTAGGTTCCACCTATATTTGACGACAGTCTACTGAATATTTTTTCCCCCCATATCTTGATTTTCTCTTGACCTCCGTGCTATTTCAGCGATCCCATGATTTTTCCTAGACTGCCTGGATTTTCTAGACTTGCCCAAGTTTTTCTAGGTTCCACCTATATTTCACGACAGTCTACTGAATATTTTCTCCCTATATGCAATGATTTTCTCTTGACCTCCGTGCTATTTCGGCGCTTCCATGCTTTTCCGAGACTGCCTGGATTTTCTAGACTTGCCCAAGTTTTCCTAGGTTCCAGTAATATTTTGCGACATTTGCTGAATATTTTTTTCCCCCATATAAAATGATTTTCTCTTGACCTCTGTGATATTTCAGCGCTCCCATGATTTTTCCTAGACTGCCTGGATTTTGTTGACTTGCCCAAGTTTTTCTAGGTTCCACCTATATTTCACGACAGTCTACTGAATATTTTCTCCCTATATCCAATGATTTTCTCTTGACCTCCGTGCTATTTCAGCGATCCCATGATTTTTCCTAGACTGCCTGGATTTTGTAGACTTGCCCAAGTTTTACTAGGTTCCACCTATATTTCACGACAGTCTACTGAATATTTTCTCCCTATATCCAATGATTTTCTCTTGACCTCCGTGCTATTTCTGCGATCACATGATTTTTCCTAGACTGCCTGGATTTTCTAGACTTGCCCAAGTTTTTCTAGGTTCCAGTAATATTTCACGACAGTCTACTGAATATTTCCTCCCTATATGCAATGATTTTCTCTTGATCTCCGTGCTATTTCAGCGCTCCCATGCTTTTCCGAGACTGCCTGGATTTTCTAGACTTGCCCAAGTTTTCCTAAGTTCCAGTAATATTTTACGACAGTCTGCTGAATATTTTATTCCCCCATATCCAATGATTGTCTCTTGACCTCCGTGCTATTTCAGCGATCCCATGATTTTTCCTAGACTGCCTGAATTTTCTAGACTTGCCCAAGTTTTTCTAGGTTCCACCTATATTTCACGACAGTCTACTGGATATTTTCTCCCTATATCCAATGATTTTCTCTTGACCTCCGTGCTATTTCAGCGATCACATGATTTTTCCTAGACTGCCTGGATTTTGTAGACTTGCCCAAGTTTTCTAGGTTCCAGTGATACCAGACAAAAGTCTACTGAATATTTTCTCCCTATATCCAATGATTTTCTCTTGACCTCCGTGCTATTTCAGCGATCCCATGATTTTTCCTAGACTGCCTGGATTTTGTAGACTTGCCCAAGTTTTCTAGGTTCCAGTGATACCTGACGAAAGTCTACTGAATATTTTCTCCCTATATGCAATGATTTTCGCTTGACCTCCGTGCTATTTCAGCGCTCCCATGCTTTTCCGAGACTGCCTGGATTTTCTAGACTTGCCCAAGTTTTCCTAGGTTCCACCTATATTTCACGACAGTCTACTGAATATTTTCTCCCTATATCCAATGATTTTCTCTTGACCTCCGTGCTATTTCGGCGATCCCATGATTTTTCCTAGACTGCCTGGATTTTCTAGACTTGCCCAAGTTGTTCTTGGTTCCACCTATATTTCACGACAGTCTACTGAATATTTTTTCCCCCCATATCCAATGATTTTCTCTTGACCTCCGTGCTATTTCAGCGATCCCATGATTTTTCCTAGACTGCCTGGATTTTGTAGACTTGCCCAAGTTTTTCTAGGTTCCACCTATATTTCACGACAGTCTACTGAATATTTTCTCCCTATATCCAATGATTTTCTCTTTACCTCCGTGCTATTTCAGCGATCCCATGATTTTTCCTAGACTGCCTGGATTTTCTAGACTTGCCCAAGTTTTTCTAGGTTCCACCTATATTTCACGACAGTCTACTGAATATTTTCTCCCCATATCCAAAAATTTTCTCTTGACCTCCGTGCTATTTCAGCGATCACATGATTTTTCCTAGACTGATTGGATTTTGTAGACTTGCCCAAGTTTTCTAGGTTCCAGTGATACCTGATGAAAGTCTACTGAATATTTTCTCCCTATGTCCAATGATTTTCTCTTGACCTCCGTGCTATTTCAGCGATCCCATGATTTTTCTTAGACTGCCTGGATTTTGTAGACTTGCCCAAGTTTTTCTAGGTTCCACCTATATTTCACGACAGTCTACTGAATATTTTCTCCCAATATCCAATGATTTTCTCTTGACCTCCGTGCTATTTCAGCGATCCCTTGATTTTTCCTAGACTGCCTGGATTTTCTAGACTTGCCCAAGTTTTTCTAGGTTCCACCTATATTTCACGACAGTCTACTGAATATTTTCTCCCTATATCCAATGATTTTCTCTTGACCTCCGTGCTATTTCAGCGATCCCATGATTTTTCCTAGACTGCCTGGATTTTCTAGACTTGCCCAAGTTGTTCTTGGTTCCACCTATATTTCACGACAGTCTACTGAATATTTTTTCCCCCCATATCCAATGATTTTCTCTTGACCTCCGTGCTATTTCAGCGATCCCATGATTTTTCCTAGACTGCCTGGATTTTCTAGACTTGCCCAAGTTTTTCTAGGTTCCACCTATATTTCACGACAGTCTACTGAATATTTTCTCCCCATATCCAAAAATTTTCTCTTGACCTCCGTGCTATTTCAGCGATCACATGATTTTTCCTAGACTGATTGGATTTTGTAGACTTGCCCAAGTTTTCTAGGTTCCAGTGATACCTGACGAAAGTCTACTGAATATTTTCTCCCAATATCCAATGATTTTCTCTTGACCTCCGTGCTATTTCAGCGATCCCATGATTTTTCCTAGACTGCCTGGATTTTGTAGACTTGCCCAAGTTTTTCTAGGTTCCACCTATATTTCACGACAGTCTACTGAATAATTTTTCCCCCCATGTTCGATCACAACATGGAAAAGAAAATGAAAATGAAAACACTCAGATGATATGTATTAAAATTATTTAACTGACATCGTAGTAGCCTGAGCGAATTGTTAAAAATAAAAAAGTATAGATTTTCTTGATGACGAGAGTCAGTTGAATTTTCGAGATTGCTCACTTCACATTTTGTTGGAATTCGTGTCGCTAATTGTATTATTACTCGGGTCATTTTTGTATGATTATTATAATTAGATGTGATTATCAAGTTGAGTTTTGTTCAATACATTGTAATAAAGCTATAGAATTCAAAAATCGTGTTTCGTTTAATATTCACAAATATTTTGGCTAAACATTTTGGTCCTTCGAACCGGATCAGTGGTATATCGTAATTGTTCGAACTTTGAATATTATTAGCAGCACATGGTGTTCAATCGAGTTTTGGATTATTAGTTAGTTTTCTGTGATGTGAACAGTGAAAAATTGATTTGGAAATTGTTCGGTTTCGGTTCGCGTTAGACAGTGATAATTGAACATTGGATTCTTTTTTGTGTGTGACTTTCGTCATAAAAGGGAAAATCTAAAGAGTAAGTACAGTTACTCAAATCTGCTATTTTCCATAAATTCATGCATGCATACTTCAATTCAGATAATATACTAATTCATATTTAACTGTTTTATATGATACAAAGTCATTTTATTTAATCAATATGTATGTCTCAATTATAATATATATCTAAAAAATGTAAAAAAAAATCAGATGATTTTCAATAACAGATATAATATAAATCAGATGCACGCATATGATTATAATATATAATATAATATATTATAACTCATAATTTCATTGTTAATACCACCAAATACAGTGTGCAATCGCTGATATTGAGAGCTTAAGGCGTAAATTAATTCGGTTTGGTATTGTTGTATAGTAAATTGCGCACGTAACACTAAATCAAATTAGAACCCGTTCATTTGAGATTAAGGGTTTAGTATTGGCTATATATTTGAAGACATTAAGATATTGGAAAAAGGAAACTAGTGAACTAAAGAAGTGGGCATATATAGTACATTGTGCATTTTTTTTGCTGATTAATCGAATCGCATTTGGTATCTAATAAATAACGGTAGTTCGTCCCAGGTGTTAGTTATTGCATTGCAATTATGAGTTTTTCCCCAACTAAATTGATTTTGCAACAGCAAAATATTTTGGAGCAATTCAAGCGCCTCCAAATTAATTACACCAAAGATGGGAAATCTCGTAAAACTGAGAAATATTATCGCAATCTCATCCAAAAAATAGAAAACCTTCAAAACCGGTTCGTTGAGAACAACATAAATATCGAAAACTCATTAACTGAGGAAGAATTTGCTGAATCATCATACTTCGAAAACGAATATGACCAATTTGAAACTCTCCATTTACATTTCCTGTCTGAGATAGAAGATTGCTTAGACACTGAATTGAAAGGGAAGGTGCTTGAAAGGCAACCAACTAATCTATATGATAAAGAGCTGATTGAAAATACGGAGATCAAACTGCCTAGAATAAATCTTCCGAAGTTTGGTGGTGATTATGAATCCTGGGTGTCGTTTCGAGATCTTTTTATCTCAATCATTCATAATCGACCGTCATTGACCAAAGTTGAAAAATTGCATTATTTGAAATCTAATTTGTCTGGAGAAGCAGAAAGTTTACTTCGCCATTTCGCCATTACCGACGCTAATTATGACTCAGCCTGGCAACTTCTCAATGAGAGATATGACAACAAACGGGTGCTGTTGAACATGCAATTCAAACGTTTGTTTAACATCAATAATGCAATGGAGTCAGCGTCAGCGTTGAAACTCCTTCTGGATCGTACTGTCGAGTGCGTCCAATCTATAGAAAATTTGAAAATAGAAGATTTATGGCAGTCCACTGTCGTGTATTTGACAATACAAAGACTGCCACAAGAATCAAGACAAATCTGGGAACAGGAGCAAGCTTTGAATGAGAAATTATTTTCTTTCGAAGATTTAAAAACATTTTTACATAATCGTTTTCGCACTCTGGAAGCCTCAGGTGTCGAAAATGTTAGAACCAGTCGTAATGCTTCGTTTATTCGAAATCGAAATGTACACTCCTTGCAAGTACAATCGCACCTCTGTGTACAGTGTCGTGCTCCTCATCGACTAATACACTGTGAACAATTTAAACCATTATCGCACAGCGATAAATTTAATATTGTGAAGCGAAATGGGCTTTGTTTAAATTGCCTAGATAAAGGACATCATGCGGTTAAATGTCCAAGCAAAAACAAGTGTTTCAAATGCAAAAAGGCCCACCACACGCTGTTACATCGAGATAATGCTCAACTAGTTGGCAACTCTCAACTTCTTAGTGCCACATCACAAGTAAATCAATTACATTCCGATGCCGCAATCCCTTTAAAGAATTCTGAAGTTTTATTAGCCACAGCTCTTTTAACTGTAAATTCCGAATCTGGTCCCATCGTTTTACGTGCTCTTCTTGATCAGGGCTCTCAGGTTTCATTAATTACTGAAACGGCTGCTCAGCAAATAGGCTTACGACGGAAATCAACATCGATTAGTATTTCAGGAATTGGAATTTCGAACGCACTTGTGAAGGGAGTGGTACAAATAAATGTGCACACGAGATATAACGAAGAATTAGAGTTTGTTGCAATAATCCATGACAGATTGACGAATTTAATTCCAGCGCGGACAATCATCACATCTGATTGGGATCAAATTCAGAACCTGGAACTTGCCGATCCACATTTCGATTGTCCTGGACAAATTGATCTAATTTTAGGAGCTGATGTATGTGGACAAATCATGCTGGGAGAAACACGACGATTAGCAGCTGGGCCAATCGCTCAGCGTACTCAGCTAGGCTGGGTTATTTGGGGTTCGATAAATAACGTATTATCAAGTAACTTTCAAAGTTTCAAAATTGAAGTAAATGATGACATTGCAATCAGCGAGCAATTAAAAAAATTTTGGGAATTCGAAGAAGTTAATCAACAGCGAGAGGCTACAGCTGACGAAGAATTATGTGAATCCCACTTTCGTCAACATACTACGCGAGACATTTCAGGTCGTTATACTGTAAAGCTACCATTTAAAAGTGAGACTAGTAAAACCTCATTGGGATATTCTCGAACTATAGCGCTAGCCAGTTTATTTGCACTTGAAAGACGCTTTCAAAAGGACAGTAATCTACATTCGGAATATAGTAAATGCATACAAGAGTATTTGGATCTTGGACACATGGAATCTATCAAAGATACAACCAGGGGTTTTCTCAGGAATTTTTCATGGGGGGTGTGGTCAGACTTTCAGGCGGGGTGTCCCTTTGGAACAAAGGACACAAAGGTACCTTTGTGTAGGAAAATTGTCCGCGTTAGGGGGGGTGTATGCACTTTCCAGGGGGGGTATTAGGGGGGTGTTAGGGGGGTGTAGGAAAATCTCTGGATACAACTGAGCATCTAGTGATAGGAGAACAAAAAATATGCGTAGCCTCTTATCTGCCGCATCACGCAGTGCATAAGGAGAGTAGTACCAGCAGCTGTCGAGTAGTGTTCGATGCATCAAGAAAGACTAGCTCGGGAGTATCACTGAATGAAACTCTCTTAACCGGCCCAGCTATACAGAATGATTTGGTAACTGTTCTGATGAATTGGAGACAGTATCAGTACGCATTTGTGGCTGATATTACAAAAATGTATCGCCAAATCAATGTCGATCAAGAGGACGCACAATGGCAGAGGATTCTATGGAGATCACATCCTACTGACGATATAAAGGACTATGCATTAAAAACGATCACATTTGGAACAACCTGCGCTCCCTTTTTGGCTATTCGCACTTTACATAAATTAGCCGAGGACGAGCGAGCACATCATCCCAAAGCATTCGACTCAATAAAAAATGAATTTTATGTTGACGACTTGATGTCTGGAGGCCACACTCTGCAAGACGCAATAGACAAACGGAAGGAGATATGCAAGGCGCTACAAAACGGATGTTTTCCACTTCGAAAGTGGGTCAGCAATGATGTTAGAATCTTGAAAGGCCTACCAATTGAGGATATCGAATTGAAACCAACGTTAGATTTAAAATTAGATCAAAAACACAAGTCACTCGGTATAATATGGCACCCTTTGCATGACCATTTTAGTTATTGCATCAAATTGGACGAAGGAACTGCAATATATTCGAAGCGAAAAATATTATCTGACATTGCATGAATATATGATCCATTGGGATTATTGGCACCTATTATCGTCAAAGCAAAAATTATTCTGCAGTCACTTTGGCTGCTCGGACTTTGCTGGGATGAGCCGTTGACAAATGATATCACTAAATTATGGAGTGAATTTCGAAGTAATCTGAAGACATTAGAAAATTTACGTATACCACGATGGATTAATTATAGAACTAATTCAAAAATTGAACTACATGGGTTTAGCGATGCTTCATCTAAAGCGTATGCTGCAGCAGTTTACCTTGTTATCCGTAACCAAACCCATACTAATGCACATCTCATTATTTCGAAAACTAAATTAGCTCCTGTCCGACCAGTCTCAATTCCTCGACTAGAACTGTGTGGCGCAGTGCTGCTTGCAAAACTAGTTGCTAAGGTTAAATCATCATTTAAATTACCAATTCTAGAATCTTGGCTTTGGACTGATTCAGAGATTGTATTAGCGTGGTTGAAAGGACATCCAACAAAATGGACTATATTTGTGGCCAATCGCACGACGGAAATTTTCAATTTAGTTGGTAACACACCGTGGCGTCATGTCCCTTCTAAGCAGAACCCAGCTGATTTAATAATAATCTTTGGTGGAATGGTCCTAATTGGTTGACACAAAGCCAAGACCAATGGCCTATCGCCAACACATATTATGACACTAAGATAGAGAGCAAGCGAAATGTAATGGTTAATACTATCAAGCATAATAACTCTGACCTAACAGGCCTTCTGAATAAATTTTCAAGTTTAGCTCGTTTAATAAGGATAACAGCATACTGTTTACGTTTTATTGCAGTTGCAAGAAAGCAAGCCAAACCAATAGGATATCTGACAACAAATGAATTGGCTCGATCACTCCAGTTTTGGATCAAATATAGTCAGCAAACGGAGTTCGCGTTAGAAATCTCAATTCTACAAAACAAAGAATGTTTAAACAACCATAGTAAGTTACTACGCTTACACCCTTTTCTTGATGGTGACGGAGTTTTAAGAGTTGGCGGACGTTTAACTAATGCATTTGTGTCATATGACAAAAGATTTCCAATCATTTTGCCAAAAAGTAGCAAACTAACTGAACTAATTGTTCAGCAAGTTCATCACACGACATTGCATGGCCAAACACAATTGATGTTGAGCACAATCCGAAAACGTTATTGGATCTTGAATGGACGGAATACTATCAAACGTGAAATTCACAAATGTGTTAAATGTTTTAGAGCTAAACCTTTATTATCGAAGCAACTAATGGGTAGCCTTCCAACGCCAAGAGTTAATGTTTCTAGAGCATTTACACATACAGGCATCGATTATTGTCGACCGTTCGAATACAAGGATAGGCGTGGACGTGGTGGAAGATTACAGAAGGGATATATTTCAATATTCATTTGTTTGGCAGTAAAAGCAATACATCTTGAATTTGTTTCTGACCTTACGACTGCAAGTTTTTTAGCAGCATTGAGACGGTTCATGGGGCGTCGAGGACTCTGCAACCATCTGTACAGTGACTGTGGAACAAATTTTATTGGAGCCAATGCAGAATTAAAGCGGATTATAGCATCTCACAATAACTGTGCTGCAGAGAGGCTAGCAATGGAAAACATAACGTGGCATTTCAACCCTCCTGCGTCCCCACATTTTGGAGGCCTCTGGGAGGCAGGAGTCAAGTCAGTGAAAGCGCATCTACGACGAGTTGTTAGAGGAGCAGCTCTTACTTTTGAAGAAATGACAACTGTGTTAATAGGAATCGAAGCTTGCCTCAATTCTCGCCCACTATGTCCTCTTGCTGACGATCCAATGGACATTGACGCACTTACACCCGCACATTTCCTCATCGGAGGATCTTTGATCGCAGCACCGGAAGAGAATCTATTGAATTTGAGTATAAATCATTTGGACCGATGGCAATATGTTCAACGATTAGTACAAATGTTTTGGCGAAGGTGGAAAACTGAGTATTTATCACGCTTACAATCGCGTCCTAAGTGGCTCACGGAAGTGAAGGGCCCGCGCGTTGGAGACATATGTATATTGAAAGACGATCGGGTAATCGCGTATAAATGGCCATTAGCCAGAATAATTGAAGTGCATCCAGGTACAGACTCATTGGTTCGTGTCGTGACGGTCTTCTCAAACGGTAAAACATATAAACGTCCTATCTCAAAAATCGCATTGTTGCCCATACCCAATACGGACTAAACTCAACAAATTTCAAATCGACGTCAAAGATCAATTATTGAAATTATTTAAAAAATTAATGGAACATTAAACAAAATTGGATTATCGACATTAACCCAAGATTAATGTAAACCCAAATAATAACCGTGAATTGTAACAATGGATAAATAATAAAAAATTATTAATTAATATTACTTTATAATAAATACTATAATGAATTTTAGAAGAGCAGCTAAAACCTAATTAAATGCATTGAAGTATGCATTGCTACCTTATCTCACATCCTTATGCGATTGAAAATATCGAACCATTTCCTTATTATCCTTGTATCACTTGGTCGAGGTGGCGAGTCAGGGCGCCACGTAAAAGAATAACCCTTTGTTGCTGAATGTGATGTGCCTGTACGGAGGAAATGCCACAGGTAACATTAACATTACTCTTGGTTTCGAAAGCAGCGTCTTGATCCTGGAATTCTAATTGTTCCCGAACTACGAAAAGTCAACGTTTCATGTAGGATGAAACAATCATAAACTCGATAATCGGTAAAATAGTATTGGTGGTAGAAAATACTTAGCATATCTTTGCAGGTATTAATTCTGATCTCAGCGGACCAGCGCGGGGAGTATGTTCCATCCCAACATGGAAAAGAAAATGAAAATGAAAACACTCAGATGATATGTATTAAAATTATTTAACTGACATCGTAGTAGCCTGAGCGAATTGTTAAAAATAAAAAAGTATAGATTTTCTTGATGACGAGAGTCAGTTGAATTTTCGAGATTGCTCACTTCACAATTTGTTGGAATTCGTGTCGCTAATTGTATTATTACTCGGGTCATTTTTGTATGATTATTATAATTAGATGTGATTATCAAGTTGAGTTTTGTTCAATACATTGTAATAAAGCTATAGAATTCAAAAATCGTGTTTCGTTTAATATTCACAAATATTTTGGCTAAACACCCCATATCCAATGATTTTCTCTTGACCTCCGTGATATTTCAGCGATCCCATGATTTTTCCTAGACTGCCTGGATTTTGTTGACTTGCCCAAGTTTTTCTAGGTTCCACCTATATTTCACGACAGTCTACTGAATATTTTCTCCCTATATCCAATGATTTTCTCTTGACCTCCGTGCTATTTCAGCGATCCCATGATTTTTCCTAGACTGCCTGGATTTTGTAGACTTGCCCAAGTTTTTCTAGGTTCCACCTATATTTCACGACAGTCTACTGAATATTTTCTCCCTATATCCAATGATTTTCTCTTGACCTCCGTGCTATTTCAGCGATCCCATGATTTTTATTAGACTGCTTGGATTTTGTAGACTTGCCCAAGTTTTTCTAGGTTCCACCTATATTTCACGACAGTCTACTGAATATTTTCTCCCTATATCCAATGATTTTCTCTTGACCTCCGTGCTATTTCAGCGATGCCATGATTTTTCCTAGACTGCTTGGATTTTGTAGACTTGCCCAAGTTTTTCTAGGTTCCAGTAATATTTTACGACAGTCTACTGAATATTTTTCCCCCCATATCCAATGATTTTCACTTGACCTCCGTGCTATTTAAGCGATCCCATGATTTTTCCTAGACTGGTTGAATTTTCTAGACTTGCCCAAGTTTTTCTAGGTTCCAGTAATATTTTACGACAGTCTACTGAATATTTTTTCCCCCCATATCCAATGATTTTCTCTTGACCTCCGTGCTATTTCAGCGATCACATGATTTTTCCTAGACTGCTTGGATTTTGTAGACTTGCCCACGTTTTCTAGGTTCCAGTGATACCTGACGAAAGTCTACTGAATATTTTCTCCCTATGTCCAATGATTTTCTCTTGACCTCCGTGCTATTTCAGCGATCCCATGATTTTTCCTAGACTGCCTGGATTTTCTAGACTTGCCCAAGTTTTTCTAGGTTCCACCTATATTTCACGACAGTCTACTGAATATTTTCTCCCTATATGCAATGATTTTCTCTTGACCTCCGTGCTATTTCAGCGCTCCCATGCTTTTCCGAGACTGCCTGGATTTTCTAGACTTGCCCAAGTTTTCCTAGGTTCCAGTAATATTTTGCGACAGTCTGCTGAATATTTTTTTCCCCCATATCCAATGATTTTCTCTTGACCTCCGTGATATTTCAGCGATCCCATGATTTTTCCTACACTGCCTGGATTTTGTAGACTTGCCCAAGTTTTTCTAGGTTCCACCTATATTTCACGACAGTCTACTGAATATTTTCTCCCTATATGCAATGATTTCCTCTTGACCTCCGTGCTATTTCAGCGCTCCCATGCTTTTCCCAGACTGCCTGGACTTTCTAGACTTGCCCAAGTTTTTCTAGGTTCCAGTAATATTTTACGACAGTCTACTGAATATTTTTTCTCCCCATATCCAATGATTTTCTCTTGACCTCCGTGCTATTTCAGCGATCCCATGATTTTTCCTAGACTGCCTGGATTTTGTAGACTTGCCCAAGTTTTTCTAGGTTTCTAGGTTCCACCTATATTTCACGACAGTCTATTGAATATTTTCTCCCTATATGCAATGATTTTCTCTTGACCTCCGTGCTATTTCAGCGCTCCCATGCTTTTCCGAGACTGCCTGGATTTTCTAGACTTGCCCAAGTTTTCCTAGGTTCCAGTAATATTTTGCGACAGTCTGCTGAATATTTTTTTCCCCCATATCCAATGATTTTCTCTTGACCTCCGTGATATTTCAGCGATCCCATGATTTTTCCTACACTGCCTGGATTTTGTAGACTTGCCCAAGTTTTTCTAGGTTCCACCTATATTTCACGACAGTCTACTGAATATTTTCTCCCTATATGCAATGATTTCCTCTTGACCTCCGTGCTATTTCAGCGATCCCATGATTTTCCGAGACTGCCTGGATTTTCTAGACTTGCCCAAGTTTTCCTAGGTTCCAGTAATATTTTGCGACAGTCTGCTGAATATTTTATTCCCCCATATCCAATGATTTTCTCTTGACCTCCGTGATATTTCAGCGATCCCATGATTTTTCCTGCCTGGATTTTGTAGACTTGCCCAAGTTTTCTAGGTTCCAGTGATACCTGACGAAAGTCTATTGAATATTTTCTCCCTATATCCAATGATTTTCTCTTGACCTCCGTGCTATTTCAGCGATCCCATCATTTTTCCTAGACTGCCTGGATTTTGTAGACTTCCCCAAGTTTTTCTAGGTTCCACCTATATTTCACGACAGTCTACTGGATATTTTCTCCCTATATCCAATGATTTTCTCTTGACCTGCGTGCTATTTCAACGATCCCATGATTTTTCCTAGACTGCCTGGATTTTGTAGACTTGCCCAAGTTTTTCTAGGTTCCTCCTATATTTCACGACAATCTACTGAATATTTTCTCCCTATATGCAATGTATTTCGCTTGAGCTCCGTGCTATTTCAGCGCTCCCATGCTTTTCCGAGACTGCCTGGATTTTCTAGACTTGCCCAAGTTTTCCTAGGTTCCAGTAATATTTTGCGACAGTCTGCTGAATATTTTTTTCCCCCATATCCAATGATTTTCTCTTGACCTCTGTGATATTTCAGCGATCCCATGATTTTTCCGAGACTGCCTGGATTTTCTAGACTTGCCCAAGTTTTTCTAGGTTCCGCCTATATTTCACGACAGTCTACTGAATATTTTCTCCCTATCTCCAATGATTTTCTCTTGACCTCCGTGCTACTTCAGCGATCCCATGATTTTTCCTAGACTGCTTGGATTTTGTAAACTTGCCCAAGTTTTCTAGGTTCCAGTGATACCTGACGAAAGTCTTCTGAATATTTTCTCCCTATATGCAATGATGTCCTCTTGACCTCCGTGCTATTTCAGCGATCCCATGATTTTTCCTAGACTGCCTATATTTTGTAGACTTGCCCAAGCTTTTCTAGGTTCCACCTATATTTCACGACAGTCTACTGAATATTTTCTCCCTATATGCAATGATTTTCTCTTGACCTCCGTGCTATTTCAGCGCTCCCATGCTTTTCCGAGACTGCCTGGATTTTCTAGACTTGCCCAAGTTTTCCTAGGTTCCAGTAATATTTTGCGACAGTCTGCTGAATATTTTTTTCCCCCATATCCAATGATTTTCTCTTGACCTCTGTGATATTTCAGCGATCCCATGATTTTTCCTAGACTGCCTGGATTTTGTAGACTTGCCCAAGTTTTTCTAGGTTCCACCTATATTTCACGACAGTCTACTGAATATTTTCTCCCTATATCCAATGATTTTCTCTTGACCTCCGTGATATTTCAGCGATCCCATGATTTTTCCTAGACTGCCTGGATTTTGTAGACTTGCCCAAGTTTTTCTAGGTTCCACCTATATTTCACTACAGTCTACTGAATATTTTCTCCCTATATCCAATGATTTTTTCTTGACCTCCGTGCTATTTCAGCGATCCCATGATTTTTCCTAGACTGCTTGGATTTTCTAGACTTGCTCAAGTTTTTCTAGGTTCCAGTAATATTTTACGACAGTCTACTGAATAGTTTTCCCCCCATATCCGATGATTTTCTCTTGACCTCCGTGATATTTCAGCGGTCCCATGATTTTTCCTAGACTGCGTGGATTTTCTAGACTTGCCCAAGTTTTTCCAGGTTTCACCTATATTTCACGACAGTCTACTGAATATTTTCTCCCTATATCCAATGATTTTCTCTTGACCTCCGTGCTATTTCAGCGATCCCATGATTTTTCCTAGACTGCTTGGATTTTGTAGACTTGCCCAAGTTTTCTAGGTTCCAGTGATACCGGATAAAGTCTACTGAATATTTTCTCCCTATATGCAATGATTTTCTCTTGACCTCCGTGATATTTCAGACTGCCTGGATTTTGTAGGCTTGCCCAAGTTTTTCTAGGTTCCACCTAAATTTTACGACAGTCTACTGAACATTTTTCCCCCCCATATCAAATGATTTTCTCTTGACCTCCGTGATATTTCAGCGATCCCATGATTTTTCCTAGACTGCCTGGATTTTCTAGACTTGCCCAAGTTTTTCTAGGTTCCACCTATATATCACGACAGTCTACTTAATATTGACTGACTGGATTTTGTAGACTTGCCCAAGTTTTCTAGGTTCCAGTGATACCTGACGAAAGTCTACTGAATATTTTCTCCCTATATCCAATGATTTTCTCTTGACCCCCGTGCTATTTAAGCGATCCCATGATTTTTCCTAGACTGCTTGGATTTTGTAGACTTGCCCAAGTTTGCCTAGGTTCCAGTAATATATTACGACAGTCTACTGAATATTTTGTTCCCCCATATCCAATGATTTTCTCTTGACCTCCGTGATATTTCAGCGATCCCATGATTTTTCCTAGACTGCCTGGATTTTGTAGACTTGCCCAAGTTTTCTAGGTTGCAGTGAAACCTGACGAAAGTCTACTGAATATTTTCTCCCTATATCCAATGATTTTCTCTTGACCTCCGTGCTATTTCAGCGATCCCATGATTTTTCCTAGACTGCTTGGATTTTGTAGACTTGCCCAAGTTTTTCTAGGTTCCATTAATATTTTACGACAGTCTACTGCATATTTTTTTCCCCCATATCCAATGATTTTCTCTTGACCTCCGTGATATTTCAGCGATCCCATGATTTTTCCTAGACTGCCTGGATTTTGTGGACTTGCCCAAGTTTTTCTAGGTTCCAGTAATATTTTACGCCAGTCTACTGAATATTTTTTCCCCCCATATCCAATGATTTTCTCTTGACCTCCGTGCTATTTCAGCGATCCCATGATTTTTCCTAGACTGCCTGGATTTTGTAGACTTGCCCAAGTTTTTCTAGGTTCCAGTAATATTTTACGCCAGTCTACTGAATATTTTTTCCCCCCATATCCAATGATTTTCTCTTGACCTCCGTGCTATTTCAGCGATCCCATGATTTTTCCTAGACTGCCTGGATTTTGTAGACTTGCCCAAGTTTTTCTAGGTTCCACCTATATTTCACGACAGTCTACTGAATATTTTCTCCCTATATGCAATGAGTTTCTCTCTACCTCCGTGCTATTTCAGCGCTCCCATGCTTTTCCGAGACTGCCTGGATTTTCTATACTTGCCCAAGTTTTCCTAGGTTCCACCTATATTTCACGACAGTCTACTGAATATTTTCTCCCTATATGCAATGATTTCCTCTTGACCTCCGTGCTATTTCAGCGATCCCAGGATTTTTCCTAGACTGCCTGGAATTTCTAGACTTGCCCAAATTTTCTAGGTTCCAGTGATACCTGACGAAAGTCTACTGAATATTTTCTCCCTATATCCAATGATTTTCTCTTGACCTCCGTGCTATTTCGGCGATCCCATGAATTTTCTAGACTACTTGGATTTTCTAGACTTGCCCAAGTTTTTCTAGGTTCCAGTAATATTTTACGACAGTCTACTGAATAGTTTTTCCCCCCATATCCGATGATTTTCTCTTGACCTCCGTGCTATTTCTGCGATCCCATGATTTTTCCTAGACTGCCTGGATTTTCTAGACTTGCCAAAGTTTTTCTAGGTTCCACCTATATTTCACGACAGTCTACTGAATATTTTCTCCCTATATCCAATGATTTTCTCTTGACCTCCATGCTATTTCAGCGATCCCATGATTTTTCCTAGATTGCCTGGATTTTCTAGACCTGCCCAAGTTTTTCTAGGTTCCACCTATATTTCACGACAGTTTACTGAATATTTTATCCCTATATCCAATGATTTTCTCTTGACCTCCGTGCTATTTCAGCGATCCCATGATTTTTCCTAGACTGCTTGGATTTTGTAGTCTTGCCCAAGTTTTTCTAGGCTCCAGTAATATTTTACGACAGTCTACTGAATATTTTTTCCCCCCATATCTAATGATTTTCTCTTGACCTCCGTGCTATTTCAGCGATCCCATAATTTTTCCTAGACTGCCTGGATTTTGTAGACTTGCCCAAGTTTTTCTAGGATCCACCTATATTTCACGACAGTCTACTGAATATTTTCTCCCTATATGTAATGATTTTGGCTTGACCTCCGTGCTATTTCAGCGCTCCCATGCTTTTCCGAGACTGCCTGGATTTTCTAGACTTGCCCAAGTTTTCCTAGGTTCCAGTAATCTTTTACGACAGTCTGCTGAATATTTTTTTCCCCCATATCCAATGATTTTCTCTTGACCTCCGTGATATTTCAGCGATCCCATGATTTTTCCTAGACTGCCTGGATTTTGTAGACTTGCCCAAGTTTTTCTAGGTTCCACCTATATTTCACGACAGTCTACTGAATATTTTCTCCCTATATGCAATGATTTTCTCTTGACCGCCGTGCTATTTCGGCGCTCCCATGCTTTTCCGAGACTGCCTGGATTTTCAAGACTTGCCCACGTTTTTCTTGGTTCCAGTAATATTTTACGACAGTCTACTGAATATTTTTTCCCCCCATATCCGATGATTTTCTCTTGACCTCCGTGCTATTTCAGCGATCCCATGATTTTTCCTAGACTGCCTGGATTTTGTAGACTTGCCCAAGTTTTTCTAGGTTCCACCTATATTTCACGACAGTCTACTGAATATTTTCTCCCTATATGCAATGATTTTCTCTTGACCTCCGTGCTATTTAAGCGCTCCCATGCTATTCCGCGACTGCCTGGATTTTCTAGACTTGCCCAAGTTTTCCTAGGCTCCACCTATATTTCACGACAGTCTACTGAATATTTTATCCCTATATCCAATGATTTTCTCTTGACCTCCGTGCTATTTCAGCGATCACATGATTTTTCCTAGACTGACTGGATTTTCTAGACTTGCCCAAGTTTTCTAGGTTCCAGTGATACCTGACGAAAGTCTACTGAATATTTTCTCCCTATATCCAATGATTTTCTCTTGACCCCCGTGCTATTTAAGCGATCCCATGATTTTTCCTAGACTGCTTGGATTTTGTAGACTTGCCCAAGTTTGCCTAGGTTCCAGTAATATTTTACGACAGTCTACTGAATATTTTGTTCCCCCATATCCAATGATTTTCTCTTGACCTCCGTGATATTTCAGCGATCCCATGATTTTTCCTAGACTGCCTGGATTTTGTAGACTTGCCCAAGTTTTCTAGGTTCCAAAGAAACCTGACGAAAGTCTACTGAATATTTTCTCCCTATATCCAATGATTTTCTCTTGACCTCCGTGCTATTTCAGCGATCCCATGATTTTTCCTAGACTGCTTGGATTTTGTAGACTTGCCCAAGTTTTTCTAGGTTCCAGTAATATTTTACGACAGTCTACTGCATATTTTTTTCCCCCATATCCAATGATTTTCTCTTGACCTCCGTGATATTTCAGCGATCCCATGATTTTTCCTAAACTGCCTGGATTTTGTGGACTTGCCCAAGTTTTTCTAGGTTCCAGTAATATTTTACGCCAGTCTACTGAATATTTTTTCCCCCCATATCCAATGATTTTCTCTTGACCTCCGTGCTATTTCAGCGATCCCATAATTTTTCCTAGACTGCCTGGATTTTGTAGACTTGCCCAAGTTTTTCTAGGTTCCAGTAATATTTTACGCCAGTCTACTGAATATTTTTTCCCCCCATATCCAATGATTTTCTCTTGACCTCCGTGCTATTTCAGCGATCCCATGATTTTTCCTAGACTGCCTGGATTTTGTAGACTTGCCCAAGTTTTTCTAGGTTCCACCTATATTTCACGACAGTCTACTGAATATTTTCTCCCTATATGCAATGATTTTCTCTTGACCTCCGTGCTATTTCGGCGCTCCCATGCTTTTCCGAGACTGCCTGGATTTTCTAGACGTGCCCAAGTTTTCCTAGGTTCCAGTAATATTTCGCGACAGTCTGCCGAATATTGTTTTCCCCCATAACCATTGATTTTCTCTTGACCTCCGTGATATTTCAGCGATCCCATGATTTTTCCTAGACTGCCTGGATTTTGTAGACTTGCCCAAGTTTTCTAGGTTCCAGTGATACCTGACGAAAGTCTACTGAATATTTTCTCCCTATATCCAATGATTTTCTCTTGACCTCCGTGCTATTTCGGCGACCCCATGATTTTTCCTAGACTGCCTGGATTTTGTAGACTTGCCCAAGTTTTTCTAGGTTCCACCTATTATTCACGACAGTCTACTGAATATTTTCTCCCTATATCCAATGATTTTCTCTTGACCTCCGTGCTATTTCAGCGATCACATGATTTTTCCTAGACTGCCTGGATTTTGTAGACTTGCCCAAGTTTTCCAGGTTCCAGTGATACCTGACGAAAGTCTACTGAATATTTTCTCCCTATATCCAATGATTTTCTCTTGACCTCCGTGCTATTTCAGCGATCCCATGATTTTTCTCAGACTGCTTGGATTTTGTAGACTTGCCTAAGTATTTCTAGGTTCCAGTAATATTTTACGACAGTCTTCTGAATATTTTTTCCCCCCATATCCAATGATTTTGTCTTGACCTCCGTGCTATTTCTGCGATCCCATGATTTTTCCTAGACTGCCTGGATTTTGTAGACTTGCCCAAGTTTTTCTAGGTTCCAGTAATATTTTACGACAGTCTACTGAATATTTTCTCCCTATATGCAATGATTTTCTCCTGACCTCCGTGCTATTTCGGCGCTCCCATGCTTTTCCGAGACTGCCTGGATTTTCTAGACTTGCCCAAGTTTTTCTAGGTTCCAGTAATATTTTACGACAGTCTACTGAATATTTTTTCCCCCCATATCCGATGATTTTCTCTTGACCTCCGTGCTATTTCAGCGATCCCATGATTTTTCCTAGACTGCCTGGATTTTCTAGACTTGCCCAAGTTTTTCTAGGTTCCACCTGTATTTCACGACAGTCTACTGAATATTTTCTCCCTATATGAAATGATTTTCGCTTGACCTCCGTGCTATTTCAGCGCTCCCATGCTTTTCCGAGACTGCCTGGATTTTCTAGACTTGCCCAAGTTTTCCTAGGTTCCAGTAATATTTAACGACAGTCTGCTGAATATTTTTTTCCCCATATCCAATGATTTTCTCTTGACCTCCGTGATATTTCAGCGATCCCATAATTTTTCCTAGACTGCCTGGATTTTGTAGACTTGCCCAAGTTTTTCTAGGTTCCACCTATATTTCACGACAGTCTACTGAATATTTTCTCCCTATATGCAATGATTTTCTCTTGACCTCCGTGCTATTTCGGCGCTCCCATGCTTTTCCGAGACTGCCTGGATTTTCTAGACTTGCCCAAGTTTTTCTAGGTTCCAGTAATATTTTACGACAGTCTACTGAATATTTTTTCCCCCCATATCCGATGATTTTCTCTTGACCTCCGTGCTATTTCAGCGATCCCATGATTTTTTCCTAGACTGCCTGGATTTTGTAGATTTGCCCAAGTTTTTCTAGGTTCCACCTATATTTCACGACAGTCTACTGAATATTTTCTCCCTATATCCAATGATTTTCTCTTGACCTCCGTGCTATTTCAGCGAACCCATGATTTTTCCTAGACTGCTTGGATTTTGTAGACTTGCCCAAGTTTTTCTAGGTTCCAGTAATTTTTAACGACAGTCTACTGAATATTTTTTTCCCCCATATCCGATGATTTTCTCTTGACCTCTGCGCTATTTCAGCGATCCCATGATTTTTCCTAGACTGCTTGGATTTTGTAGACTTGCCCAAGTATTTCTAGGTTCCAGTAATATTTTACGACAGTCTACTGAATATTTTTTCCCCATATCCAATGATTTTCTCTTGACCTCCGTGCTATTTCAGCGATCCCATGATTTTTCCTAGACTGCCTGGATTTTGTAGGCTTGCCCAAGTTTTCTAGGTTCCAGTGATACCTGACGAAAGTCTACTGAATATTTTCTCCCTATATCCAATGATTTTCTCTTGACCTCCGTGCTATTTCAGCGATCCCATGATTTTTCCTAGACTGCTTGGATTTTGTAGACTTGCCCAAGTATTTCTAGGTTCCAGTAATATTTTACGACAGTCTACTGAATATTTTTTCCCCCCATATCCAATGATTTTGTCTTGACATCCGTGCTATTTCAGCGATCCCATGATTTTTCCTAGACTGCCTGGATTTTGTAGACTTGCCCAAGTTTTTTTAGGTTTCAGTAATATTTTACGACAGTCTACTGAATATTTTCTCCCTATATGCAATGATTTTCTCTTGACCTCCGTGCTATTTCGGCGCTTCCATGCTTTTCCGAGACTGCCTGGATTTTCTAGACTTGCCCAAGTTTTTCTAGGTCCCAGTAATATTTTACGACAGTCTACTGAATATTTTTTCCCCCCATATCCGATGACTTTCTCTTGACCTTCGTGCTATTTCGGCGATCCCATGATTTTTCCTAGACTGCCTGGATTTTGTAGACTTGCCCAAGTTTTTCTAGGTTCCACCTATATTTCACGACAGTCTACTGAATATTTTCTCCCTATATCCAATGATTTTCTCTTGACCTCCGTGCTATTTCAGCGATCCCATGATTTTTCCTAGACTGCTTGGATTTGTAGACTTGCCCAAGTTTTTCTAGGTTCCAGTAATTTTTTACGACAGTCTACTGAATATTTTTTTCCCCCATATCCGATGATTTTCTCTTGACCTCTGCGCTATTTCAGCGATCCCATGATTTTTCCTAGACTGCTTGGATTTTGTAGACTTGCCCAAGTATTTCTAGGTTCCAGTAATATTTTACGACAGTCTACTGAATATTCTTTCCCCCATATCCAATGATTTTCTCTTGACCTCCGTGCTATTTCAGCGATCCCATGATTTTTCCTAGACTGCCTGGATTTTGTAGACTTGCCCAAGTTTTTCTAGGTTCCACCTATATTTCACGACAGTCTACTGAATATTTTCTCCCTATATCCAATGATTTTCTCTTGACCTCCGTGCTATTTCAGCGATCCCATGATTTTTCCTAGACTGCTTGGATTTGTAGACTTGCCCAAGTTTTTCTAGGTTCCAGTAATATTTTACGAAAGTCTACTGAATATTTTCTCCCTATATCCAATGATTTTCTCTTGACCTCCGTGCTATTTCAGCGATCCCATGATTTTTCCTAGACTGCTTGGATTTGTAGACTTGCCCAAGTTTTTCTAGGTTCCAGTAATTTTTTACGACAGTCTACTGAATATTTTGTTCCCCCATATCCGATGATTTTCTCTTGACCTCTGCGCTATTTCAGCGATCCCATGATTTTTCCTAGACTGCTTGGATTTTGTAGACTTGCCCAAGTATTTCTAGGTTCCAGTAATATTTTACGACAGTCTACTGAATATTCTTTCCCCCATATCCAATGATTTTCTCTTGACCTCCGTGCTATTTCAGCGATCCCATGATTTTTCCTAGACTGCCTGGATTTTGTAGACTTGCCCAAGTTTTTCTAGGTTCCACCTATATTTCACGACAGTCTACTGAATATTTTCTCCCTATATCCAATGATTTTCTCTTGACCTCCGTGCTATTTCAGCGATCCCATGATTTTTCCTAGACTGCTTGGATTTGTAGACTTGCCCAAGTTTTTCTAGGTTCCAGTAATATTTTACGAAAGTCTACTGAATATTTTCTCCCTATATCCAATGATTTTCTCTTGACCTCCGTGCTATTTCAGCGATCCCATGATTTTTCCTAGACTGCTTGGATTTGTAGACTTGCCCAAGTTTTTCTAGGTTCCAGTAGTTTTTTACGACAGTCTACTGAATATTTTTTTCCCCCATATCCGATGATTTTCTCTTGACCTCTGCGCTATTTCAGCGATCCCATGATTTTTCCTAGACTGCTTGGATTTTGTAGACTAGCCCAAGTATTTCTAGGTTCCAGTAATATTTTACGACAGTCTACTGAATATTTTTTCCCCCATATCCAATGATTTTATCTTGACCTCCGTGCTATTTTAGCGATCCCATGATTTTTCCTAGACTGCTTGGATTTTGTAGACTTGCCCAAGTATTTCTAGGTTCCAGTAATATTTTACGACAGTCTACTGAATATTTTTTCCCCCCATATCCAATGATTTTGTCTTGACCTCCGTGCTATTTCAGCGATCCCATGAATTTTCCTAGACTGCCTGGATTTTGTAGACTTGCCCAAGTTTTTCTAGGTTCCACCTATATTTCACGACAGTCTACTGAATATTTTCTCCCTATATCCAATGATTTTCTCTTGACCTCCGTGCTATTTCAGCGATCACATGATTTTTCCTAGACTGCCTGGATTTTCTAGACTTGCCCAAGTTTTCTAGGTTCCTGTGATACCTGACGAAAGTCTACTGAATATTTTCCCCCTATATCCAATGATTTTATCTTGACCTCCGTGCTATTTTAGCGATCCCATGATTTTTCCTAGACTGCTTGGATTTTGTAGACTTGCCCAAGTATTTCTAGGTTCCAGTAATATTTTACGACAGTCTACTGAATATTTTTTCCCCCCATATCCAATGATTTTGTCTTGACCTCCGTGCTATTTCAGCGATCCCATGAATTTTCCTAGACTGCCTGGATTTTGTAGACTTGCCCAAGTTTTTCTAGGTTCCACCTATATTTCACGACAGTCTACTGAATATTTTCTCCCTATATGCAATGATTTTCTCTTGACCTCCGTGCTATTTCGGCGCTCCCATGCTTTTCCGAGACTGCCTGGATTTTCTAGACTTGCCCAAGTTTTTCTAGGTTCCAGTAATATTTTACGACAGTCTACTGAATATTTTTCCCCCCCATATCCGATGGTTTTCTCTTGACCTCCGTGCTATTTCAGCGATCCCATGATTTTTCCTAGACTGCCTGGATTTTGTAGACTTGCCCAAGTTTTTTTAGGTTCCAGTAATATTTAACGACAGTCTACTGAATATTTTTTCCCCCCATATCCGATGATTTTCTCTTGACCTCCGTGATATTTCAGCGATCCCATGATTTTTCCTAGACTGCCTGGATTTTGTAGACTTGCCCAAGTTTTTCTAGGTTCCACCTATATTTCACGACAGTCTACTGAATATTTTCTCCCTATATGCAATGATTTTCTCTTGACCTCCGTGCTATTTCGGCGCTCCCATGCTTTTCCGAGACTGCCTGGATTTTCTAGACTTGCCCAAGTTTTTCTAGGTTCCAGTAATATTTAACGACAGTCTACTGAATATTTTTTCCCCCCATATCCGATGATTTTCTCTTGACCTCTGCGCTATTTCAGCGATCCCATGATTTTTCCTAGTCTGCTTGGATTTTGTAGACTTGCCCAAGTATTTCTAGGTTCCAGTAATATTTTACGACAGTCTACTGAATATTTTTTCCCCCATATCCAATGATTTTCTCTTGACCTCCGTGCTATTTCAGCGATCCCATGATTTTTCCTAGACTGCCTGGATTTTGTAGACTTGCCCAAGTTTTTCTAGGTTCCACCTATATTTCACGACAGTCTACTGAATATTTTCTCCCTATATGCAATGATTTTCTCTTGACCTCCGTGCTATTTCGGCGCTCCCATGCTTTTCCGAGACTACCTGGATTTTCTAGACGTGCCCAAGTTTTCCTAGGTTCCAGTAATATTTCGCGACAGTCTGCCGAATATTTTTTTCCCCCATATCCATTGATTTTCTCTTGACCTCCGTGATATTTCAGCGATCCCATGATTTTTCCTAGACTGCCTGGATTTTGTAGACTTGCCCAAGTTTTCTAGGTTCCAGTGATACCTGACGAAAGTCTACTGAATATTTTCTCCCTATATCCAATGATTTTCTCTTGACCTCCGTGCTATTTCAGCGATCCCATGATTTTTCCTAGACTGCTTGGATTTTGTAGACTTGCCCAAGTATTTCTAGGTTCCAGTAATATTTTACGACAGTCTACTGAATATTTTTTCCCCCCATATCCAATGATTTTGTCTTGACCTCCGTGCTATTTCAGCGATCCCATGATTTTTCCTAGACTGCCTGGATTTTGTAGACTTGCCCAAGTTTTTTTAGGTTTCAGTAATATTTTACGACAGTCTACTGAATATTTTCTCCCTATATGCAATGATTTTCTCTTGACCTCCGTGCTATTTCGGCGCTTCCATGCTTTTCCGAGACTGCCTGGATTTTCTAGACTTGCCCAAGTTTTTCTAGGTCCCAGTAATATTTTACGACAGTCTACTGAATATTTTTTCCCCCCATATCCGATGACTTTCTCTTGACCTCCGTGCTATTTCGGCGATCCCATGATTTTTCCTAGACTGCCTGGATTTTGTAGACATGCCCAAGTTTTTCTAGGTTCCACCTATATTTCACGACAGTCTACTGAATATTTTCTCCCTATATCCAATGATTTTCTCTTGACCTCCGTGCTATTTCAGCGATCCCATGATTTTTCCTAGACTGCTTGGATTTGTAGACTTGCCCAAGTTTTTCTAGGTTCCAGTAATTTTTTACGACAGTCTACTGAATATTTTTTTCCCCCATATCCGATGATTTTCTCTTGACCTCTGCGCTATTTCAGCGATCCCATGATTTTTCCTAGACTGCTTGGATTTTGTAGACTTGCCCAAGTATTTCTAGGTTCCAGTAATATTTTACGACAGTCTACTGAATATTCTTTCCCCCATATCCAATGATTTTCTCTTGACCTCCGTGCTATTTCAGCGATCCCATGATTTTTCCTAGACTGCCTGGATTTTGTAGACTTGCCCAAGTTTTTCTAGGTTCCACCTATATTTCACGACAGTCTACTGAATATTTTCTCCCTATATCCAATGATTTTCTCTTGACCTCCGTGCTATTTCAGCGATCCCATGATTTTTCCTAGACTGCTTGGATTTGTAGACTTGCCCAAGTTTTTCTAGGTTCCAGTAATATTTTACGACAGACTACTGAATATTTTCTCCCTATATCCAATGATTTTCTCTTGACCTCCGTGCTATATCAGCGATCCCATGATTTTTCCTAGACTGCTTGGATTTGTAGACTTGCCCAAGTTTTTCTAGGTTCCAGTAATTTTTTACGACAGTCTACTGAATATTTTTTTCCCCCATATCCGATGATTTTCTCTTGACCTCTGCGCTATTTCAGCGATCCCATGATTTTTCCTAGACTGCTTGGATTTTGTAGACTTGCCCAAGTATTTCTAGGTTCCAGTAATATTTTACGACAGTCTACTGAATATTTTTTCCCCCATATCCAATGATTTTATCTTGACCTCCGTGCTATTTTAGCGATCCCATGATTTTTCCTAGACTGCTTGGATTTTGTAGACTTGCCCAAGTATTTCTAGGTTCCAGTAATATTTTACGACAGTCTACTGAATATTTTTTCCCCCCCATATCCAATGATTTTGTCTTGACCTCCGTGCTATTTCAGCGATCCCATGAATTTTCCTAGACTGCCTGGATTTTGTAGACTTGCCCAAGTTTTTCTAGGTTCCACCTATATTTCACGACAGTCTACTGAATATTTTCTCCCTATATCCAATGATTTTCTCTTGACCTCCGTGCTATTTCAGCGATCACATGATTTTTCCTAGACTGCCTGGATTTTCTAGACTTGCCCAAGTTTTCTAGGTTCCTGTGATACCTGACGAAAGTCTACTGAATATTTTCCCCCTATATCCAATGATTTTCTCTTGACCTCCGTGCTATTTCAGCGATTCCATGATTTTTCCTAGACTGCTTGGATTTTGTAGACTTGCCCAAGTATTTCTAGGTTCCAGTAATATTTTACGACAGTCTACTGAATATTTTTTCCCCCCATATCCAATGATTTTGTCTTGACCTCCGTGCTATTTCAGCGATCCCATGAATTTTCCTAGACTGCTTGGATTTTGTAGACTTGCCCAAGTTTTTCTAGGTTCCACCTATATTTCACGACAGTCTACTGAATATTTTCTCCCTATATCCAATGATTTTCTCTTGACCTCCGTGCTATTTCAGCGATCACATGATTTTTCCTAGACTGCCTGGATTTTCTAGACTTGCCCAAGTTTTCTAGGTTCCTGTGATACCTGACGAAAGTCTACTGAATATTTTCCCCCTATATCCAATGATTTTCTCTTGACCCACGTGCTATTTCAGCGATTCCATGATTTTTCCTAGACTGCTTGGATTTTGTAGACTTGCCCAAGTATTTCTAGGTTCCAGTTATATTTTACGACAGTCTACTGAATATTTTTTCCCCCCATATCCAATGATTTTCTCTTGACCTCCGTGCTATTTCAGCGATCCCATGATTTTTCCTAGACTGCTTGGATTTGTAGACTTGCCCAAGTTTTTCTAGGTTCCAGTAATATTTTACGACAGTCTACTGAATATTTTCTCCCTATATGCAATGATTTTCTCTTGACCTCCGTGCTATTTCGGCGCTCCCATGCTTTTCCGAGACTGCCTGGATTTTCTAGACTTGCCCAAGTTTTTCTAGGTTCCAGTAATATTTTACGACAGTCTACTGAATATTTTTCCCCCCCATATCCGATGATTTTCTCTTGACCTCCGTGCTATTTCAGCGATCCCATGATTTTTCCTAGACTGCCTGGATTTTGTAGACTTGCCCAAGTTTTTTTAGGTTCCAGTAATATTTTACGACAGTCTACTGAATATTTTTTCCCCCCATATCCGATGATTTTCTCTTGACCTCCGTGATATTTCAGCGATCCCATGATTTTTCCTAGACTGCCTGGATTTTGTAGACTTGCCCAAGTTTTTCTAGGTTCCACCTATATTTCACGACAGTCTACTGAATATTTTCTCCCTATATGCAATGATTTTCTCTTGACCTCCGTGCTATTTCGGCGCTCCCATGCTTTTCCGAGACTGCCTGGATTTTCTAGACTTGCCCAAGTTTTTCTAGGTTCCAGTAATATTTAACGACAGTCTACTGAATATTTTTTCCCCCCATATCCGATGATTTTCTCTTGACCTCCGTGCTATTTCAGCGATCCCATGATTTTTCCTAGACTCCTTGGATTTTGTAGACTTGCCCAAGTTTTTCTAGGTTCCAGTAATTTTTTACGACAGTCTACTGAATATTTTTTTCCCCCATATCCGATGATTTTCTCTTGACCTCTGCGCTATTTCAGCGATCCCATGATTTTTCCTAGTCTGCTTGGATTTTGTAGACTTGCCCAAGTATTTCTAGGTTCCAGTAATATTTTACGACAGTCTACTGAATATTTTTTTCCCCCATATCCAATGATTTTCTCTTGACCTCCGTGATATTTCAGCGATCCCATGATTTTTCCTAGACTGCCTGGATTTTGTAGACTTGCCCAAGTTTTTCTAGGTTCCACCTATATTTCACGACAGTCTACTGAATATTTTCTCCCTATATGCAATGATTTTCTCTTGACCTCCGTGCTATTTCGGCGCTCCCATGCTTTTCCGAGACTGCCTGGATTTTCTAGACTTGCCCAAGTTTTTCTAGGTTCCAGTAATATTTAACGACAGTCTACTGAATATTTTTTCCCCCCATATCCGATGATTTTCTCTTGACCTCCGTGCTATTTCAGCGATCCCATGATTTTTCCTAGACTCCTTGGATTTTGTAGACTTGCCCAAGTTTTTCTAGGTTCCAGTAATTTTTTACGACAGTCTACTGAATATTTTTTCCCCCCATATCCGATGATTTTCTCTTGACCTCTGCGCTATTTCAGCGATCCCATGATTTTTCCTAGTCTGCTTGGATTTTGTAGACTTGCCCAAGTATTTCTAGGTTCCAGTAATTTTTTACGACAGTCTACTGAATATTTTTTTCCCCCATATCCAATGATTTTCTCTTGACCTCTGTGCTATTTCAGCGATCCCATGATTTTTCCTAGACTGCCTGGATTTTGTAGACTTGCCCAAGTTTTTCTAGGTTCCACCTATATTTCACGACAGTCTACTGAATATTTTCTCCCTATATGCAATGATTTTCTCTTGACCTCCGTGCTATTTCGGCGCTCCCATGCTTTTCCGAGACTACCTGGATTTTCTAGACGTGCCCAAGTTTTCCTAGGTTCCAGTAATATTTCGCGACAGTCTGCCGAATATTTTTTTCCCCCATATCCATTGATTTTCTCTTGACCTCCGTGATATTTCAGCGATCCCATGATTTTTCCTAGACTGCCTGGATTTTCTAGACTTGCCCAAGTTTTTCTAGGTTGCAGTAATATTGTACGACAGTCTGCTGAATATTTTTTTCCCCCATATCCAATGATTTTCTCTTGACCTCCGTGATATTTCAGCGATCCCATGATTTTTCCTAGACTGCCTGGATTTTGTTGACTTGCCCAAGTTTTTCTAGGTTCCACCTATATTTCACGACAGTCTACTGAATATTTTCTCCCTATATGCAATGATTTTCGCTTTACCTCCGTGCTATTTCAGCGCTCCCATGCTTTTCCGAGACTGCCTGGATTTTCTAGACTTGCCCAAGTTTTTCTAGGTTGCAGTAATATTTTACGACAGTCTACTGAATATTTTTTCCCCCCATTTCCAATGATTTTCTCTTGACCTCCGTGCTATTTCAGCGATCCCATGATTTTTCCTAGACTGCCTGGATTTTGTAGACTTGCCCAAGTTTTTCTAGGTTCCACCTATATTTCACGACAGTCTACTGAATATTTTCTCCCTATATGCAATGATTTTCGCTTGACTTCGTGCTATTTCAGCGCTCCCATGCTTTTCCGAGACTGCCTGGATTTTCTAGACGTGCCCAAGTTTTCCTAGGTTCCAGTAATATTTCGCGACAGTCTGCCGAATATTTTTTTCCCCCATATCCATTGATTTTCTCTTGACCTCCGTGATATTTCAGCGATCCCATGATTTTTCCTAGACTGCCTGGATTTTGTTGACTTGCCCAAGTTTTTCTAGGTTCCACCTATATTTCACGACAGTCTACTGAATATTTTCTCCCTATATGCAATGATTTTCGCTTTACCTCCGTGCTATTTCAGCGCTCCCATGCTTTTCCGAGACTGCCTGGATTTTCTAGACTTGCCCAAGTTTTTCTAGGTTGCAGTAATATTTTACGACAGTCTACTGAATATTTTTTTCCCCCATATCCAATTATTTTCTCTTGACCTCCGTGATATTTCAGCGATCCCATGATTTTTCCTAGACTGCCTAAATTTTGTTGACTTGCCCAAGTTTTTCTAGGTTCCACCTATATTTCACGACAGTCTACTGAATATTTTCTCCCTATATGCAATGATTTTCGCTTTACCTCCGTGCTATTTCAGCGCTCCCATGCTTTTCCGAGACTGCCTGGATTTTCTAGACTTGCCCAAGTTTTTCTAGGTTGCAGTAATATTTTACGACAGTCTACTGAATATTTTTTCCCCCCATATCCATTGATTTTCTCTTGACCTCCGTGCTATTTCAGCGATCCCATGATTTTTCCTAGACTGCCTGGATTTTGTAGACTTGCCCAAGTTTTTCTAGGTTCCAGTAATATTGAACGACAGTCTGCTGAATATTTTTTTCCCCCATATCCAATGATTTTCTCTTGACCTCCGTGCTATTTCAGCGATCCCATGATTTTTCCTAGACTGCTTGGATTTTGTAGACTTGCCCAAATTTTTCTAGGTTCCAGTAATATTGTACGACAGTCTACTGAATATTTTTCCCCCCCATATCCGATGATTTTCTCTCGACCTCCGTGCTATTTCAGCGATCACATGATTTTTCCTAGACTGCCTGGATTTTGTAGACTTGCCCAAGTTTTCTAGGTTCCAGTGATACCTGACGAAAGTCTACTGAATATTTTCTCCCTATATCCAATGATTTTCTCTTGACCTCCGTGCTATTTCAGCGATCCCATGATTTTTCCTAGACTGCCTGGATTTTCTAGACTTGCCCAAGTTTTTCTAGGTTCCACCTATACTTCACGACAGTCTACTGAATATTTTCTCCCTATATCCAATGATTTTCTCTTGACTTCCGTGCTATTTCAGCGATCACATGATTTTTCCTAGACCGCCTGGATTTTGTAGACTTGCCCAAGTTTTTCTAGGTTCCACCTATATTTCACGACAGTCTACTGAATATTTTCTCCCTATATCCAAGGATTTTCTCTTGACCTACGTGCTATTTCAGCGATCCCATGATTTTTCCTAGACTGCTTGGATTTCGTAGACTTGCCCAAGTTTTTCTAGGTTCCAGTAATATTTTACGACAGTCTACTGAATATTTTTTCCCCCCATATCCAATGATTTTCTCTTGACCTCCGTGATATTTCAGCGATCCCATGATTTTTCCTAGACTGCCTGGATTTTGTAGACTTGCCCAAGTTTTTCTAGGTTCCACCTATATTTCACGACAGTCTAGTGAATATTTTCTCCCTATATGCAATGATTTTCGGTTGACCTCCGTGCTATTTCAGCGCTCCCATGCTTTTCCGAGACTGCCTGGATTGTCTAGACTTGCCCAAGTTTTCCTAAGTTCCAGTAATATTTTACGACAGTCTACTGAATATTTTTTCCCCCCATATCCAATGATTTTCTCTTGACCTCCGTGATATTTCAGCGATCCCATGATTTTTCCTAGACTGCTTGGGTTTTGTAGACTTGCCCAAGTTTTTCTAGGTTCCAGTAATATTTTACGACAGTCTGCTGAATATTTTTTCCCCCCATATCCAATGATTTTCTCTTGACCTCCGTGATATTTCAGCGATCCCATGATTTTTCCTAGACTGCTTGGATTTTGTAGACTTGCCCAAGTTTTTCTAGGTTCCAGTAATATTTTACGACAGTCTACTGAATAGTTTTTCTCCCTATATCCAATGATTTTTCCTTGACATCCGTGATATTTCAGCGATCCCATGATTTTTCCTAGACTGCCATGGATTTTGTAGACTTGCCCAAGTTTTCTAGGTTCCAGTGATACCTGACGAAAGTCTACTGAATATTTTCTCCCTATATCCAATGATTTTCTCTTGACCTCCGTGCTATTTGGGCGATCCCTTGATTTTTCCTAGACTGCCTGGATTTTCTAGACTTGCCCAAGTTTTTCTAGGTTCCACCTATATTTCACGACAGACTATTGAATATTTTCTCCCTATATGCAATGATTTTCGCTTCACCTCCGTGCTATTTCAGCGGTCCCCATGCTTTTCCGAGACTGCCTGGATTTTCTAGACTTGCCCAAGTTTTTCTAGGTTCCAGTAATATTTTACAACAGTCTACTGAATATTTTTTCCCCCCATATCCAATGATTTTCTCTTGACCTCCGTGATATTTCAGCGATCCCATCATTTTTCCTAGACTGCTTGGATTTTGTAGACTTGCCCAAGTTTTTCTAGGTTCCAGTAATATTTTACGACAGTCTACTGAATAGTTTTTCCCCCCATATCCGATGATTTTCTCTTGACCTCCGTGCTATTTCAGCGATCCCATGATTTTTCCTAGACTGCCTGGATTGTCTAGACTTGCCCAAGTTTTCCTAAGTTCCAGTAATATTTTACGACAGTCTACTGAATATTTTTTCCCCCCATATCCAATGATTTTCTCTTGACCTCCGTGATATTTCAGCGATCCCATGATTTTTCCTAGACTGCTTGGGTTTTGTAGACTTGCCCAAGTTTTTCTAGGTTCCAGTAATATTTTACGACAGTCTACTGAATATTTTTTCCCCCCACATCCAATGATTTTCTCTTGACCTCCGTGATATTTCAGCGATCCCATGATTTTTCCTAGACTGCTTGGGTTTTGTAGACTTGCCCAAGTTTTTCTAGGTTCCACCTATATTTCACGACAGACTATTGAATATTTTCTCCCTATATGCAATGATCTTCGCTTGACTTCGTGCTATTTCAGCGCTCCCATGCTTTTCCGAGACTGCCTGGATTTTCTAGACTTGCCCAAGTTTTCCTAGGTTCCAGTAATATTTTACGACAGTCTGCTGAATATTTTTTTCCCCCATATCCAATGATTTTCTCTTGACCTCCGTGATATTTCAGCGATCCCATGATTTTTCCTAGACTGCCTGGATTTTGTAGACTTGCCCAAGTTTTTCTAGGTTCCACCTATATTTCACGACAGACTATTGAATATTTTCTCCCTATATGCAATGATTTTCGCTTGACCTCCGTGCTATTTCAGCGCTCCCATGCTTTTCCGAGACTGCCTGGATTTTCTAGACTTGCCCAAGTTTTTCTAGGTTCCAGTAATATTTTACGACAGTCTACTGAATATTTTTTCCCCCCATATCCAATGATTTTCTCTTGACCTCCGTGATATTTCAGCGATCCCATGATTTTTCCTAGACTGCTTGGATTTTGTAGACTTGCCCAAGTTTTTCTAGGTTCCAGTAATATTTTACGACAGTCTACTGAATAGTTTTTCCCCCCATATCCGATGATTTTCTCTTGACCTCCGTGCTATTTCAGCGATCCCATGATTTTTCCTAGACTGCCTGGATTGTCTAGACTTGCCCAAGTTTTCCTAAGTTCCAGTAATATTTTACGACAGTCTTCTGAATATTTTTTCCCCCCATATCCAATGATTTTCTCTTGACCTCCGTGATATTTCAGCGATCCCATGATTTTTCCTAGACTGCTTGGATTTTGTAGACTTGCCCAAGTTTTTCTAGGTTCCAGTAATATTTTACGACAGTCTACTGAATAGTTTTTCCCCCCATATCCGATGATTTTCTCTTGACCTCCGTGCTATTTCGGCGATCCCATGATTTTTCCTAGACTGCCTGGATTTCCTAGACTCGTCCAAGGTTTTCTAGGTTCCAGTAATATTTTACGACAGTCTACTGAATAGTTTTTCCCCCCATATCCAATGATTTTCTCTTGACCTCCGTGCTATTTCAGCTATCCCATGATTTTTCTAGACTGCTTGGATTTTCTAGACTTGCCCAAGTTTTTCTAGGTTCCAGTAATATTGTACGACAGTCTGCTGAATATTTTTTTCCCCCATATCCAATGATTTTCTCTTGCCCTCCGTGATATTTCAGCGATCCCATGATTTTTCCTAGACTGCCTGGATTTTCTAGACTTGCCCAAGTTTTCCTAGGTTCCAGTAATATTGTACGACAGTCTGCTGAATATTTTTTTCCCCCATATCCAATGATTTTCTCTTGACCTCCGTGATATTTCAGCGATCCCATGATTTTTCCTAGACTGCCTGGATTTTGTTGACTTGCTCAAGTTTTTCTAGGTTCCACCTATATTTCACGACAGACTATTGAATGTTTTCTCCCTATATGCAATGATTTTCGCTTGACCTCCGTGCTATTTCAGCGATCACATGATTTTTCCTAGACTCCCTGGATTTTGTAGACTTGCCCAAGTTTTCTAGGTTTCAGTGATACCTGACGAAAGTCTACTGAATATTTTCTCCCTATATCCAATGATTTTCTCTTGACCTCCGTGCTACTTCAGCGATCCCATGATTTTTCCTAGACTGCTTGGATTTTGTAGACTTGCCCAAGTATTTCTAGGTTCCAGTAATATTTTACGACAGTCTACTGAATATTTTTTCCCCCCATATCCAATGATTTTGTCTTGACCTCCGTGCTATTTCAGCGATCCCATGATTTTTCCTAGACTGCTTGGGTTTTGTAGACTTGCCCAAGTTTTTCTAGGTTCCAGTAATATTTTACGACAGTCTACTGAATATTTTTTCCCCCCATATCCAATGATTTTCTCTTGACCTCCGTGCTATTTCAGCGATCCCATGATTTTTCCTAGACTGCTTGGATTTTGTAGACTTGCCCAAGTTTTTCTAGGTTCCAGTAATATTGTACGACAGTCTACTGAATATTTTTCCCCCCCATATCCGATGATTTTCTCTCGACCTCCGTGCTATTTCAGCGATCACATGATTTTTCCTAGACTGCCTGGATTTTGTAGACTTGCCCAAGTTTTCTAGGTTCCAGTGATACCTGACGAAAGTCTACTGAATATTTTCTCCCTATATCCAATGATTTTCTCTTGACCTCCGTGCTATTTCAGCGATCCCATGATTTTTCCTAGACTGCCTGGATTTTCTAGACTTGCCCAAGTTTTTCTAGGTTCCACCTATACTTCACGACAGTCTACTGAATATTTTCTCCCTATATCCAATGATTTTCTCTTGACTTCCGTGCTGTTTCAGCGATCACATGATTTTTCCTAGACCGCCTGGATTTTGTAGACTTGCCCAAGTTTTTCTAGGTTCCACCTATATTTCACGACAGTCTACTGAATATTTTCTCCCTATATCCAAGGATTTTCTCTTGACCTACGTGCTATTTCAGCGATCCCATGATTTTTCCTAGACTGCTTGGATTTTGTAGACTTGCCCAAGTTTTTCTAGGTTCCAGTAATATTTTACGACAGTCTACTGAATATTTTTTCCCCCCATATCCAATGATTTTCTCTTGACCTCCGTGATATTTCAGCGATCCCATGATTTTTCCTAGACTGCCTGGATTTTGTAGACTTGCCCAAGTTTTTCTAGGTTCCACCTATATTTCACGACAGTCTAGTGAATATTTTCTCCCTATATGCAATGATTTTCGGTTGACCTCCGTGCTGTTTCAGCGCTCCCATGCTTTTCCGAGACTGCCTGGATTGTCTAGACTTGCCCAAGTTTTCCTAAGTTCCAGTAATATTTTACGACAGTCTACTGAATATTTTTTCCCCCCATATCCAATGATTTTCTCTTGACCTCCGTGATATTTCAGCGATCCCATGATTTTTCCTAGTCTGCTTGGGTTTTGTAGACTTGCCCAAGTTTTTCTAGGTTCCAGTAATATTTTACGACAGTCTGCTGAATATTTTTTCCCCCCATATCCAATGATTTTCTCTTGACCTCCGTGATATTTCAGCGATCCCATGATTTTTCCTAGACTGCTTGGATTTTGTAGACTTGCCCAAGTTTTTCTAGGTTCCAGTAATATTTTACGACAGTCTACTGAATAGTTTTTCTCCCTATATCCAATGATTTTTCCTTGACATCCGTGATATTTCAGCGATCCCATGATTTTTCCTAGACTGCCTGGATTTTGTAGACTTGCCCAAGTTTTCTAGGTTCCGGTGATACCTGACGAAAGTCTACTGAATATTTTCTCCCTATATCCAATGATTTTCTCTTGACCTCCGTGCTATTTGGGCGATCCCTTGATTTTTCCTAGACTGCCTGGATTTTCTAGACTTACCCAAGTTTTTCTAGGTTCCACCTATATTTCACGACAGTCTACTGAATATTTTCTCCCTATATGCAATGATCTTCGCGTGACTTCGTGCTATTTCAGCGCTCCCATGCTTTTCCGAGACTGCCTGGATTTTCTAGACTTGCCCAAGTTTTCCTAGGTTCCACCTATATTTCACGACAGACTATTGAATATTTTCTCCCTATATGCAAAGATTTTCGCTTGACCTCCGTGCTATTTCAGCGCTCCCATGCTTTTCCGAGACTGCCTGGATTTTCTAGACTTGCCCAAGTTTTTCTAGGTTCCAGTAATATTTTACGACAGTCTGCTGAATATTTTTTTCCCCCATATCCAATGATTTTCTCTTGACCTCCGTGATATTTCAGCGATCCCATGATTTTTCCTAGACTGCCTGGATTTTGTAGACTTGCCCAAGTTTTTCTAGGTTCCACCTATATTTCACGACAGACTATTGAATATTTTCTCCCTATATGCAATGATTTTCGCTTGACCTCCGTGCTATTTCAGCGCTCCCATGCTTTTCCGAGACTGCCTGGATTTTCTAGACTTGCCCAAGTTTTTCTAGGTTCCAGTAATATTTTACGACAGTCTACTGAATATTTTTTCCCCCCATATCCAATGATTTTCTCTTGACCTCCGTGATATTTCAGCGATCCCATGATTTTTCCTAGACTGCTTGGATTTTGTAGACTTGCCCAAGTTTTTCTAGGTTCCAGTAATATTTTACGACAGTCAACTGAATAGTTTTTCCCCCCATATCCGATGATTTTCTCTTGACCTCCGTGCTATTTCAGCGATCCCATGATTTTTCCTAGACTGCCTGGATTGTCTAGACTTGCCCAAGTTTTCCTAAGTTTCAGTAATATTTTACGACAGTCTACTGAATATTTTTTCCCCCCATATCCAATGATTTTCTCTTGACATCCGTGATATTTCAGCGATCCCATGATTTTTCCTAGACTGCTTGGGTTTTGTAGAATTGCCCAAGTTTTTCTAGGTTCCAGTAATATTTTACGACAGTCTACTGAATATTTTTTCCCCCCATATCCAATGATTTTCTCTTGACCTCCGTGATATTTCAGCGATCCCATGATTTTTCCTAGACTGCTTGGATTTTGTAGACTTGCCCAAGTTTTTCTAGGTTCCAGTAATATTTTACGACAGTCTACTGAATAGTTTTTCCCCCCATATCCGATGATTTTCTCTTGACCTCCGTGCTATTTCGGCGATTCCATGATTTTTCCTAGACTGCCTGGATTTCCTAGACTCGTCCAAGTTTTAATAGGTTCCAGTAATATTTTACGACAGTCTACTGAATAGTTTTTCCCCCCATATCCAATGATTTTCTCTTGACCTCCGTGCTATTTCAGCTATCCCATGATTTTTCTAGACTGCTTGGATTTTCTAGACTTGCCCAAGTTTTTCTAGGTTCCAGTAATATTGTACGACAGTCTGCTGAATATTTTTTTCCCCCATATCCAATGATTTTCTCTTGACCTCCGTGATATTTCAGCGATCCCATGATTTTTCCTAGACTGCCTGGATTTTGTTGACTTGCCCAAGTTTTTCTAGGTTCCACCTATATTTCACGACAGACTATTGAATATTTTCTCCCTATATCCAATGATTTTCTCTTGACCTCCGTGATATTTCAGCGATTCCATGATTTTTCCTAGACTCCCTGGATTTTGTAGACTTGCCCAAGTTTTCTAGGTTTCAGTGATACCTGACGAAAGTCTACTGAATATTTTCTCCCTATATCCAATGATTTTCTCTTGACATCCGTGATATTTCAGCGATCCCATGATTTTTCCTAGACTGCTTGGGTTTTGTAGACTTGCCCAAGTTTTTCTAGGTTCCAGTAATATTTTACGACAGTCTACTGAATATTTTTTCCCCCCATATCCAATGATTTTCTCTTGACCTCCGTGATATTTCAGCGATCCCATGATTTTTCCTAGACTGCTTGGATTTTGTAGACTTGCCCAAGTTTTTCTAGGTTCCAGTAATATTTTACGACAGTCTACTGAATAGTTTTTCCCCCCATATCCGATGATTTTCTCTTGACCTCCGTGCTATTTCGGCGATTCCATGATTTTGCCTAGACTGCCTGGATTTCCTAGACTCGTCCAAGTTTTAATAGGTTCCAGTAATATTTTACGACAGTCTACTGAATAGTTTTTCCCCCCATATCCAATGATTTTCTCTTGACCTCCGTGCTATTTCAGCTATCCCATGATTTTTCTAGACTGCTTGGATTTTCTAGACTTGCCCAAGTTTTTCTAGGTTCCAGTAATATTGTACGACAGTCTGCTGAATATTTTTTTCCCCCATATCCAATGATTTTCTCTTGACCTCCGTGATTGTTCAGCGATCCCATGATTTTTCCTAGACTGCCTGGATTTTCTAGACTTGCCCAAGTTTTCCTAGGTTCCAGTAATATTGTACGACAGTCTGCTGAATATTTTTTTCCCCCATATCCAATGATTTTCTCTTGACCTCCGTGATATTTCAGCGATCCCATGATTTTTCCTAGACTGCCTGGATTTTGTTGACTTGCCCAAGTTTTTCTAGGTTCCACCTATATTTCACGACAGACTATTGAATATTTTCTCCCTATATGCAATGATTTTCGCTTGACCTCCGTGCTATTTCAGCGATCACATGATTTTTCCTAGACTCCCTGGATTTTGTAGACTTGCCCAAGTTTTCTAGGTTTCAGTGATACCTGACGAAAGTCTACTGAATATTTTCTCCCTATATCCAATGATTTTCTCTTGACCTCCGTGCTACTTCAGCGATCCCATGATTTTTCCTAGACTGCTTGGATTTTGTAGACTTGCCCAAGTATTTCAAGGTTCCAGTAATATTTTACGACAGTCTACTGAATATTTTTTCCCCCCATATCCAATGATTTTCTCTTGACCTCCGTGATATTTCAGCGATCCCATGATTTTTCCTAGACTGCTTGGGTTTTGTAGACTTGCCCAAGTTTTTCTAGGTTCCAGTAATATTTTACGGCAGTCTACTGAATATTTTTCCCCCCATATCCAATGATTTTCTCTTGACCTCCGTGATATTTCAGCGATCCCATGATTTTTCCTAGACTGCTTGGATTTTGTAGACTTGCCCAAGTTTTTCTAGGTTCCAGTAATATTTTACGACAGTCTACTGAATAGTTTTTCCCCCCATATCCGATGATTTTCTCTTGACCTCCGTGCTATTTCGGCGATCCCATGATTTTTCCTAGACTGCCTGGATTTCCTAGACTCGTCCAAGTTTTTCTAGGTTCCAGTAATATTTTACGACAGTCTACTGAATATTTTTTCCCCATATCCAATGATTTTCTCTTGACCTCCGTGCTATTTCAGCGATCCCATGATTTTTCCTAGACTGCCTGGATTTTCTTGACTTGCCCAAATTTTCTAGGTTCCAGTGATACCTGACGAAATTCTACTGAATATTTTCTCCCTATATCCAATGATTTTCTCTTGACCTCCGTGCTATTTCAGCGATCCCATGATTTTTCTAGACTGCTTGGATTTTATAGACTTGCCCAAGTTTTTCTAGGTTCCAGTAATATTTTACGACAGTCTACTGAATAGTTTTTCCCCCCATATCCGATGATTTTCTCTTGACCTCCGTGCTATTTCAGCGATCCCATGCTTTTCCTAGATTGCCTGGATTTTCTTGGCTTGCCCAAGTGTTCCTAGGTTCCAGTAATATTTTACGACAGTCTACTGAATATTTTTTCCCCCCATATCCAATGATTTTCTCTTGACCTCCGTGCTATTTCAGTGATCCCATGATTTTTCCTAGACTGCCTGGATTTTCTAGACTTGCCCAAATTTTCTAGGTTCCAGTGATACCTGACGAAAGTCTACTGAATATTTTCTCCCTATATCCAATGATTTTCTTTTGACCTCCGTGCTATTTTAGCGATCCGATGATTTTTCTAGACTGCTTGGATTTTATAGACTTGCCCAAGTTTTTCTAGGTTCCAGTAATATTTTACGACAGTCTACTGAATAGTTTTTCCCCCCATATCCGATGATTTTCTCTTGACCTCTGCGCTATTTCAGCGATCCCATGATTTTTCCTAGACTGCCTGGAATTTGTAGACTTGCCCAAGTTTTTCTAGGTTCCACCTATATTTCACGACAGTCTACTGAATATTTTCTCCCTATATCCAATGATTTTCTCTTGACCTCCGTGATATTTCAGCGATTCCATGATTTTTCCTAGACTGCCTGGATTTTTTAGACTTGCCCAAGTTTTTCTAGGTTCCACCTATATTTCACGACAGTCTACTGAATATTTTCTCCCTATATGCAATGATTTTCTCTTGACCTCCGTGCTATTTAAGCGCTACCATGCTTTTCCGAGACTGCCTGGATTTTCTAGACTTGCCCAAGTTTTCCTAGGTTCCACCTATATTTCACGACAGTCTACTGAATATTTTCTCCCTATATGCAATGATTTCCTCTTGACCTCCGTGCTATTTCAGCGCTCCCATGCTTTTCCTAGATTGCCTGGATTTTCTAGGCTTGCCCAAGTGTTCCTAGGTTCCAGTAATATTTTACGACAGTCTACTGAATATTTTTCCCCCCCATATCCAATGATTTTCTCTTGACCTCCGTGCTATTTCAGCGATCCCATGATTTTTCTAGACTGCTTGGATTTTATAGACTTGCCCAAGTTTTTCTAGGTTCCAGTAATATTTTACGACAGTCTACTGAATAGTTTTCCCCCCATATCCGATGATTTTCTCTTGACCTCTGCGCTATTTCAGCGATCCCATGATTTTTCCTAGACTGCCTGGATTTTGTAGACTTGCCCAAGTTTTTCTAGGTTCCACCTATATTTCACGACAGTCTACTGAATATTTTCTCCCTATATGCAATGATTTTCTCTTGACCTCCGTGCTATTTAAGCGCTACCATGCTTTTCCGAGACTGCCTGGATTTTCTAGACTTGCCCAAGTTTTCCTAGGTTCCACCTATATTTCACGACAGTCTACTGAATATTTTCTCCCTATATGCAATGATTTCCTCTTGACCTCCGTGCTATTTCAGCGCTCCCATGCTTTTCCTAGATTGCCTGGATTTTCTAGGCTTGCCCAAGTGTTCCTAGGTTCCAGTAATATTTTACGACAGTCTACTGAATATTTTTTCCCCCCATATCCAATGATTTTCTCTTGACCTCCGTGCTATTTCAGCGATCCCATGATTTTTCTAGACTGCTTGGATTTTATAGACTTGCCCAAGTTTTTCTAGGTTCCAGTAATATTTTACGACAGTCTACTGAATAGTTTTTCCCCCCATATCCGATGATTTTCTCTTGACCTCCGTGCTAATTCAGCGATCCCATCATTTTTCCTAGACTGCCTGGATTTTCTAGACTTGCCCAAGTTTTTCTAGGTTCCACCTATATTTCACGACAGACTATTGAATATTTTCTCCCTATATGCAATGATTTTCGCTTGACCTCCGTGCTATTTCAGCGCTCCCATGCTTTTCCGAGACTGCCTGGATTTTCTAGACTTGCCCAAGTTTTTCTAGGTTGCAGTAATATTTAACGACAGTCTACTGAATATTTTTCCCCCCATATCCAATGATTTTCTCTTGACCTCCGTGCTATTTCGGCGCTCCCATGCTTTTCCGAGACTGCCTGGATTTTCTAGACGTGCCCAAGTTTTCCTAGGTTCCAGTAATATTTTATGACAGTCTACTGAATAGTTTTTCCCCCCATATCCGATGATTTTCTCTTGACCTCCGTGCTATTTCAGCGATCCCATCATTTTTCCTAGACTGCCTGGATTTTCTAGACTTGCCCAAGTTTTTCTAGGTTCCACCTATATTTCACGACAGACTATTGAATATTTTCTCCCTATATGCAATGATTTTCGCTTGACCTCCGTGATATTTCAGCGATCCCATGATTTTTCCTAGACTGCTTGGATTTTGTAGACTTGCCCAAGTTTTTCTAGGTTCCAGTAATATTTTACGACAGTCTACTGAATATTTTTTTCCCCCATATCCAATGATTTTCTCTTGACCTCCGTGCTATTTCAGCGATCCCATGATTTTTCCTAGACTGCTTGGATTTTGTAGACTTGCCCAAGTTTTTCTAGGTTCCAGTAATATTTTCCGACAGTCTACTGAATATTTCCCCCCCCCCCCCATATCCAATGATTTTCTCTTGACCTCCGTGCTATTTCAGCGATCCCATGATTTTTCCTAGACTGCCTGGATTTTGCAGACTTGCCCAAGTTTTTCTAGGTTCCACCTATATTTCACGACAGTCTACTGAATATTTTCTCCCTATATGCAATGAGTTTCTCTTGACTTCCGTGCTATTTCAGCGCTCCCATGCTTTTCCGAGACTGCCTGGATTTTCTAGACTTGCCCAAGTTTTTCTAGGTTCCACCTATATTTCACGACAGTCTACTGAATATTTTCTCCCTATATGCAATGATCTTCGCTTGACTTCGTGCTATTTCAGCGCTCCCATGCTTTTCCGAGACTGCCTGGATTTTCTAGACTTGCCCAAGTTTTCCTAGGTTCCAGTAATATTTTACGACAGTCTGCTGAATATTTTTTTCCCCCATATCCAATGATTTTCTCTTGACCTCCGTGATATTTCAGCGATTCCATGATTTTTCCTAGACTGCCTGGATTTTGTAGACTTGCCCAAGTTTTTCTAGGTTGCAGTAATATCTAACGACAGTCTACTGAATATTTTTTCCCCCCATATCCAATGATTTTCTTTTGACCTCCGTGCTATTTCAGCGATTCCATGATTTTTCCTAGACTGCCTGGATTTTGTAGACTTGCCCAAGTTTTTCTAGGTTCCACCTATATTTCACGACAGTCTACTGAATATTTTCTCCCTATATGCAATGATTTTCGCTTGACTCCGTGTTATTTCGGCGCTCCCATGCTTTTCCGAGACTGCCTGGATTTTCTAGACTTGCCCAAGTTTTCCTAGGTTCCAGTAATATTTTACGACTGTCTGCTGAATATTTTTTTCCCCCATATCCAATGATTTTCTCTTGACCTCCGTGATATTTCAGCGATTCCATGATTTTTCCTAGACTGCCTGGATTTTGTAGACTTGCCCAAGTTTTTCTAGGTTGCAGTAATATCTAACGACAGTCTACTGAATATTTTTTCCCCCCATATCCAATGATTTTCTTTTGACCTCCGTGCTATTTCAGCGATTCCATGATTTTTCCTAGACTGCCTGGATTTTGTAGACTTGCCCAAGTTTTTCTAGGTTCCACCTATATTTCACGACAGTCTACTGAATATTTTCTCCCTATATGCAATGAGTTTCTCTTGACCTCCGTGCTATTTCAGCGCTCCCATGCTTTTCCGAGACTGCCTGGATTTTCTAGACTTGCCCAAGTTTTTCTAGGATCCACCTATATTTCACGACAGTCTACTGAATATTTTCTCCCTATATGCAATGATTTCCTCTTGACCTCCGTGCTATTTCAGCGATATCATGATTTTTCCTAGACTGCCTGGATTTTCTAGACTTGCCCAAGTTTTCTAGGTTCCAGTGATACCTGACGAAAGTCTACTGAATATTTTCTCCCTATATCCAATGATTTTCTCTTGTCCTCCGTGCTAGTTCAGCGATCCCATGATTTTTCCTAGACTGCTTGGATTTTCTAGACTTGCCCAAGTTTTTCTAGGTTCCAGCAATATTTTACGACAGTCTACTGAATATTTTTTCCCCGATATCCAATGATTTTCTCTTGACCTCCGTGCTATTTCAGCGATCCCATGATTTTTCCTAGACTGCCTGGATTTTGTAGACTTGCCCAAGCTTTTCTAGGTTCCACCTATATTTCACGACAGTCTACTGAATATTTTCTCCCTATATGCAATGAATTTCTCTTGACCTCCGTGCTATTTGAGCGCTCCCATGCTTTTCCGAGACTGCCTGGATTTTCTAGACTTGCCCAAGTTTGCCTAGGTTCCAGTAATATTTAACGACAGTCTGCTGAATATTTTTCCCCCCATATCCAATGATTTTCTCTTGACCTCCGTGATATTTCAGCGATCCCATGATTTTTCCTAGACTGCCTGGATTTTGTAGACTTGCCCAAGTTTTTCTAGGTTCCACCTATATTTCACGACAGTCTAGTGAATATTTTCTCCCTATATGCAATGATTTTCGGTTGACCTCCGTGCTATTTCAGCGCTCCCATGCTTTTCCGAGACTGCCTGGATTGTCTAGACTTGCCCAAGTTTTCCTAAGTTCCAGTAATATTTTACGACAGTCTACTGAATATTTTTTCCCCCCATATCCAATGATTTTCTCTTGACCTCCGTGATATTTCAGCGATCCCATGATTTTTCCTAGACTGCTTGGGTTTTGTAGACTTGCCCAAGTTTTTCTAGGTTCCAGTAATATTTTACGACAGTCTGCTGAATATTTTTTCCCCCCATATCCAATGATTTTCTCTTGACCTCCGTGATATTTCAGCGATCCCATGATTTTTCCTAGACTGCTTGGATTTTGTAGACTTGCCCAAGTTTTTCTAGGTTCCAGTAATATTTTACGACAGTCTACTGAATAGTTTTTCTCCCTATATCCAATGATTTTTCCTTGACATCCGTGATATTTCAGCGATCCCTTGATTTTTCCTAGACTGCCTGGATTTTCTAGACTTACCCAAGTTTTTCTAGGTTCCACCTATATTTCACGACAGTCTACTGAATATTTTCTCCCTATATGCAATGATCTTCGCTTGACTTCGTGCTATTTCAGCGCTCCCATGCTTTTCCGAGACTGCCTGGATTTTCTAGACTTGCCCAAGTTTTCCTAGGTTCCACCTATATTTCACGACAGACTATTGAATATTTTCTCCCTATATGCAATGATTTTCGCTTGACCTCCGTGCTATTTCAGCGCTCCCATGCTTTTCCGAGACTGCCTGGATTTTCTAGACTTGCCCAAGTTTTTCTAGGTTCCAGTAATATTTTACGACAGTCTGCTGAATATTTTTTTCCCCCATATCCAATGATTTTCTCTTGACCTCCGTGATATTTCAGCGATCCCATGATTTTTCCTAGACTGCCTGGATTTTGTAGACTTGCCCAAGTTTTTCTAGGTTCCACCTATATTTCACGACAGACTATTGAATATTTTCTCCCTATATGCAATGATTTTCGCTTGACCTCCGTGCTATTTCAGCGCTCCCATGCTTTTCCGAGACTGCCTGGATTTTCTAGACTTGCCCAAGTTTTTCTAGGTTCCAGTAATATTTTACGACAGTCTACTGAATATTTTTTCCCCCCATATCCAATGATTTTCTCTTGACCTCCGTGATATTTCAGCGATCCCATGATTTTTCCTAGACTGCTTGGATTTTGTAGACTTGCCCAAGTTTTTCTAGGTTCCAGTAATATTTTACGACAGTCAACTGAATAGTTTTTCCCCCCATATCCGATGATTTTCTCTTGACCTCCGTGCTATTTCAGCGATCCCATGATTTTTCCTAGACTGCCTGGATTGTCTAGACTTGCCCAAGTTTTCCTAAGTTCCAGTAATATTTTACGACAGTCTACTGAATATTTTTTCCCCCCATATCCAATGATTTTCTCTTGACCTCCGTGATATTTCAGCGATCCCATGATTTTTCCTAGACTGCTTGGGTTTTGTAGACTTGCCCAAGTTTTTCTAGGTTCCAGTAATATTTTACGACAGTCTACTGAATATTTTTTCCCCCCATATCCAATGATTTTCTCTTGACCTCCGTGATATTTCAGCGATCCCATGATTTTTCCTAGACTGCTTGGATTTTGTAGACTTGCCCAAGTTTTTCTAGGTTCCAGTAATATTTTACGACAGTCTACTGAATAGTTTTCCCCCCATATCCGATGATTTTCTCTTGACCTCCGTGCTATTTCGGCGATCCCATGATTTTTCCTAGACTGCCTGGATTTCCTAGACTCGTCCAAGTTTTTATAGGTTCCAGTAATATTTTACGACAGTCTACTGAATAGTTTTTCCCCCATATCCAATGATTTTCTCTTGACCTCCGTGCTATTTCAGCTATCCCATGATTTTTCTAGACTGCTTGGATTTTCTAGACTTGCCCAAGTTTTTCTAGGTTCCAGTAATATTGTACGACAGTCTGCTGAATATTTTTTTCCCCCATATCCAATGATTTTCTCTTGACCTCCGTGATTGTTCAGCGATCCCATGATTTTTCCTAGACTGCCTGGATTTTCTAGACTTGCCCAAGTTTTCCTAGGTTCCAGTAATATTGTACGACAGTGTGCTGAATATTTTTTTCCCCCATATCCAATGATTTTCTCTTGACCTCCGTGATATTTCAGCGATCCCATGATTTTTCCTAGACTGCCTGGATTTTGTTGACTTGCCCAAGTTTTTCTAGGTTCCACCTATATTTCACCACAGACTATTGAATATTTTCTCCCTATATGCAATGATTTTCGCTTGACCTCCGTGCTATTTCAGCGATCACATGATTTTTCCTAGACTCCCTGGATTTGGTAGACTTGCCCAAGTTTTCTAGGTTTCAGTGATACCTGACGAAAGTCTACTGAATATTTTCTCCCTATATCCAATGATTTTCTCTTGACCTCCGTGCTACTTCAGCGATCCCATGATTTTTCCTAGACTGCTTGGATTTTGTAGACTTGCCCAAGTATTTCAAGGTTCCAGTAATATTTTACGACAGTCTACTGAATATTTTTTCCCCCCATATCCAATGATTTTCTCTTGACCTCCGTGATATTTCAGCGATCCCATGATTTTTCCTAGACTGCTTGGGTTTTGTAGACTTGCCCAAGTTTTTCTAGGTTCCAGTAATATTTTACGGCAGTCTACTGAATATTTTTTCCCCCCATATCCAATGATTTTCTCTTGACCTCCGTGATATTTCAGCGATCCCATGATTTTTCCTAGACTGCTTGGATTTTGTAGACTTGCCCAAGTTTTTCTAGGTTCCAGTAATATTTTACGACAGTCTACTGAATAGTTTTTCCCCCCATATCCGATGATTTTCTCTTGACCTCCGTGCTATTTCGGCGATCCCATGATTTTTCCTAGACTGCCTGGATTTCCTAGACTCGTCCAAGTTTTTCTAGGTTCCAGTAATATTTTACGACCGTCTACTGAATATTTTTTCCCCATATCCAATGATTTTCTCTTGACCTCCGTGCTATTTCAGCGATCCCATGATTTTTCCTAGACTGCCTGGATTTTCTTGACTTGCCCAAATTTTCTAGGTTCCAGTGATACCTGACGAAATTCTACTGAATATTTTCTCCCTATATCCAATGATTTTCTCTTGACCTCCGTGCTATTTCAGCGATCCCATGATTTTTCTAGACTGCTTGGATTTTATAGACTTGCCCAAGTTTTTCTAGGTTCCAGTAATATTTTACGACAGTCTACTGAATAGTTTTTCCCCCCATATCCGATGATTTTCTCTTGACCTCCGTGCTATTTCAGCGATCCCATGCTTTTCCTAGATTGCCTGGATTTTCTTGGCTTGCCCAAGTGTTCCTAGGTTCCAGTAATATTTTACGACAGTCTACTGAATATTTTTTCCCCATATCCAATGATTTTCTCTTGACCTCCGTGCTATTTCAGCGATCCCATGATTTTTCCTAGACTGCCTGGATTTTCTTGACTTGCCCAAATTTTCTAGGTTCCAGTGATACCTGACGAAATTCTACTGAATATTTTCTCCCTATATCCAATGATTTTCTTTTGACCTCCGTGCTATTTTAGCGATCCGATGATTTTTCTAGACTGCTTGGATTTTATAGACTTGCCCAAGTTTTTCTAGGTTCCAGTAATATTTTACGACAGTCTACTGAATAGTTTTTCCCCCCATATCCGATGATTTTCTCTTGACCTCTGCGCTATTTCAGCGATCCCATGATTTTTCCTAGACTGCCTGGATTTTGTAGACTTGCCCAAGTTTTTCAAGGTTCCACCTATATTTCACGACAGTCTACTGAATATTTTCTCCCTATATCCAATGATTTTCTCTTGACCTCCGTGATATTTCAGCGATTCCATGATTTTTCCTAGACTGCCTGGATTTTTTAGACTTGCCCAAGTTTTTCTAGGTTCCACCTATATTTCACGACAGTCTACTGAATATTTTCTCCCTATATGCAATGATTTTCTCTTGACCTCCGTGCTATTTAAGCGCTACCATGCTTTTCCGAGACTGCCTGGATTTTCTAGACTTGCCCAAGTTTTCCTAGGTTCCACCTATATTTCACGACAGTCTACTGAATATTTTCTCCCTATATGCAATGATTTCCTCTTGACCTCCGTGCTATTTCAGCGCTCCCATGCTTTTCCTAGACTGCCTGGATTTTGTAGACTTGCCCAAGTTTTTCTAGGTTCCACCTATATTTCACGACAGTCTACTGAATATTTTCTCCCTATATCCAATGATTTTCTCTTGACCTCCGTGATATTTCAGCGATTCCATGATTTTTCCTAGACTGCCTGGATTTTTTAGACTTGCCCAAGTTTTTCTAGGTTCCAGTAATATTTTATGACAGTCTACTGAATAGTTTTTCCCCCCATATCCGATGATTTTCTCTTGTCCTCCGTGCTATTTCAGCGATCCCATGATTTTTTCTAGACTGCCTGGATTTCCTAGACTCGTCCAAGTTTTTCTAGGTTCCAGTAATATTTTACGACAGTCTACTGAATAGTTTTTCCCCCCATATCCGATGATTTTCTCTTGACCTCCGTGCTATTTCAGCGATCCCATCATTTTTCCTAGACTGCCTGGATTTTCTAGACTTGCCCAAGTTTTTCTAGGTTCCACCTATATTTCACGACAGACTATTGAATATTTTCTCCCTATATGCAATGATTTTCGCTTGACCTCCGTGCTATTTCAGCGATCCCATCATTTTTCCTAGACTGCCTGGATTTTCTAGACTTGCCCAAGTTTTTCTAGGTTCCACCTATATTTCACGACAGACTATTGAATATTTTCTCCCTATATGCAATGATTTTCGCTTGACCTCCGTGCTATTTCAGCGATCCCATCATTTTTCCTAGACTGCCTGGATTTTCTAGACTTGCCCAAGTTTTTCTAGGTTCCACCTATATTTCACGACAGACTATTGAATATTTTCTCCCTATATGCAATGATTTTCTCTTGACCTCCGTGCTATTTCGGCGCTCCCATGCTTTTCCGAGACTGCCTGGATTTTCTAGACGTGCCCAAGTTTTCCTAGGTTCCAGTAATATTTTATGACAGTCTACTGAATAGTTTTTCCCCCCATATCCGATGATTTTCTCTTGACCTCCGTGCTATTTCAGCGATCCCATCATTTTTCCTAGACTGCCTGGATTTTCTAGACTTGCCCAAGTTTTTCTAGGTTCCACCTATATTTCACGACAGACTATTGAATATTTTCTCCCTATATGCAATGATTTTCGCTTGACCTCCGTGCTAATTCAGCGCTCCCATGCTTTTCCGAGACTGCCTGGATTTTCTAGACTTGCCCAAGTTTTTCTAGGTTGCAGTAATATTTAACGACAGTCTACTGAATATTTTTTCCCCCATATCCAATGATTTTCTCTTGACCTCCGTGCTATTTCGGCGCTCCCATGCTTTTCCGAGACTGCCTGGATTTTCTAGACGTGCCCAAGTTTTCCTAGGTTCCAGTAATATTTTATGACAGTCTACTGAATAGTTTTTCCCCCCATATCCGATGATTTTCTCTTGACCTCCGTGCTATTTCAGCGATCCCATCATTTTTCCTAGACTGCCTGGATTTTCTAGACTTGCCCAAGTTTTTCTAGGTTCCACCTATATTTCACGACAGACTATTGAATATTTTCTCCCTATATGCAATGATTTTCGCTTGACCTCCGTGATATTTCAGCGATCCCATGATTTTTCCTAGACTGCTTGGATTTTGTAGACTTGCCCAAGTTTTTCTAGGTTCCAGTAATATTTTACGACAGTCTACTAAATATTTTTTTCCCCCATATCCAATGATTTTCTCTTGACCTCCGTGCTATTTCAGCGATCCCATGATTTTTCCTAGACTGCTTGGATTTTGTAGACTTGCCCAAGTTTTTCTAGGTTCCAGTAATATTTTCCGACAGTCTGCTGAATATTTCCCCCCCCCCCCATATCCAATGATTTTCTCTTGACCTCCGTGCTATTTCAGCGATCCCATGATTTTTCCTAGACTGCCTGGATTTTGCAGACTTGCCCAAGTTTTTCTAGGTTCCACCTATATTTCACGACAGTCTACTGAATATTTTCTCCCTATATGCAATGAGTTTCTCTTGACCTCCGTGCTATTTCAGCGCTCCCATGCTTTTCCGAGACTGCCTGGATTTTCTAGACTTGCCCAAGTTTTTCTAGGTTCCACCTATATTTCACGACAGTCTACTGAATATTTTCTCCCTATATGCAATGATCTTCGCTTGACTTCGTGCTATTTCAGCGCTCCCATGCTTTTCCGAGACTGCCTGGATTTTCTAGACTTGCCCAAGTTTTCCTAGGTTCCAGTAATATTTTACGACAGTCTGCTGAATATTTTTTTCCCCCATATCCAATGATTTTCTCTTGACCTCCGTGATATTTCAGCGATCCCATGATTTTTCCTAGACTGCCTGGATTTTCTAGACTTGCTCAAGTTTTTCTAGGTTCCACCTATATTTCACGACAGTCTACTGAATATTTTCTCCCTATATGCAATGATTTTCGCTTGACTTCGTGCTATTTCGGCGCTCCCATGCTTTTCCGAGCCTGCCTGGATTTTCTAGACTTGCCCAAGTTTTCCTAGGTTCCAGTAATATTTTACGACTGTCTGCTGAATATTTTTTTCCCACATATCCAATGATTTTCTCTTGACCTCCGTGATATTTCAGCGATCCCATGATTTTTCCTAGACTGCCTAGATTTTGTAGACTTGCCCAAGTTTTTCTAGGTTCCACCTATATTTCACGACAGTCTACTGAATATTTTCTCCCTATATGCAATGAGTTTCTCTTGACCTCCGTGCTATTTCAGCGCTCCCATGCTTTTCCGAGACTGCCTGGATTTTCTAGACTTGCCCAAGTTTTTCTAGGATCCACCTATATTTCACGACAGTCTACTGAATATTTTCTCCCTATATGCAATGATTTCCTCTTGACCTCCGTGCTATTTCAGCGATATCATGATTTTTCCTAGACTGCCTGGATTTTCTAGACTTGCCCAAGTTTTCTAGGTTCCAGTGATACCTGACGAAAGTCTACTGAATATTTTCTCCCTATATCCAATGATTTTCTCTTGTCCTCCGTGCTAGTTCAGCGATCCCATGATTTTTCCTAGACTGCTTGGATTTTCTAGACTTGCCCAAGTTTTTCTAGGTTCCAGTAATATTTTACGACAGTCTACTGAATATTTTTTCCCCGATATCCAATGATTTTCTCTTGACCTCCGTGCTATTTCAGCGATCCCAAGATTTTTCCTAGACTGCCTGGATTTTGTAGACTTGCCCAAGCTTTTCTAGGTTCCACCTATATTTCACGACAGTCTACTGAATATTTTCTCCCTATATGCAATGAATTTCTCTTGACCTCCGTGCTATTTGAGCGCTCCCATGCTTTTCCGAGACTGCCTGGATTTTCTAGACTTGCCCAAGTTTGCCTAGGTTCCAGTAATATTTTACGACAGTCTGCTGAATATTTTTTCCCCCATATCCAATGATTTTCTCTTGACCTCCGTGATATTTCAGCGATCCCATGATTTTTCCTAAACTGCCTGGATTTTCTAGACTTGCTCAAGTTTTTCTAGGTTCCACCTATATTTCACGACAGTCTACTGAATATTTTCTCCCTATATCCAATGGTTTTCTCTTGACCTCCGTGCTATCTCAGCGATCACATGATTTTTCCTAGACTGCCTGGATTTTGTAGACTTCCCCAAGTTTTCTAGGTTCCAGTGATACCTGACGAAAGTCTTCTGAATATTTTCTCCCTATATCCAATGATTTTTCCTTGACATCCGTGATATTTCAGCGATCCCATGATTTTTCCTAGACTGCCTGGATTTTGTAGACTTGCCCAAGTTTTCTAGGTTCCAGTGATACCTGACGAAAGTCTACTGAATATTTTCTCCCTATATCCAATGATTTTCTCTTGACCTCCGTGCTATTTGGGCGATCCCTTGATTTTTCCTAGACTGCCTGGATTTTCTAGACTATCCCAAGTTTTTCTAGGTTCCACCTATATTTCACGACAGTCTACTGAATATTTTCTCCCTATATGCAATGATCTTCGCTTGACTTCGTGCTATTTCAGCGCTCCCATGCTTTTCCGAGACTGCCTGGATTTTCTAGACTTGCCCAAGTTTTCCTAGGTTCCAGTAATATTTTACGACAGTCTGCTGAATATTTTTTTCCCCCATATCCAATGATTTTCTCTTGACCTCCGTGATATTTCAGCGATCCCATGATTTTTCCTAGACTGCCTGGATTTTGTAGACTTGCCCAAGTTTTTCTAGGTTCCACCTATATTTCACGACAGACTATTGAATATTTTCTCCCTATATGCAATGATTTTCGCTTGACCTCCGTGCTATTTCAGCGCTCCCATGCTTTTCCGAGACTGCCTGGATTTTCTAGACTTGCCCAAGTTTTTCTAGGTTCCAGTAATATTTTACGACAGTCTACTGAATATTTTTTCCCCCCATATCCAATGATTTTCTCTTGACCTCCGTGATATTTCAGCGATCCCATGATTTTTCCTAGACTGCTTGGATTTTGTAGACTTGCCCAAGTTTTTCTAGGTTCCAGTAATATTTTACGACAGTCTACTGAATAGTTTTTCCCCCCATATCCGATGATTTTCTCTTGACCTCCGTGCTATTTCAGCGATCCCATGATTTTTCCTAGACTGCCTGGATTGTCTAGACTTGCCCAAGTTTTCCTAAGTTCCAGTAATATTTTACGACAGTCTACTGAATATTTTTTCCCCCCATATCCAATGATTTTCTCTTGACCTCCGTGATATTTCAGCGATCCCATGATTTTTCCTAGACTGCTTGGGTTTTGTAGACTTGCCCAAGTTTTTCTAGGTTCCAGTAATATTTTACGACAGTCTACTGAATATTTTTTCCCCCCATATCCAATGATTTTCTCTTGACCTCCGTGATATTTCAGCGATCCCATGATTTTTCCTAGACTGCTTGGATTTTGTAGACTTGCCCAAGTTTTTCTAGGTTCCAGTAATATTTTACGACAGTCTGCTGAATATTTTTTTCCCCCATATCCAATGATTTTCTCTTGACCTCCGTGATATTTCAGCGATCCCATGATTTTTCCTAGACTGCCTGGATTTTCTAGACTTGCCCAAGTTTTCCTAGGTTCCAGTAATATTGTGCGACAGTCTGCTGAATATTTTTTTCCCCCATATCCAATGATTTTCTCTTGACCTCCGTGATATTTCAGCGATCCCATGATTTTTCCTAGACTGCCTGGATTTTGTTGACTTGCCCAAGTTTTTCTAGGTTCCACCTATATTTCACGACAGACTATTGAATATTTTCTCCTAATATGCAATGATTTTCGCTTGACCTCCGTGCTATTTCAGCGATCACATGATTTTTCCTAGACTCCCTGGATTTTGTAGACTTGCCCAAGTTTTCTAGGTTTGAGTGATACCTGACGAAAGTCTACTGAATATTTTCTCCCTATATCCAATGATTTTCTCTTGACCTCCGTGCTACTTCAGCGATCCCATGATTTTATCCTAGACTGCTTGGATTTTGTAGACTTGCCCAAGTATTTCTAGGTTCCAGTAATATTTTACGACAGTCTACTGAATATTTTTTCCCCCCATATCCAATGATTTTCTCTTGACCTCCGTGATATTTCAGCGATCCCATGATTTTTCCTAGACTGCTTGGGTTTTGTAGACTTGCCCAAGTTTTTCTAGGTTCCAGTAATATTTTACGACAGTCTACTGAATATTTTTTCCCCCCATATCCAATGATTTTCTCTTGACCTCCGTGATATTTCAGCGATCCCATGATTTTTCCTAGACTGCTTGGATTTTGTAGACTTGCCCAAGTTTTTCTAGGTTCCAGTAATATTTTACGACAGTCTACTGAATAGTTTTTCCCCCCATATCCGATGATTTTCTCTTGACCTCCGTGCTATTTCGGCGATCCCATGATTTTTCCTAGACTGCCTGCATTTCCTAGACTCGTCCAAGTTTTTCTAGGTTCCAGTAATATTTTACGACAGTCTACTGAATATTTTTCCCCCCCATATCCAATGATTTTCTCTTGACCTTCGTGCTATTTCAGCGATCCCATGATTTTTCTAGACTGCTTGGATTTTCTAGACTTGCCCAAGTTTTTCTAGGTTCCAGTAATATTTTACGACAGTCTACTGAATAGTTTTTCCCCCCATATCCGATGATTTTCTCTTGACCTCTGCGCTATTTCAGCGATCCCATGATTTTTCCTAGACTTCCTGGATTTTGTAGACTTGCCCAAGTTTTTCTACGTTCCACCTATATTTCACGACAGTCTACTGAATATTTTCTCCCTATATCCAATGATTTTCTCTTGACCTCCGTGATATTTCAGCGATTCCATGATTTTTCCTAGACTGCCTGGATTTTTTAGACTTGCCCAAGTTTTTCTAGGTTCCACCTATATTTCACGACAGTCTACTGAATATTTTCTCCCTATATGCAATGATTTTCTCTTGACCTCCGTGCTATTTAAGCGCTACTATGCTTTTCCGAGACTGCCTGGATTTTCTAGACTTGCCCAAGTTTTCCTAGGTTCCACCTATATTTCACGACAGTCTACTGAATATTTTCTCCCTATATGCAATGATTTCCTCTTGACCTCCGTGCTATTTCAGCGCTCCCATGCTTTTCCTAGATTGCCTGGATTTTCTTGGCTTGCCCAAGTGTTCCTAGGTTCCAGTAATATTTTACGACAGTCTACTGAATATTTTTTCCCCTCATATCCAATGATTTTCTCTTGACCTCCGTGCTATTTCAGCGATCCCATGATTTTTCCTAGACTGCCTGGATTTTCTTGACTTGCCCAAATTTTCTAGGTTCCAGTGATACCTGACGAAATTCTACTGAATATTTTCTCCCTATATCCAATGTTTTTCTCTTGACCTCCGTGCTATTTCAGCGATCCCATGATTTTTCTAGACTGCTTGGATTTTATAGACTTGCCCAAGTTTTTCTAGGTTCCAGTAATATTTTACGACAGTCTACTGAATAGTTTTTCCCCCCATATCCGATGATTTTCTCTTGACCTCTGCGCTATTTCAGCGATCCCATGATTTTTCCTAGACTGCCTGGATTTTGTAGACTTGCCCAAGTTTTTCTAGGTTCCACCTATATTTCACGACAGTCTACTGAATATTTTCTCCCTATATCCAATGATTTTCTCTTGACCTCCGTGATATTTCAGCGATTCCATGATTTTTCCTAGACTGCCTGGATTTTATAGACTTGCCCAAGTTTTTCTAGGTTCCACCTATATTTCACGACAGTCTACTGAATATTTTCTCCCTATATGCAATGATTTTCTCTTGACTTCGTGCTATTTAAGCGCTACCATGCTTTTCCGAGACTGCCTGGATTTTCTAGACTTGCCCAAGTTATCCTAGGTTCCACCTATATTTCACGACAGTCTACTGAATATTTTCTCCCTATATGCAATGATTTTCTCTTGACCTCCGTGCTATTTAAGCGCTACCATGCTTTTCCGAGACTGCCTGGATTTTCTAGACTTGCCCAAGTTTTCCTAGGTTCCACCTATATTTCACGACAGTCTACTGAATATTTTCTCCCTATATGCAATGATTTCCTCTTGACCTCCGTGCTATTTCAGCGCTCCCATGCTTTTCCTAGATTGCCTGGATTTTCTAGGCTTGCCCAAGTGTTCCTAGGTTCCAGTAATATTTTACGACAGTCTACTGAATATTTTTCCCCCCCATATCCAATGATTTTCTCTTGACCTCCGTGCTATTTCAGTGATCCCATGATTTTTCCTAGACTGCCTGGATTTTCTAGACTTGCCCAAATTTTCTAGGTTCCTGTGATACCTGACGAAAGTCTACTGAATATTTTCTCCCTATATCCAATGATTTTCTCTTGACCTCCGTGCTATTTCAGCGATCCCATGATTTTTCTAGACTGCTTGGATTTTATAGACTTGCCCAAGTTTTTCTAGGTTCCAGTAATATTTTACGACAGTCTACTGAATAGTTTTCCCCCCATATCCGATGATTTTCTCTTGACCTCTGCGCTATTTCAGCGATCCCATGATTTTTCCTAGACTGCCTGGATTTTGTAGACTTGCCCAAGTTTTTCTAGGTTCCACCTATATTTCACGACAGTCTACTGAATATTTTCTCCCTATATCCAATGATTTTCTCTTGACCTCCGTGATATTTCAGCGATTCCATGATTTTTCCTAGACTGCCTGGATTTTTTAGACTTGCCCAAGTTTTTCTAGGTTCCACCTATATTTCACGACAGTCTACTGAATATTTTCTCCCTATATGCAATGATTTTCTCTTGACCTCCGTGCTATTTAAGCGCTACCATGCTTTTCCGAGACTGCCTGGATTTTCTAGACTTGCCCAAGTTTTCCTAGGTTCCACCTATATTTCACGAACGTCTACTGAATATTTTCTCCCTATATGCAATGATTTTCTCTTGACCTCCGTGCTATTTAAGCGCTACCATGCTTTTCCGAGACTGCCTGGATTTTCTAGACTTGCCCAAGTTTTCCTAGGTTCCACCTATATTTCACGACAGTCTACTGAATATTTTCTCCCTATATGCAATGATTTCCTCTTGACCTCCGTGCTATTTCAGCGCTCCCATGCTTTTCCTAGATTGCCTGGATTTTCTAGGCTTGCCCAAGTGTTCCTAGGTTCCAGTAATATTTTACGACAGTCTACTGAATATTTTTCCCCCCCATATCCAATGATTTTCTCTTGACCTCCGTGCTATTTCAGTGATCCCATGATTTTTCCTAGACTGCCTGGATTTTCTAGACTTGCCCAAATTTTCTAGGTTCCTGTGATACCTGACGAAAGTCTACTGAATATTTTCTCCCTATATCCAATGATTTTCTCTTGACCTCCGTGCTATTTCAGCGATCCCATGATTTTTCTAGACTGCTTGGATTTTCTAGACTTGCCCAAGTTTTTCTAGGTTCCAGTAATATTTTACGACAGTCTACTGAATAGTTTTCCCCCCCATATCCGATGATTTTCTCTTGACCTCTGCGCTATTTCAGCGATCCCATGATTTTTCCTAGACTTCCTGGAATTTGTAGACTTGCCCAAGTTTTTCTAGGTTCCACCTATATTTCACGAAAGTCTACTGAATATTTTCTCCCTATATCCAATGATTTTCTCTTGACCTCCGTGATATTTCAGCGATTCCATGATTTTTCCTAGACTGCCTGGATTTTTTAGACTTGCCCAAGTTTTTCTAGGTTCCACCTATATTTCACGACAGTCTACTGAATATTTTCTCCCTATATGCAATGATTTCCTCTTGACCTCCGTGCTATTTCAGCGCTCCCATGCTTTTCCTAGATTGCCTGGATTTTCTTGGCTTGCCCAAGTGTTCCTAGGTTCCAGTAATATTTTACGACAGTCTACTGAATATTTTTTCCCCCATATCCAATGATTTTCTCTTGACCTCCGTGCTATTTCAGCGATCCCATGATTTTTCCTAGACTGCCTGGATTTTCTTGACTTGCCCAAATTTTCTAGGTTCCAGTGATACCTGACGAAATTCTACTGAATATTTTCTCCCTATATCCAATGATTTTCTCTTGACCTCCGTGCTATTTCAGCGATCCCATGATTTTTCTAGACTGCTTGGATTTTATAGACTTGCCCAAGTTTTTCTAGGTTCCAGTAATATTTTACGACAGTCTACTGAATAGTTTTTCCCCCCATATCCGATGATTTTCTCTTGACCTCTGCGCTATTTCAGCGATCCCATGATTTTTCCTAGACTGCCTGGATTTTGTAGACTTGCCCAAGTTTTTCTAGGTTCCACCTATATTTCACGACAGTCTACTGAATATTTTCTCCCTATATCCAATGATTTTCTCTTGACCTCCGTGATATTTCAGCGATTCCATGATTTTTCCTAGACTGCCTGGATTTTACAGACTTGCCCAAGTTTTTCTAGGTTCCACCTATATTTCACGACAGTCTACTGAATATTTTCTCCCTATATGCAATGATTTTCTCTTGACCTCCGTGCTATTTAAGCGCTACCATGCTTTTCCGAGACTGCCTAGATTTTCTAGACTTGCCCAAGTTATCCTAGGTTCCACCTATATTTCACGACAGTCTACTGAATATTTTCTCCCTATATGCAATGATTTTCTCTTGACCTCCGTGCTATTTAAGCGCTACCATGCTTTTCCGAGACTGCCTGGATTTTCTAGACTTGCCCAAGTTTTCCTAGGTTCCACCTATATTTCACGACAGTCTACTGAATATTTTCTCCCTATATGCAATGATTTCCTCTTGACCTCCGTGCTATTTCAGCGCTCCCATGCTTTTCCTAGATTGCCTGGATTTTCTAGGCTTGCCCAAGTGTTCCTAGGTTCCAGTAATATTTTACGACAGTCTACTGAATATTTTTCCCCCCCATATCCAATGATTTTCTCTTGACCTCCGTGCTATTTCAGTGATCCCATGATTTTTCCTAGACTGCCTGGATTTTCTAGACTTGCCCAAATTTTCTAGGTTCCTGTGATACCTGACGAAAGTCTACTGAATATTTTCTCCCTATATCCAATGATTTTCTCTTGACCTCCGTGCTATTTCAGCGATCCCATGATTTTTCTAGACTGCTTGGATTTTATAGACTTGCCCAAGTTTTTCTAGGTTCCAGTAATATTTTACGACAGTCTACTGAATAGTTTTCCCCCCATATCCGATGATTTTCTCTTGACCTCTGCGCTATTTCAGCGATCCCATGATTTTTCCTAGACTGCCTGGATTTTGTAGACTTGCCCAAGTTTTTCTAGGTTCCACCTATATTTCACGACAGTCTACTGAATATTTTCTCCCTATATCCAATGATTTTCTCTTGACCTCCGTGATATTTCAGCGATTCCATGATTTTTCCTAGACTGCCTGGATTTTTTAGACTTGCCCAAGTTTTTCTAGGTTCCACCTATATTTCACGACAGTCTACTGAATATTTTCTCCCTATATGCAATGATTTTCTCTTGACCTCCGTGCTATTTAAGCGCTACCATGCTTTTCCGAGACTGCCTGGATTTTCTAGACTTGCCCAAGTTTTCCTAGGTTCCACCTATATTTCACGACAGTCTACTGAAAATTTTCTCCCTATATGCAATGATTTTCTCTTGACCTCCGTGCTATTTAAGCGCTACCATGCTTTTCCGAGACTGCCTGGATTTTCTAGACTTGCCCAAGTTTTCCTAGGTTCCACCTATATTTCACGACAGTCTACTGAATATTTTCTCCCTATATGCAATGATTTCCTCTTGACCTCCGTGCTATTTCAGCGCTCCCATGCTTTTCCTAGATTGCCTGGATTTTCTAGGCTTGCCCAAGTGTTCCTAGGTTCCAGTAATATTTTACGACAGTCTACTGAATATTTTTCCCCCCCATATCCAATGATTTTCTCTTGACCTCCGTGCTATTTCAGTGATCCCATGATTTTTCCTAGACTGCCTGGATTTTCTAGACTTGCCCAAATTTTCTAGGTTCCTGTGATACCTGACGAAAGTCTACTGAATATTTTCTCCCTATATCCAATGATTTTCTCTTGACCTCCGTGCTATTTCAGCGATCCCATGATTTTTCTTGACTGCTTGGATTTTATAGACTTGCCCAAGTTTTTCTAGGTTCCAGTAATATTTTACGACAGTCTACTGAATAGTTTTCCCCCCATATCCGATGATTTTCTCTTGACCTCTGCGCTATTTCAGCGATCCCATGATTTTTCCTAGACTGCCTGGATTTTGTAGACTTGCCCAATTTTTTCTAGGTTCCACCTATATTTCACGACAGTCTACTGAATATTTTTTCCCCCCATATCCAATGATTTTCTCTTGACCTCCGTGCTATTTCAGCGATCCCATGATTTTTCTAGACTGCTTGGATTTTATAGACTTGCCCAAGTTTTTCTAGGTTCCAGTAATATTTTATGACAGTCTACTGAATAGTTTTTCCCCCCATATCCGATGATTTTCTCTTGACCTCCGTGCTATTTCAGCGATCCCATGATTTTTTCTAGACTGCCTGGATTTCCTAGACTCGTCCAAGTTTTTCTAGGTTCCAGTAATATTTTACGACAGTCTACTGAATATTTTTCCCCCCCATATCCAATGATTTTCTCTTGACCTCCGTGCTATTTCAGTGATCCCATGATTTTTCCTAGACTGCCTGGATTTTCTAGACTTGCCCAAATTTTCTAGGTTCCTGTGATACCTGACGAAAGTCTACTGAATATTTTCTCCCTATATCCAATGATTTTCTCTTGACCTCCGTGCTATTTCAGCGATCCCATGATTTTTCTAGACTGCTTGGATTTTATAGACTTGCCCAAGTTTTTCTAGGTTCCAGTAATATTTTACGACAGTCTACTGAATAGTTTTCCCCCCATATCCGATGATTTTCTCTTGACCTCTGCGCTATTTCAGCGATCCCATGATTTTTCCTAGACTGCCTGGATTTTGTAGACTTGCCCAAGTTTTTCTAGGTTCCACCTATATTTCACGACAGTCTACTGAATATTTTCTCCCTATATCCAATGATTTTCTCTTGACCTCCGTGATATTTCAGCGATTCCATGATTTTTCCTAGACTGCCTGGATTTTTTAGACTTGCCCAAGTTTTTCTAGGTTCCACCTATATTTCACGACAGTCTACTGAATATTTTCTCCCTATATGCAATGATTTTCTCTTGACCTCCGTGCTATTTAAGCGCTACCATGCTTTTCCGAGACTGCCTGGATTTTCTAGACTTGCCCAAGTTTTCCTAGGTTCCACCTATATTTCACGACAGTCTACTGAAAATTTTCTCCCTATATGCAATGATTTTCTCTTGACCTCCGTGCTATTTAAGCGCTACCATGCTTTTCCGAGACTGCCTGGATTTTCTAGACTTGCCCAAGTTTTCCTAGGTTCCACCTATATTTCACGACAGTCTACTGAATATTTTCTCCCTATATGCAATGATTTCCTCTTGACCTCCGTGCTATTTCAGCGCTCCCATGCTTTTCCTAGATTGCCTGGATTTTCTAGGCTTGCCCAAGTGTTCCTAGGTTCCAGTAATATTTTACGACAGTCTACTGAATATTTTTCCCCCCCATATCCAATGATTTTCTCTTGACCTCCGTGCTATTTCAGTGATCCCATGATTTTTCCTAGACTGCCTGGATTTTCTAGACTTGCCCAAATTTTCTAGGTTCCTGTGATACCTGACGAAAGTCTACTGAATATTTTCTCCCTATATCCAATGATTTTCTCTTGACCTCCGTGCTATTTCAGCGATCCCATGATTTTTCTTGACTGCTTGGATTTTATAGACTTGCCCAAGTTTTTCTAGGTTCCAGTAATATTTTACGACAGTCTACTGAATAGTTTGCCCCCCATATCCGATGATTTTCTCTTGACCTCTGCGCTATTTCAGCGATCCCATGATTTTTCCTAGACTGCCTGGATTTTGTAGACTTGCCCAAGTTTTTCTAGGTTCCACCTATATTTCACGACAGTCTACTGAATATTTTTTCCCCCCATATCCAATGATTTTCTCTTGACCTCCGTGCTATTTCAGCGATCCCATGATTTTTCTAGACTGCTTGGATTTTATAGACTTGCCCAAGTTTTTCTAGGTTCCAGTAATATTTTATGACAGTCTACTGAATAGTTTTTCCCCCCATATCCGATGATTTTCTCTTGACCTCCGTGCTAATTCAGCGATCCCATGATTTTTCCTAGACTGCCTGGATTTTCTAGACTTGCCCAAGTTTTTCTAGGTTCCACCTATATTTCACGACAGACTATTGAATATTTTCTCCTTATATGCAATGATTTTCGCTTGACCTCCGTGCTATTTCAGCGCTCCCATGCTTTTCCGAGACTGCCTGGATTTTCTAGACTTGCCCAAGTTTTTCTAGGTTGCAGTAATATTTAACGACAGTCTACTGAATATTTTTTCCCCCATATCCAATGATTTTCTCTTGACCTCCGTGCTATTTCGGCGCTCCCATGCTTTTCCGAGACTGCCTGGATTTTCTAGACGTGCCCAAGTTTTCCTAGGTTCCAGTAATATTTTATGACAGTCTACTGAATAGTTTTTCCCCCCATATCCGATGATTTTCTCTTGACCTCCGTGCTATTTCAGCGATCCCATGATTTTTTCTAGACTGCCTGGATTTTCTAGACTTGCCCAAGTTTTTCTAGGTTCCACCTATATTTCACGACAGACTATTGAATATTTTCTCCCTATATGCAATGATTTTCGCTTGACCTCCGTGATATTTCAGCGATCCCATGATTTTTCCTAGACTGCTTGGATTTTGTAGACTTGCCCAAGTTTTTCTAGGTTCCAGTAATATTTTACGACAGTCTACTGAATAGTTTTTCCCCCCATATCCGATGATTTTCTCTTGACCTCCGTGCTAATTCAGCGATCCCATGATTTTTCCTAGACTGCCTGGATTTTCTAGACTTGCCCAAGTTTTTCTAGGTTCCACCTATATTTCACGACAGACTATTGAATATTTTCTCCTTATATGCAATGATTTTCGCTTGACCTCCGTGCTATTTCAGCGCTCCCATGCTTTTCCGAGACTGCCTGGATTTTCTAGACTTGCCCAAGTTTTTCTAGGTTCCACCTATATTTCACGACAGACTATTGAATATTTTCTCCCTATATGCAATGATTTTCGCTTGACCTCCGTGATATTTCAGCGATCCCATGATTTTTCCTAGACTGCTTGGATTTTGTAGACTTGCCCAAGTTTTTCTAGGTTCCAGTAATATTTTACGACAGTCTACTGAATAGTTTTTCCCCCCATATCCGATGATTTTCTCTTGACCTCCGTGCTAATTCAGCGATCCCATGATTTTTCCTAGACTGCCTGGATTTTCTAGACTTGCCCAAGTTTTTCTAGGTTCCACCTATATTTCACGACAGACTATTGAATATTTTCTCCTTATATGCAATGATTTTCGCTTGACCTCCGTGCTATTTCAGCGCTCCCATGCTTTTCCGAGACTGCCTGGATTTTCTAGACTTGCCCAAGTTTTTCTAGGTTCCACCTATATTTCACGACAGACTATTGAATATTTTCTCCCTATATGCAATGATTTTCGCTTGACCTCCGTGATATTTCAGCGATCCCATGATTTTTCCTAGACTGCTTGGATTTTGTAGACTTGCCCAAGTTTTTCTAGGTTCCAGTAATATTTTACGACAGTCTACTGAATAGTTTTTCCCCCCATATCCGATGATTTTCTCTTGACCTCCGTGCTAATTCAGCGATCCCATGATTTTTCCTAGACTGCCTGGATTTTCTAGACTTGCCCAAGTTTTTCTAGGTTCCACCTATATTTCACGACAGACTATTGAATATTTTCTCCTTATATGCAATGATTTTCTCTTGACCTCCGTGCTATTTCGGCGCTCCCATGCTTTTCCGAGACTGCCTGGATTTCCTAGACTCCTCCAAGTTTTTCTAGGTTCCAGTAATATTTTACGACAGTCTACTGAATAGTTTTTCCCCCCATATCCGATGATTTTCTCTTGACCTCCGTGCTAATTCAGCGATCCCATGATTTTTCCTAGACTGCCTGGATTTTCTAGACTTGCCCAAGTTTTTCTAGGTTCCACCTATATTTCACGACAGACTATTGAATATTTTCTCCCTATATGCAATGATTTTCGCTTGACCTCCGTGCTATTTCAGCGCTCCCATGCTTTTCCGAGACTGCCTGGATTTTCTAGACTTGCCCAAGTTTTTCTAGGTTCCACCTATATTTCACGACAGACTATTGAATATTTTCTCCCTATATGCAATGATTTTCGCTTGACCTCCGTGATATTTCAGCGATCCCATGATTTTTCCTAGACTGCTTGGATTTTGTAGACTTGCCCAAGTTTTTCTAGGTTCCAGTAATATTTTACGACAGTCTACTGAATAGTTTTTCCCCCCATATCCGATGATTTTCTCTTGACCTCCGTGCTAATTCAGCGATCCCATGATTTTTCCTAGACTGCCTGGATTTTCTAGACTTGCCCAAGTTTTTCTAGGTTCCACCTATATTTCACGACAGACTATTGAATATTTTCTCCTTATATGCAATGATTTTCTCTTGACCTCCGTGCTATTTCGGCGCTCCCATGCTTTTCCGAGACTGCCTGGATTTCCTAGACTCCTCCAAGTTTTTCTAGGTTCCAGTAATATTTTACGACAGTCTACTGAAAAGTTTTTCCCCCCATATCCAATGATTTTCTCTTGACCTCCGTGCTATTTCAGCGATCCCATGATTTTTCTAGACTGCTTGGATTTTATAGACTTGCCCAAGTTTTTCTAGGTTCCAGTAATATTTTATGACAGTCTACTGAATAGTTTTTCCCCCCATATCCGATGATTTTCTCTTGACCTCCGTGCTAATTCAGCGATCCCATGATTTTTCCTAGACTGCCTGGATTTTCTAGACTTGCCCAAGTTTTTCTAGGTTCCACCTATATTTCACGACAGACTATTGAATATTTTCTCCTTATATGCAATGATTTTCGCTTGACCTCCGTGCTATTTCAGCGCTCCCATGCTTTTCCGAGACTGCCTGGATTTTCTAGACTTGCCCAAGTTTTTCTAGGTTGCAGTAATATTTAACGACAGTCTACTGAATATTTTTTCCCCCATATCCAATGATTTTCTCTTGACCTCCGTGCTATTTCGGCGCTCCCATGCTTTTCCGAGACTGCCTGGATTTTCTAGACGTGCCCAAGTTTTCCTAGGTTCCAGTAATATTTTATGACAGTCTACTGAATAGTTTTTCCCCCCATATCCGATGATTTTCTCTTGACCTCCGTGCTATTTCAGCGATCCCATGATTTTTCCTAGACTGCTTGGATTTTGTAGACTTGCCCAAGTTTTTCTAGGTTCCAGTAATATTTTCCGACAGTCTACTGAATATTTTCCCCGCCCATATCCAATGATTTTCTCTTGACCTCCGTGCTATTTCAGCGATCCCATGATTTTTCCTAGACTGCCTGGATTTTGCAGACTTGCCCAAGTTTTTCTAGGTTCCACCTATATTTCACGACAGTCTACTGAATATTTTCTCCCTATATGCAATGATCTTCGCTTGACTTCGTGCTATTTCAGCGCTCCCATGCTTTTCCGAGACTGCCTGGATTTTTTAGACTTGCCCAAGTTTTCCTAGGTTCCAGTAATATTTTACGACAGTCTGCTGAATATTTTTTTCCCCCATATCCAATGATTTTCTCTTGACCTCCGTGATATTTCAGCGATTCCATGATTTTTCCTAGACTGCCTGGATTTTGTAGACTTGCCCAAGTTTTCTAGGTTCCAGTGATACCTGACGAAAGTCTACTGAATATTTTCTCCCTATATCCAATGATTTTCTCTTGTCCTCCGTGCTAGTTCAGCGATCCCATGATTTTTCCTAGACTGCTTGGATTTTCTAGACTTGCCCAAGTTTTTCTAGGTTCCAGTAATATTTTACGACAGTCTACTGAACATTTTTTCCCCGATATCCAATGATTTTCTCTTGACCTCCGTGCTATTTCAGCGATCCCATGATTTTTCCTAGACTGCCTGGATTTTGTAGACTTGCCCAAGCTTTTCTAGGTTCCACCTATATTTCACGACAGTTTACTGAATATTTTCTCCCTATATGCAATGAATTTCTCTTGACCTCCGTGCTATTTCAGCGCTCCCATGCTTTTCCGAGACTGCCTGGATTTTCTAGACTTGCCCAAGTTTGCCTAGGTTCCAGTAATATTTTACGACAGTCTGCTGAATATTTTTTCCCCCATATCCAATGATTTTCTCTTGACCTCCGTGATATTTCAGCGATCCCATGATTTTTCCTAGACTGCCTGGATTTTCTAGACTTGCTCAAGTTTTTCTAGGTTCCACCTATATTTCACGACAGTCTACTGAATATTTTCTCCCTATATGCAATGAGTTTCTCTTGACCTCCGTGCTATTTCAGCGCTCCCATGCTTTTCCGAGACTGCCTGGATTTTCTAGACTTGCCCAAGTTTGCCTAGGTTCCAGTAATATTTTACGACAGTCTGCTGAATATTTTTTCCCCCAAATCCAATGATTTTCTCTTGACCTCCGTGCTATTTCAGCGATCCCATGATTTTTCCTAGACTGCCTGGATTTTGTAGACTTGCCCAAGTTTTTCTAGGTTCCAGTAATATTTTACGACAGTCTACTGAATATTTTTTCCCCCCATATCCAATGATTTTCTCTTGACCTCCGTGATATTTCAGCGATCCCATGATTTTTCCTAGACTGCCTAGATTTTGTAGACTTGCCCAAGTTTTTCTAGGTTCCACCTATATTTCACGACAGTCTACTGAATATTTTCTCCCTATATGTAATGAGTTTCTCTTGACCTCCGTGCTATTTCAGCGCTCCCATGCTTTTCCGAGACTTCCTGGATTTTCTAGACTTGCCCAAGTTTTTCTAGGATCCACCTATATTTCACGACAGTCTACTGAATATTTTCTCCCTATATGCAATGATTTCCTCTTGACCTCCGTGCTATTTCAGCGATATCATGATTTTTCCTAGACTGCCTGGATTTTCTAGACTTGCCCAAGTTTTCTAGGTTCCAGTGATACCTGACGAAAGTCTACTGAATATTTTCTCCCTATATCCAATGATTTTCTCTTGTCCTCCGTGCTAGTTCAGCGATCCCATGATTTTTCCTAGACTGCTTGGATTTTCTAGACTTGCCCAAGTTTTTCTAGGTTCCAGTAATATTTTACGACAGTCTACTGAATATTTTTTCCCCGATATCCAATGATTTTCTCTTGACCTCCGTGCTATTTCAGCGATCCCATGATTTTTCCTAGACTGCCTGGATTTTGTAGACTTGCCCAAGCTTTTCTAGGTTCCACCTATATTTCACGACAGTTTACTGAATATTTTCTCCCTATATGCAATGAATTTAACTTGACCTCCGTGCTATTTCAGCGCTCCCATGCTTTTCCGAGACTGCCTGGATTTTTTAGACTTGCCCAAGCTTTTCTAGGTTCCACCTATATTTCACGACAGTCTACTGAATATTTTCTCCCTATATGCAATGAGTTTCTCTTGACCTCCGTGCTATTTCAGCGCTCCCATGCTTTTCCGAGACTGCCTGGATTTTCTAGACTTGCCCAAGTTTGCCTAGGTTCCAGTAATATTTTACGACAGTCTGCTGAATATTTTTTCCCCCAAATCCAATGATTTTCTCTTGACCTCCGTGCTATTTCAGCGATCCCATGATTTTTCCTAGGCTGGCTGGATTTTGTAGACTTGCCCAAGTTTTTCTAGGTTCCACCTATATTTCACGACAGTTAACTGAATATTTTCTCCCTATATCCAATGATTTTCTCTTGACCTCCGTGCTGTTTCAGCGATCACATGATTTTTCCTAGACTGCCTGGATTTTGTAGACTAGCCCAAGTTTGACTAGGTTCCACCTATATTTCACGACAGTCTACTGAATATTTTCTCCCTATATCCAATGATTTTCTTTTGATTTCGTGCTATTTCAGCGATCCCATGATTTTTCCTAGACTGCCTGGATTTTGTAGACTTGCCCAAGTTTTTCTAGGTTCCACCTATATATCACGACAGTCTACTGAATATTTTCTCCCTATATCCAATGATTTCCTTTTGACCTCCGTGCTATTTCAGCGATCCCACGATTTTTCCTAGACTGCTTGGATTTTCTAGACTTGCCCAAGTTTTTCTAGGTTCCAGTAATATTTTACGACAGTCTACTGAATATTTTTTCCCCCATATCCAATGATTTTCTCTTGACCTCCGTGCTATTTCAGCGATCCCATGATTTTTCCTAGACTGCCTGGATTTTGTAGACTTGCCCAAGTTTTTCTAGGTTCCACCTATATTTCACGACAGTCTACTGAATATTTTCTCCCTATATGCAATGAGTTTCTCTTGACCTCCGTGCTATTTCAGCGCTCCCATGGTTTTCCGAGACTGCCTGGATTTTCTAGACTTGCCCAAGTTTTCCTAGGTTCCAGTAATATTTTACGACAGTCTGCTGAATATTTTTTTCCCCCATATCTAATGGTTTTCTCTTGACCTCCGTGCTATTTCAGCGATCACATGATTTTTCCTAGACTGCCTGGATTTTGTAGACTTGCCCAAGTTTTCTAGGTGATACCTGACGAAAGTCTACTGAATATTTTCTCCCTATATCCAATGATTTTCTCTTGACCTCCGTGCTATTTCATCGATCCCATGATTTTTCCTAGACTGCTTGGATTTCGTAGACTTGCCCAAGTTTTTCTAGGTTCCAGTAATATTTTACGACAGTCTACTGAATATTTTTTCCCCCCATATCCAATGATTTTCTCTTGACCTCCGTGCTATTTCAGCGATCCCATGATTTTTCCTAGACGGCCTGGATTTTACAGACTTGCCCAAGTTTTTCTAGGTTCCACCTATATTTCACGACAGTCTACTGAATATTTTCTCCCTATATCCAATGGTTTTCTCTTGACCTCCGTGCTATTTCAGCGCTCCCATGCTCTTCCGAGACTGCCTGGATTTTCTAGACTTGCCCAAGTTTGCCTAGGTTCCAGTAATATTTTGCGACAGTCTGCTGAATATTTTTTTCCCCCCATATCCAATGATTTTCTCTTGACCTCCGTGCTATTTCACCGATCCCATGATCTTTCCTAGACTGCCTGGATTTTGTAGACTTGCGCAAGTTTTTCTAGGTTCCACCTATATTTCACGACAGTCTACTGAATATTTTCTCCCTATATGCAATGAGTTTCTCTTGACCTCCGTGCTATTTCAGCGCTCCCATGCTTTTCCGAGACTGCCTGGATTTTCTAGACTTGCCCAAGTTTGCCTTGGTTCCAGTAATATTTTACGACAGTCTGCTGAATATTTTTTCCCCCATATCCAATGGTTTTCTCTTGACCTCCGTGCTATTTCAGCGATCACATGATTTTTCCTAGACTGCCTGGATTTTGTAGACTTGCCCAAGTTTTCTAGGTTCCAGTGATAGCTGACGAAAGTCTTCTGAATATTTTCTCCCTATATGCAATGATTTTCTCTTGACCTCCGTGCTATTTCAGCGATCCCATGATTTTTCCTAGACTGCTTGGATTTTGTAGACTTGCCCAAGTTTTTCTAGGTTCCAGTAATATTTTACGACAGTCTACTGAATATTTTTTCCCCCCATATCCAATGATTTTCTCTTGACCTCCGTGCTATTTCAGCGATCCCATGATTTTTCCTAGACTGCCTGGATTTTCTAGACTTGCCCAAGTTTTCTAGGTTCCAGTAATATTTTACGACAGTCTACTGAATATTTTTTCCCCCCATATCCAATGATTTTCTCTTGACCTCCGTGATATTTCAGCGATCCCATGATTTTTCCTAGACTGCCTGGATTTTGTAGACTTGCCCAAGTTTTTCTAGGTTCCACCTATATTTCACGACAGTTAACTGAATATTTTCTCCCTATATCCAATGATTTTCTCTTGACCTCCGTGCTATTTCAGCGATCACATGATTTTTCCTAGACTGCCTGGATTTTGTAGACTAGCCCAAGTTTGACTAGGTTCCACCTATATTTCACGACAGTCTACTGAATATTTTCTCCCTATATCCAATGATTTTCTCTTGACCTCCGTGCTATTTCAGCGATCACGTGATTTTTCCTAGACTGCCTGGATTTTGTAGACTTGCCCAAGTTTTCTAGGTTCCAGTGATACCTGACGAAAGTCTACTGAATATTTTCTCCCTATATCCAATGATTTTCTCTTGACCTCCGTGCTATTTCAGCGATCACATGATTTTTCCTAGACTGCCTGGATTTTGTAGACTAGCCCAAGTTTGACTAGGTTCCACCTATATTTCACGACAGTCTACTGAATATTTTCTCCCTATATCCAATGGTTTTCTCTTGACCTCCGTGCTATTTCAGCGATCACATGATTTTTCCTAGACTGCCTGGATTTTGTAGACTTGCCCAAGTTTTCTAGGTTCCAGTAATATTTTACGACAGTCTACTGAATATTTTTTCCCCCCATATTCAATGATTTTCTCTTGACCTCCGTGCTATTTCAGCGATCCCATGATTTTTCCTAGACTGCCTGGATTTTCTAGACTTGCCCAAGTTTTTCTAGGTTCCAGTAATATTTTACGACAGTCTACTGAATATTTTTTCCCCCCATATCCAATGATTTTCTCTTGACCTCCGTGATATTTCAGCGATCCCATGATTTTTCCTAGACTGCCTGGATTTTCTAGACTTGCCCAAGTTTTCTAGGTTCCAGTGATAGCTGACGAAAGTCTTCTGAATATTTTCTCCCTATATCCAATGATTTTCTCTTGACCTCCGTGCTATTTCAGCGATCCCATGATTTTTCCTAGATTGCCTGGATTTTCTAGACTTGCCCAAGTTTTTTAGGTTCCAGTGATACCTGACGAAAGTCTACTGAATATTTTCTCCCTATATCCAATGATTTTCTCTTGACCTCCGTGCTATTTCAGCGATCCCATGATTTTTCCTAGATTGTCTGGATTTTCTAGACTTGCCCAAGTTTTTCTAGGTTCCACCTATATTTCACGACAGTCTACTGAATATTTTCTCCCTATATCCAATGGTTTTCTCTTGACCTCCGTGCTATTTCAGCGATCACATGATTTTTCCTAGACTGCCTGGATTTTGTAGACTTGCCCAAGTTTTCTAGGTTCCAGTGATACCTGACGAAAGTCTACTGAATATTTTCTCCCTATATCCAATGATTTTCTCTTGACCTCCGTGCTATTTCAGCGATCCCATGATTTTTCCTAGATTGCCTGGATTTTCTAGACTTGCCCAAGTTTTTCTAGGTTCCACCTATATTTCACGACAGTCTACTGAATATTTTCTCCCTATATTCAATGATTTTCTCTTGACCTCCGTGCTATTTCAGCGATCCCATGATTTTTCCTAGACTGCCTGGATTTTCTAGACTTGCCCAAGTTTTTCTAGGTTCCAGTAATATTTTACGACAGTCTACTGAATATTTTTTCCCCCCATATCCAATGATTTTCTCTTGACCTCCGTGATATTTCAGCGATCCCATCATTTTTCCTAGACTGCCTGGATTTTCTAGACTTGCCCAAATTTTTCTAGGTTCCACCTATATTTCACGACAGTCTACTGAATATTTTCTCCCTATATCCAATGGTTTTCTCTTGACCTCCGTGCTATTTCAGCGATCACATGATTTTTCCTAGACTGCCTGGATTTTGTAGACTTGCCCAAGTTTTCTAGGTTCCACCTATATTTCACGACAGTCTACTGAATATTTTCTCCCTACATGCAATGACTTTCTCTTGACCTCCGTGCTATTTCGGCGCTCCCATGATTTTTCCTTGACTGCCTGGATTTTCTAGACTTGCCCAAGTTTTTCTAGGTTCCAGTAATATTTTACGACAGTCTACTGAATATTTTTTCCCCCCATATCCAATGATTTTCTCTTGACCTCCGTGATATTTCAGCGATCCCATGATTTTTCCTAGACTGCCTGGATTTTGTAGACTTGCCCAAGTTTTTCTAGGTTCCACCTATATTTCACGACAGTTAACTGAATATTTTCTCCCTATATCCAATGATTTTCTCTTGACCTCCGTGCTATTTCAGCGATCACATGATTTTTCCTAGACTGCCTGGATTTTGTAGACTTGCCCAAGTTTTCTAGGTTCCAGTGATACCTGACGAAAGTCTACTGAATATTTTCTCCCTATATCCAATGATTTTCTCTTGACCTCCGTGCTATTTCAGCGATCCCATGATTTTTCCTAGATTGCCTGGATTTTCTAGACTTGCCCAAGTTTTTCTAGGTTCCACCTATATTTCACGACAGTCTACTGAATATTTTCTCCCTATATCCAATGGTTTTCTCTTGACCTCCGTGCTATTTCAGCGATCACATGATTTTTCCTAGACTGCCTGGATTTTGTAGACTTGCCCAAGTTTTCTAGGTTCCAGTAATATTTTACGACAGTCTACTGAATATTTTTTCCCCCCATATTCAATGATTTTCTCTTGACCTCCGTGCTATTTCAGCGATCCCATGATTTTTCCTAGACTGCCTGGATTTTCTAGACTTGCCCAAGTTTTTCTAGGTTCCAGTAATATTTTACGACAGTCTACTGAATATTTTTTCCCCCCATATCCAATGATTTTCTCTTGACCTCCGTGATATTTCAGCGATCCCATGATTTTTCCTAGACTGCCTGGATTTTCTAGACTTGCCCAAGTTTTCTAGGTTCCAGTGATAGCTGACGAAAGTCTTCTGAATATTTTCTCCCTATATGCAATGATTTTCTCTTGACCTCCGTGCTATTTCAGCGATCACATGATTTTTCCTAGACTGCCTGGATTTTGTAGACTTGCCCAAGTTTTCTAGGTTCCAGTAATATTTTACGACAGTCTACTGAATATTTTTCCCCCCCATATTCAATGATTTTCTCTTGACCTCCGTGCTATTTCAGCGATCCCATGATTTTTCCTAGACTGCCTGGATTTTCTAGACTTGCCCAAGTTTTTCTAGGTTCCAGTAATATTTTACGACAGTCTACTGAATATTTTTTCCCCCCATATCCAATGATTTTCTCTTGACCTCCGTGATATTTCAGCGATCCCATCATTTTTCCTAGACTGCCTGGATTTTCTAGACTTGCCCAAATTTTTCTAGGTTCCACCTATATTTCACGAAAGTCTACTGAATATTTTCTCCCTATATCCAATGGTTTTCTCTTGACCTCCGTGCTATTTCAGCGATCACATGATTTTTCCTAGACTGCCTGGATTTTGTAGACTTGCCCAAGTTTTCTAGTTTCCACCTATATTTCACGACAGTCTACTGAATATTTTCTCCCTACATGCAATGACTTTCTCTTGACCTCCGTGCTATTTCGGCGCTCCCATGATTTTTCCTAGACTGCCTGGATTTTCTAGACTTGCCCAAGTTTTTCTAGGTTCCAGTAATATTTTACGACAGTCTACTGAATATTTTTTCCCCCCATATCCAATGATTTTCTTTTGACCTCCGTGATATTTCAGCGATCCCATGATTTTTCCTAGACTGCCTGGATTTTGTAGACTTGCCCAAGTTTTTCTAGGTTCCTCCTATATTTCACGACAGTTAACTGAATATTTTCTCCCTATATCCAATGATTTTCTCTTGACCTCCGTGCTATTTCAGCGATCACATGATTTTTCCTAGACTGCCTGGAATTTGTAGACTTGCCCAAGTTTTCTAGGTTCCAGTGATACCTGACGAAAGTCTACTGAATATTTTCTCCCTATATCCAATGATTTTCTCTTGACCTCCGTGCTATTTCAGCGATCCCATGATTTTTCCTAGATTGCCTGGATTTTCTAGACTTGCCCAAGTTTTTCTAGGTTCCACCTATATTTCACGACAGTCTACTGAATATTTTCTCCCTATATCCAATGGTTTTCTCTTGACCTCCGTGCTATTTCAGCGATCACATGATTTTTCCTAGACTGCCTGGATTTTGTAGACTTGCCCAAGTTTTCTAGGTTCCAGTGATAGCTGACGAAAGTCTTCTGAATATTTTCTCCCTATATGCAATGATTTTCTCTTGACCTCCGTGCTATTTCAGCGATCACATGATTTTTCCTAGACTGCCTGGATTTTGTAGACTTGCCCAAGTTTTTCTAGGTTCCACCTATGTTTCACGACAGTCTACTGAATATTTTCTCCCTATATCCAATGGTTTTCTCTTGACCTCCGTGATATTTCAGCGATCCCATGATTTTTCCTAGACTGCCTGGATTTTGTAGGCTTGCCCAAGTTTTTCTAGGTTCCACCTATATTTCACGACAGTCTACTGAATATTTTCTCCCTATATCCAATGGTTTTCTCTTGACCTCCGTGCTATTTCAGCGCTCCCATGCTCTTCCGAGACTGCCTGGATTTTCTAGACTTGCCCAAGTTTTCCTAGGTTCCAGTAATATTTTGCGACAGTCTGCTGAATATTTTTTTTCCCCCATATCCAATGATTTTCTCTTGACCTCCGTGCTATTTCTCCGATCCCATGATCTTTCCTAGACTGCCTGGATTTTGTAGACTTGCCCAAGTTTTTCTAGGTTCCAGTAATATTTCACGACAGTCTACTGAATATTTTCTCCCTACATGCAATGACTTTCTCTTGACCTCCGTGCTATTTCGGCGCTCCCATGCTTTTCCGAAATTGCCTGGATTTTCTAGACTTGCCCAAGTTTTCTTAGGTTCCAGTAATATTTTGCGACAGTCTGCTGAATATTTTTTTCCCCCATATCCAATGATTTTCTCTTGACCTCCGTGATATTTCAGCGATCCCATGATTTTTCCTAGACTGCCTGGATTTTGTAGACTTGCCCAAGCTTTTCTAGGTTCCACCTATATTTCACGACAGTCTACTGAATATTTTCTCCCTATATGCAATGAGTTTCTCTTGACCTCCGTGCTATTTCAGCGCTCCCATGCTTTTCCGAGACTGCCTGGATTTTCTAGACTTGCCTAAGTTTGCCTAGGTTCCAGTAATATTTTACGAAAGTCTGCTGAATATTTTTTCCCCCATATCCAATGATTTTCTCTTGACCTCCGTGATATTTCAGCGATCCCATGATTTTTCCTAGACTGCCTGGATTTTCTAGACTTGCCCAAGTTTTTCTAGGTTCCACCTATATTTCACGACAGTCTACTGAATATTTTCTCCCTATATCCAATGGTTTTCTCTTGAACTCCGTGCTCTTTCAGCGATCACATGATTTTTCCTAGACTGCCTGGATTTTGTAGACTTGCCCAAGTTTTCTAGGTTCCAGTGATAGCTGACGAAAGTCTTCTGAATATTTTCTCCCTATATGCAATGATTTTCTCTTGACCTCCGTGCTATTTCAGCGATCCCATGATTTTTCCTAGACTGCTTGGATTTTGTAGACTTGCCCAAGTTTTTCTAGGTTCCAGTAATATTTTACGACAGTCTACTGAATATTTTTTCCCCCCATATCCAATGATTTTCTCTTGACCTCCGTGATATTTCAGCGATCCCATGATTGTTCCTAGACTGCCTGGATTTTGTAGACTTGGCCAAGTTTTTCTAGGTTCCACCTATATTTCACGACCGTTAACTGAATATTTTCTCCCTATATCTAATGATTTTCTCTTGACCTCCGTGCTATTTCAGCGATCACATGATTTTTCCTAGACTGCCTGGATTTTGTAGACTTGCCGAAGTTTTCTAGGTTCCAGTGATACCTGACGAAAGTCTACTGAATATTTTCTCCCTATATCCAATGATTTTCTCTTGACCTCCGTGCTATTTCAGCGATCCCATGATTTTTCCTAGATTGCCTGGATTTTCTAGACTTGCCCAAGTTTTTCTAGGTTCCACCTATATTTCACGACAGTCTACTGAATATTTTCTCCCTATATCCAATGGTTTTCTCTTGACCTCCGTGCTATTTCAGCGATCACATGATTTTTCCTAGACTGCCTGGATTTTGTAGACTTGCCCAAGTTTTCTAGGTTCCAGTGATAGCTGACGAAAGTCTTCTGAATATTTTCTCCCTATATGCAATGATTTTCTCTTGACCTCCGTGCTATTTCAGCGATCCCATGATTTTTCCTAGACTGCTTGGATTTTGTAGACTTGCCCAAGTTTTTCTAGGTTCCAGTAATATTTTACGACAGTCTACTGAATATTTTTTCCCCCCATATTCAATGATTTTCTCTTGACCTCCGTGCTATTTCAGCGATCCCATGATTTTTCCTAGACTGCCTGGATTTTCTAGACTTGCCCAAGTTTTTCTAGGTTCCAGTAATATTTTACGACAGTCTACTGAATATTTTTTCCCCCCATATCCAATGATTTTCTCTTGACCTCCGTGATATTTCAGCGATCCCATGATTTTTCCTAGACTGCCTGGATTTTCTAGACTTGCCCAAGTTTTTCTAGGTTCCACCTATATTTCACGACAGTCTACTGAATATTTTCTCCCTATATCCAATGGTTTTCTCTTGACCTCCGTGCTATTTCAGCGATCACATGATTTTTCCTAGACTGCCTGGATTTTGTAGACTTGCCCAAGTTTTCTAGGTTCCAGTGATAGCTGACGAAAGTCTTCTGAATATTTTCTCCCTATATGCAATGATTTTCTCTTGACCTCCGTGCTATTTCAGCGATCCCATGATTTTTCCTAGACTGCTTGGATTTTGTAGACTTGCCCAAGTTTTTCTAGGTTCCAGTAATATTTTACGACAGTCTACTGAATATTTTTTCCCCCCATATCCAATGATTTTCTCTTGACCTCCGTGCTATTTCAGCGATCCCATGATTTTTCCTAGACTGCCTGGATTTTCTAGACTTGCCCAAGTTTTTCTAGGTTCCACCTATATTTCACGACCGTTAGCTGAATATTTTCTCCCTATATCCAATGATTTTCTCTTGACCTCCGTGCTATTTCAGCGATCACATGATTTTTCCTAGACTGCCTGGATTTTGTAGACTTGCCCAAGTTTTTCTAGGTTCCACCTATATTTCACGACCGTTAACTGAATATTTTCTCCCTATATCCAATGATTTTCTCTTGACCTCCGTGCTATTTCAGCGATCCCATGATTTTTCCTAGACTGCTTGGATTTTGTAGACTTGCCCAAGTTTTTCTAGGTTCCAGTAATATTTTACGACAGTCTACTGAATATTTTTTCCCCCCATATCCAATGATTTTCTCTTGACCTCCGTGATATTTCAGCGATCCCATGATTTTTCCTAGACTGCCTGGATTTTGTAGACTTGGCCAAGTTTTTCTAGGTTCCACCTATATTTCACGACCGTTAACTGAATATTTTCTCCCTAAATCCAATGATTTTCTCTTGACCTCCGTGCTATTTCAGCGATCACATGATTTTTCCTAGACTGCCTGGATTTTGTAGACTTGCCGAAGTTTTCTAGGTTCCAGTGATACCTGACGAAAGTCTACTGAATATTTTCTCCCTATATCCAATGATTTTCTCTTGACCTCCGTGCTATTTCAGCGATCCCATGATTTTTCCTAGATTGCCTGGATTTTCTAGACTTGCCCAAGTTTTTCTAGGTTCCACCTATATTTCACGACAGTCTACTGAATATTTTCTCCCTATATCCAATGGTTTTCTCTTGACCTCCGTGCTATTTCAGCGATCACATGATTTTTCCTAGACTGCCTGGATTTTGTAGACTTGCCCAAGTTTTCTAGGTTCCAGTGATAGCTGACGAAAGTCTTCTGAATATTTTCTCCCTATATGCAATGATTTTCTCTTGACCTCCGTGCTATTTCAGCGATCCCATGATTTTTCCTAGACTGCTTGGATTTTGTAGACTTGCCCAAGTTTTTCTAGGTTCCAGTAATATTTTACGACAGTCTACTGAATATTTTTTCCCCCCATATTCAATGATTTTCTCTTGACCTCCGTGCTATTTCAGCGATCCCATGATTTTTCCTAGACTGCCTGGATTTTCTAGACTTGCCCAAGTTTTTCTAGGTTCCAGTAATATTTTACGACAGTCTACTGAATATTTTTTCCCCCCATATCCAATGATTTTCTCTTGACCTCCGTGATATTTCAGCGATCCCATGATTTTTCCTAGACTGCCTGGATTTTCTAGACTTGCCCAAGTTTTTCTAGGTTCCACCTATATTTCACGACAGTCTACTGAATATTTTCTCCCTATATCCAATGGTTTTCTCTTGACCTCCGTGCTATTTCAGCGATCACATGATTTTTCCTAGACTGCCTGGATTTTGTAGACTTGCCCAAGTTTTTCTAGGTTCCACCTATATTTCACGACAGTCTACTGAATATTTTCTCCCTATATCCAATGGTTTTCTCTTGACCTCCGTGCTATTTCAGCGATCACATGATTTTTCCTAGACTGCCTGGATTTTGTAGACTTGCCCAAGTTTTTCTAGGTTCCACCTATATTTCACGACAGTCTACTGAATATTTTCTCCCTATATCCAATGGTTTTCTCTTGACCTCCGTGCTATTTCAGCGATCACATGATTTTTCCTAGACTGCCTGGATTTTGTAGACTTGCCCAAGTTTTCTAGGTTCCAGTGATAGCTGACGAAAGTCTTCTGAATATTTTCTCCCTATATGCAATGATTTTCTCTTGACCTCCGTGCTATTTCAGCGATCCCATGATTTTTCCTAGACTGCTTGGATTTTGTAGACTTGCCCAAGTTTTTCTAGGTTCCAGTAATATTTTACGACAGTCTACTGAATATTTTTTCCCCCCATATCCAATGATTTTCTCTTGACCTCCGTGCTATTTCAGCGATCCCATGATTTTTCCTAGACTGCCTGGATTTTCTAGACTTGCCCAAGTTTTTCTAGGTTCCAGTAATATTTTACGACAGTCTACTGAATATTTTTTCCCCCCATATCCAATGATTTTCTCTTGACCTCCGTGATATTTCAGCGATCCCATGATTTTTCCTAGACTGCCTGGATTTTCTAGACTTGCCCAAGTTTTTCTAGGTTCCACCTATATTTCACGACAGTCTACTGAATATTTTCTCCCTATATCCAATGGTTTTCTCTTGACCTCCGTGCTATTTCAGCGATCACATGATTTTTCCTAGACTGCCTGGATTTTGTAGACTTGCCCAAGTTTTTCTAGGTTCCACCTATATTTCACGACAGTCTACTGAATATTTTCTCCCTATATCCAATGGTTTTCTCTTGACCTCCGTGCTATTTCAGCGATCACATGATTTTTCCTAGACTGCCTGGATTTTGTAGACTTGCCCAAGTTTTCTAGGTTCCAGTGATAGCTGACGAAAGTCTTCTGAATATTTTCTCCCTATATGCAATGATTTTCTCTTGACCTCCGTGCTATTTCAGCGATCCCATGATTTTTCCTAGACTGCTTGGATTTTGTAGACTTGCCCAAGTTTTTCTAGGTTCCAGTAATATTTTACGACAGTCTACTGAATATTTTTTCCCCCCATATCCAATGATTTTCTCTTGACCTCCGTGCTATTTCAGCGATCCCATGATTTTTCCTAGACTGCCTGGATTTTCTAGACTTGCCCAAGTTTTTCTAGGTTCCACCTATATTTCACGACCGTTAACTGAATATTTTCTCCCTATATCCAATGATTTTCTCTTGACCTCCGTGCTATTTCAGCGATCACATGATTTTTCCTAGACTGCCTGGATTTTGTAGACTTGCCCAAGTTTTTCTAGGTTCCACCTATATTTCACGACCGTTAACTGAATATTTTCTCCCTATATCCAATGATTTTCTCTTGACCTCCGTGCTATTTCAGCGATCCCAGGATTTTTCTAGACTGCTTGGATTTTGTAGACTTGCCCAAGTTTTTCTAGGTTCCAGTAATATTTTACGACAGTCTACTGAATATTTTTTCCCCCCATATCCAATGATTTTCTCTTGACCTCCGTGATATTTCAGCGATCCCATGATTTTTCCTAGACTGCCTGGATTTTGTAGACTTGGCCAAGTTTTTCTAGGTTCCACCTATATTTCACGACCGTTAACTGAATATTTTCTCCCTTTATCCAATGATTTTCTCTTGACCTCCGTGCTATTTCAGCGATCACATGATTTTTCCTAGACTGCCTGGATTTTGTAGACTTGCCGAAGTTTTCTAGGTTCCAGTGATACCTGACGAAAGTCTACTGAATATTTTCTCCCTATATCCAATGATTTTCTCTTGACCTCCGTGCTATTTCAGCGATCCCATGATTTTTCCTAGATTGCCTGGATTTTCTAGACTTGCCCAAGTTTTTCTAGGTTCCACCTATATTTCACGACAGTCTACTGAATATTTTCTCCCTATATCCAATGGTTTTCTCTTGACCTCCGTGCTATTTCAGCGATCACATGATTTTTCCTAGACTGCCTGGATTTTGTAGACTTGCCGAAGTTTTCTAGGTTCCAGTGATAGCTGACGAAAGTCTTCTGAATATTTTCTCCCTATATGCAATGATTTTCTCTTGACCACCGTGCTATTTCAGCGATCCCATGATTTTTCCTAGACTGCTTGGATTTTGTAGACTTGCCCAAGTTTTTCTAGGTTCCAGTAATATATTACGACAGTCTACTGAATATTTTTTCCCCCCATATTCAATGATTTTCTCTTGACCTCCGTGCTATTTCAGCGATCCCATGATTTTTCCTAGACTGCCTGGATTTTCTAGACTTGCCCAAGTTTTTCTAGGTTCCAGTAATATTTTACGACAGTCTACTGAATATTTTTTCCCCCCATATTCAATGATTTTCTCTTGACCTCCGTGCTATTTCAGCGATCCCATGATTTTTCCTAGACTGCCTGGATTTTGTAGACTTGCCCAAGTTTTTCTAGGTTCCAGTAATATTTTACGACAGTCTACTGAATATTTTTTCCCCCCATATTCAATGATTTTCTCTTGACCTCCGTGCTATTTCAGCGATCCCATGATTTTTCCTAGGCTGCCTGGATTTTCTAGACTTGCCCAAGTTTTTCTAGGTTCCAGTAATATTTTACGACAGTCTACTGAATATTTTTTCCCCCCATATCCAATGATTTGGATATGGGGGGAAAAAATATTCAGTAGTCTACAAGTCTAGAAAAGTAGTAGTTCAGTAGTCTACAAGTCTTGACCTCCGTGATATTTCAGCGATCCCATGATTTTTCCTAGACTGCCTGGATTTTGTAGACTTGCCCAAGTTTTTCTAGGTTCCACCTATATTTCACGACAGTCTACTGAATATTTTCTCCCTATATCCAATGGTTTTCTCTTGACCTCCGTGCTATTTCAGCGATCACATGATTTTTCCTAGACTGCCTGGATTTTGTAGACTTGCCCAAGTTTTTCTAGGTTCCACCTATATTTCACGACAGTCTACTGAATATTTTCTCCCTATATCCTTTGGTTTTCTCTTGACCTCCGTGCTATTTCAGCGATCACATGATTTTTCCTAGACTGCCTGGATTTTGTAGACTTGCCCAAGTTTTCTAGGTTCCAGTGATAGCTGACGAAAGTCTTCTGAATATTTTCTCCCTATATGCAATGATTTTCTCTTGACCTCCGTGCTATTTCAGCGATCCCATGATTTTTTCTAGACTGCTTGGATTTTGTAGACTTGCCCAAGTTTTTCTAGGTTCCAGTAATATTTTACGACAGTCTACTGAATATTTTTTCCCCCCATATCCAATGATTTTCTCTTGACCTCCGTGCTATTTCAGCGATCCCATGATTTTTCCTAGACTGCCTGGATTTTCTAGACTTGCCCAAGTTTTTCTAGGTTCCAGTAATATTTTACGACAGTCTACTGAATATTTTTTCCCCCCATATCCAATGATTTTCTCTTGACCTCCGTGATATTTCAGCGATCCCATGATTTTTCCTAGACTGCCTGGATTTTCTAGACTTGCCCAAGTTTTTCTAGGTTCCACCTATATTTCACGACAGTCTACTGAATATTTTCTCCCTATATCCAATGGTTTTCTCTTGACCTCCGTGCTATTTCAGCGATCACATGATTTTTCCTAGACTGCCTGGATTTTGTAGACTTGCCCAAGTTTTTCTAGGTTCCACCTATATTTCACGACAGTCTACTGAATATTTTCTCCCTATATCCAATGATTTTCTCTTGACCTCCGTGCTATTTCAGCGATCACATGATTTTTCCTAGACTGCCTGGATTTTGTAGACTTGCCCAAGTTTTCTAGGTTCCAGTGATAGCTGACGAAAGTCTTCTGAATATTTTCTCCCTATATGCAATGATTTTCTCTTGACCTCCGTGCTATTTCAGCGATCCCATGATTTTTCCTAGACTGCTTGGATTTTGTAGACTTGCCCAAGTTTTTCTAGGTTCCAGTAATATTTTACGACAGTCTACTGAATATTTTTTCCCCCCATATCCAATGATTTTCTCTTGACCTCCGTGCTATTTCAGCGATCCCATGATTTTTCCTAGACTGCCTGGATTTTGTAGACTTGCCCAAGTTTTTCTAGGTTCCACCTATATTTCACGACAGTTAACTGAATATTTTCTCCCTATATCCAATGATTTTCTCTTGACCTCCTTGATATTTCAGCGATCCCATGATTTTTCCTAGACTTCCTGGATTTTGTAGACTTGCCCAAGCTTTTCTAGGTTCCACCTATATTTCACGACAGTCTACTGAATATTTTCTCCCTATATGCAATGAGTTTCTCTTGACCTCCGTGCTATTTCAGCGCTCCCATGCTTTTCCGAGACTGCCTGGATTTTCTAGACTTGCCCAAGTTTGCCTAGGTTCCAGTAATATTTTACGACAGTCTGCTGAATATTTTTTCCCCCATATCCAATGATTTTCTCTTGACCTCCGTGATATTTCAGCGATCCCATGATTTTTCCTAGACTTCCTGGATTTTGTAGACTTGCCCAAGCTTTTCTAGGTTCCACCTATATTTCACGACAGTCTACTGAATATTTTCTCCCTATATGCAATGATTTTCTCTTGACCTTCGTGCTATTTCAGCGATCCCATGATTTTTCATAGACTGCTTGGATTTTGTAGACTTGCCCAAGTTTTTCTAGGTTCCAGTAATATTTTACGACAGTCTACTGAATATTTTTTCCCCCCATATCCAATGATTTTCTCTTGACCTCCGTGCTATTTCAGCGATCCCATGATTTTTCCTAGACTGCCTGGATTTTGTAGACTTGCCCAAGTTTTTCTAGGTTCCAGTAATATTTTACGACAGTCTACTGAATATTTTTTCCCCCCATATCCAATGATTTTCTCTTGACCTCCGTGATATTTCAGCGATCCCATGATTTTTCCTAGACTGCCTGGATTTTGTAGACTTGCCCAAGTTTTTCTAGGTTCCACCTATATTTCACGACAGTCTACTGAATATTTTCTCCCTATATGCAATGATTTTCTCTTGACCTCCGTGCTATTTCGGCGCTCCCATGCTTTTCCGAGACTGCCTGGATTTTCTAGACTTGCCCAAGTTTTTCTAGGTTCCAGTAATATTTCACGACAGTCTACTGAATATTTTCTCCCTATATCCAATGATTTTCTCTGGACCTCCGTGCTATTTCAGCGCTCCCATGATTTTACCTAGACTGCCTGGATTTTCTAGACTTGCCCAAGTTTTTCTAGGTTCCACCTATATTTCACGACAGTCTACTGAATATTTTCTCCCTATATGCAATGAGTTTCTCTTGACCTCCGTGCTATTTCAGCGCTCCCATGATTTTTCCTAGACTGCCTGGATTTTGTAGACTTGCCCAAGTTTTTCTAGGTTCCACCTATATTTCACGACAGTCTACTGAATATTTTCTCCCTATATCCAATGGTTTTCTCTTGACCTTCGTGCTAATTCAGCGATCACATGATTTTTCCTAGACTGTCTGGATTTTCTAGACTTGCCCAAGTTTTCTAGGTTCCAGTGATACCTGACGAAAGTCTACTGAATATTTTCTCCCTATATCCAATGATTTTCTCTTGACCTCCGTGCTATTTCAGCGATCCCATGATTTTTCCTAGACTGCTTGGATTTTGTAGACTTGCCCAAGTTTTTCTAGGTTCCAGTAATATTTTCCGACAGTCTACTGAATATTTTCCCCCCCCATATCCAATGATTTTCTCTTGACCTCCGTGCTATTTCAGCGATCCCATGATTTTTCCTAGACTGCCTGGATTTTGCAGACTTGCCCAAGTTTTTCTAGGTTCCACCTTTATTTCACGACAGTCTACTGAATATTTTCTCCCTATATGCAATGAGTTTCTCTTGACCTCCGTGCTATTTCAGCGCTCCCATGATTTTTCCTAGACTGCCTGGATTTTGTAGACTTGCCCAAGTTTTTCTAGGTTCCAGTAATATTTTCCGACAGTCTACTGAATATTTCCCCCCCCCCCCATATCCAATGATTTTCTCTTGACCTCCGTGCTATTTCAGCGATCCCATGATTTTTCCTAGACTGCCTGGATTTTCTAGACTTGCCCAAGTTTTTCTAGGTTCCACCTATATTTCACGACAGTCTACTGAATATTTTCTCCCTATATCCAATGATTTTCTCTGGACCTCCGTGCTATTTCAGCGCTCCCATGATTTTTCCTAGACTGCCTGGATTTTCTAGACTTGCCCAAGTTTTTCTAGGTTCCACCTATATTTCACGACAGTCTACTGAATATTTTCTCCCTATATGCAATGAGTTTCTCTTGACCTCCGTGCTATTTCAGCGCTCCCATTTTTTTCCGAGACTGCCTGGATTTTCTAGACTTGCCTAAGTTTGCCTAGGTTCCAGTAATATTTTACGAAAGTCTGCTGAATATTTTTTCCCCCATATCCAATGATTTTCTCTTGACCTCCGTGATATTTCAGCGATCCCATGATTTTTCCTAGACTGCCTGGATTTTCTAGACTTGCCCAAGTTTTTCTAGGTTCCACCTATATTTCACGACAGTCTACTGAATATTTTCTCCCTATATCCAATGATTTTGTCTTGACCTCCGTGCTATTTCAGCGATCCCATGCTTTTCCGAGACTGCCTGGATTTTCTAGACTTGCCCAAGTTTTTCTAGGTTCCACCTATATTTCACGACAGTCTACTGAATATTTTCTCCCTATATCCAATGATTTTCTCTTGACCTCCGTGCTATTTCAGCGATCCCATGATTTTTCCTAGACTGCTTGGATTTTGTAGACTTGCCCAAGTTTTTCTAGGTTCCAGTAATATTTTCCGACAGTCTACTGAATATTTCCCCCCCCCCCCATATCCAATGATTTTCTCTTGACCTCCGTGCTATTTCAGCGATCCCATGATTTTTCCTAGACTGCCTGGATTTTGCAGACTTGCCCAAGCTTTTCTAGGTTCCACCTATATTTCACGACAGTCTACTGAATATTTTCTCCCTATATGCAATGATTTTCTCTTGACCTCTGTGCTATTTCGGCGCTCCCATGCTTTTCCGAGACTGCCTGGATTTTCTAGACTTGCCCAAGTTTTTCTAGGTTCCACCTATATTTCACGACAGTCTACTGAATATTTTCTCCCTATATCCAATGATTTTCTCTGGACCTCCGTGCTATTTCAGCGCTCCCATGATTTTTCCTAGACTGCCTGGATTTTCTAGACTTGCCCAAGTTTTTCTAGGTTCCACCTATATTTCACGACAGTCTACTGAATATTTTCTCCCTATATGCAATGAGTTTCTCTTGACCTCCGTGCTATTTCGGCGCTCCCATGCTTTTCCGAGACTGCCTGGATTTTCTAGACTTGCCCAAGTTTTTCTAGGTTCCACCTATATTTCACGACAGTCTACTGAATATTTTCTCCCTATATCCAATGATTTTCTCTTGACCTCCGTGCTATTTCAGCGCTCCCATGATTTTTCCTAGACTGCCTGGATTTTCTAGACTTGCCCAAGCTTTTCTAGGTTCCACCTATATTTCACGACAGTCTACTGAATATTTTCTCCCTCTATGCAATGATTTTCTCTTGACCTCCGTGCTATTTCAGCGCTCCCATGCTTTTCCGAGACTGCCTGGATTTTCTAGACTTGCCCAAGATTTTCTAGGTTCCACCTATATATATTTCACGACAGTCTACTGAATATTTTCTCCCTATATGCAATGAGTTTCTCTTGACCTCCGTGCTATTTCAGCGCTCCCATGATTTTTCCTAGACTGCCTGGATTTTCTAGACTTGCCCAAGTTTTTCTAGGTTCCACCTATATTTCACGACAGTCTACTGAATATTTTCTCCCTATATCCAATGATTTTCTCTTGACCTCCGTGCTATTTCAGCGATCCCATGATTTTTCCTAGACTGCTTGGATTTTGTAGACTTGCCCAAGTTTTTCTAGGTTCCAGTAATATTTTACGACAGTCTACTGAATAATTTTCCCCCCATATCCAATGATTTTCTCTTGGCCTCCGTGCTATTTCAGCGATCCCATGATTTTTCCTATACTGCCTGGATTTTGCAGACTTGCCCAAGTTTTTCTAGGTTCCACCTATATTTCACGACAGTCTACTGAATATTTTCTCCCTATATGCAATGAGTTTCTCTTGACCTCCGTGCTATTTCAGCGCTCTTTTGATTTTTCCTAGACTGCCTGGATTTTCTAGACTTGCCCAAGTTTTTCTAGGTTCCACCTATATTTCACTACAGTCTAATGAATATTTTCTCCCTATATGCAATGAGTTTCTCTTGACCTCCGTGCTATTTCAGCGCTCCCATGATTTTTCCTAGACTGCCTGGATTTTCTAGACTTGCCCAAGTTTTTCTAGGTTCCACCTATATTTCACGACAGTCTACTGAATATTTTCTCCCTATATGCAATGATTATCTCTTGACCTCCGTGCTATTTCGGCGCTCCCATGCTTTTCCGAGACTGCCTGGATTTTCAAGACTTGCCCAAGTTTTCCTAGGTTCCAGTAATATTTTGCGACAGTCTGCTGAATATTTTTTTCCCCCATATCCATTGATTTTCTCTTGACCTCCGTGATATTTCAGCTATCCCATGATTTTTCCTAGACTGCCTGGATTTTCTAGACTTGCCCAAGTTTTTCTAGGTTCCACCTATACTTCACGACAGTCTACTGAATATTTTCTCCCTATATCCAATGATTTTCTCTTGACCTCCGTGCTATTTCAGCGATCCCATGATTTTTCCTAGACTGCTTGGATTTTGTAGGCTTGCCCAAGTTTTTCTAGGTTCCAGTAATATTTTACGACAGTCTACTGAATATTTTTTTCCCCCATATCCAATGATTTTCTCTTGACCTCCGTGCTATTTCAGCGATCCCATGATTTTTCCTAGACTGCCTGGATTTTGCAGACTTGCCCAAGTTTTTCTAGGTTCCACCTATATTTCACGACAGTTTACTGAATATTTTCTCCCTATATGCAATGAGTTTCTCTTGACCTCCGTGCTATTTCAGCGCTCCCATGATTTTTCCTAGACTGCCTGGATTTTCTAGACTTGCCCAAGTTTTTCTAGGTTCCACCTATATTTCACGACAGTCTACTGAATATTTTCTCCCTATATGCAATGATTATCTCTTGACCTCCGTGCTATTTCGGCGCTCCCATGCTTTTCCAAGACTGCCTGGATTTTCTAGACTTGCCCAAGTTTTCCTAGGTTCCAGTAATATTTTGCGACAGTCTGCTGAATATTTTTTCCCCCCATATCCAATGATTTTCTCTTGACCTCCGTGATATTTCAGCGATCCCATGATTTTTCCTAGACTGCCTGGTTTTTGCAGACTTGCCCAAGTTTTTCTAGGTTCCAGTAATATTTCACGACAGTCTACTGAATATTTTCTCCCTATATGCAATGATTCTCGCTTGACCTCCGTGCTATTTCAGCGCTCCCATGCTCTTCCGAGACCGCCTGGATTTTCTAGACTTGCCGAAGTTTTCCTAGGTTCCAGTAATATTTTACGACAGTCGGCTGAATATTTTTTTCCCCCATATCCAATGATATTCTCTTGACCTCCGTGATATTTCAGCGATCCCATGATTTTTCCTAGACTGCCTGGTTTTTCTAGACTTGCCCAAGTTTTTCTAGGTTCCACCTATATTTCAAGGGGTCTACTGAATATTTTCTCCCTATATTCAATGGTTTTCTCTTGACCTCCGTGCTATTTCAGCGATCTTATGATTTTTCCTAGACTGCCTGGATTTTCTAGACTTGCCCAAGTTTTTCTAGGTTCCACCTATATTTCACGACAGTCTACTGAATATTTTCTCCCTATATGCAATGATTTTCTCTTGACCTTCGTGCTATTTCAGCGATCCCATGATTTTTCATAGACTGCTTGGATTTTGTAGACTTGCCCAAGTTTTTCTAGGTTCCAGTAATATTTTACGACAGTCTACTGAATATTTTTTCCCCCCATATCCAATGATTTTCTCTTGACCTCCGTGCTATTTCAGCGATCCCATGATTTTTCCTAGACTGCCTGGATTTTGTAGACTTGCCCAAGTTTTTCTAGGTTCCAGTAATATTTTACGACAGTCTACTAAATATTTTTTCCCCCCATATCCAATGATTTTCTCTTGACCTCCGTGATATTTCAGCGATCCCATGATTTTTCCTAGACTGCCTGGATTTTGTAGACTTGCCCAAGTTTTTCTAGGTTCCACCTATATTTCACGACAGTCTACTGAATATTTTCTCCCTATATGCAATGATTTTCTCTTGACCTTCGTGCTATTTCAGCGATCCCATGATTTTTCATAGACTGCTTGGATTTTGTAGACTTGCCCAAGTTTTTCTAGGTTCCAGTAATATTTTACGACAGTCTACTGAATATTTTTTCCCCCAATATCCAATGATTTTCTCTTGACCTCCGTGCTATTTCAGCGATCCCATGATTTTTCCTAGACTGCCTGGATTTTGTAGACTTGCCCAAGTTTTTCTAGGTTCCAGTAATATTTTACGACAGTCTACTGAATATTTTTCCCCCCATATCCAATGATTTTCTCTTGACCTCCGTGATATTTCAGCGATCCCATGATTTTTCCTAGACTGCCTGGATTTTGTAGACTTGCCCAAGTTTTTCTAGGTTCCACCTATATTTCACGACAGTCTACTGAATATTTTCTCCCTATATGCAATGATTTTCTCTTGACCTCCGTGCTATTTCGGCGCTCCCATGCTTTTCCGAGACTGCCTGGATTTTGCAGACTTGCCCAAGTTTTTCTAGGTTCCACCTATATTTCACGACAGTCTACTGAATATTTTCTCCCTATATCCTGAATATTTTCTAAATATTTCTGAATAGTTTCTGATTATTTTCTCCCTATATCCAATGATTTTCTCTGGACCTCCGTGCTATTTCAGCGATCCCATGATTTTTCCTAGACTGCCTGGATTTTGCAGACTTGCCCAAGCTTTTCTAGGTTCCACCTATATTTCACGACAGTCTACTGAATATTTTCTCCCTATATGCAATGATTTTCTCTTGACCTCCGTGCTATTTCGGCGCTCCCATGCTTTTCCGAGACTGCCTGGATTTTCTAGACTTGCCCAAGTTTTTCTAGGTTCCACCTATATTTCACGACAGTCTACTGAATATTTTCTCCCTATATCCAATGGTTTTCTCTTGACCTTCGTGCTAATTCAGCGATCACATGATTTTTCCTAGACTGTCTGGATTTTGTAGACTTGCCCAAGTTTTTCTAGGTTCCAGTAATATTTTCCGACAGTCTACTGAATATTTTCTCCCTATATGCAATGAGTTTCTCTTGACCTCCGTGCTATTTCGGCGCTCCCATGCTTTTCCGAGACTGCCTGGATTTTCTAGACTTGCCCAAGTTTTTCTAGGTTCCACCTATATTTCACGACAGTCTACTGAATATTTTCTCCCTATATCCAATGATTTTCTCTTGACCTCCGTGCTATTTCAGCGCTCCCATGATTTTTCCTAGACTGCCTGGATTTTCTAGACTTGCCCAAGCTTTTCTAGGTTCCACCTATATTTCACGACAGTCTACTGAATATTTTCTCCCTATATGCAATGATTTTCTCTTGACCTCCGTGCTATTTCAGCGCTCCCATGCTTTTCCGAGACTGCCTGGATTTTCTAGACTTGCCCAAGATTTTCTAGGTTCCACCTATATATATTTCACGACAGTCTACTGAATATTTTCTCCCTATATGCAATGAGTTTCTCTTGACCTCCGTGCTATTTCAGCGCTCCCATGATTTTTCCTAGACTGCCTGGATTTTGCAGACTTGCCCAAGTTTTTCTAGGTTCCACCTATATTTCACGACAGTCTACTGAATATTTTCTCCCTATATGCAATGAGTTTCTCTTGACCTCCGTGCTATTTCAGCGCTCTTATGATTTTTCCTAGACTGCCTGGATTTTCTAGACTTGCCCAAGTTTTTCTAGGTTCCACCTATATTTCACGACAGTCTACTGAATATTTTCTCCCTATATGCAATGAGTTTCTCTTGACCTCCGTGCTATTTCAGCGCTCCCATGATTTTTCCTAGACTGCCTGGATTTTCTAGACTTGCCCAAGTTTTTCTAGGTTCCACCTATATTTCACGACAGTCTACTGAATATTTTCTCCCTATATGCAATGATTATCTCTTGACCTCCGTGCTAGTTCGGCGCTCCCATGCTTTTCCGAGACTGCCTGGATTTTCAAGACTTGCCCAAGTTTTCCTAGGTTCCAGTAATATTTTGCGACAGTCTGCTGAATATTTTTTTCCCCCATATCCATTGATTTTCTCTTGACCTCCGTGATATTTCAGCGATCCCATGATTTTTCCTAGACTGCCTGGATTTTCTAGACTTGCCCAAGTTTTTCTAGGTTCCACCTATACTTCACGACAGTCTACTGAATATTTTCTCCCTATATCCAATGATTTTCTCTTGACCTCCGTGCTATTTCAGCGATCCCATGATTTTTCCTAGACTGCTTGGATTTTGTAGACTTGCACAAGTTTTTCTAGGTTCCAGTAATATTTTACGACAGTCTACTGAATATTTTTTTCCCCCATATCCAATGATTTTCTCTTGACCTCCGTGCTATTTCAGCGATCCCATGATTTTTCCTAGACTGCCTGGATTTTGCAGACTTGCCCAAGTTTTTCTAGGTTCCACCTATATTTCACGACAGTTTACTGAATATTTTCTCCCTATATGCAATGAGTTTCTCTTGACCTCCGTGCTATTTCAGCGCTCCCATGATTTTTCCTAGACTGCCTGGATTTTCTAGACTTGCCCAAGTTTTTCTAGGTTCCACCTATATTTCACGACAGTCTACTGAATATTTTCTCCCTATATGCAATGATTATCTCTTGACCTCCGTGCTATTTCGGCGCTCCCATGCTTTTCCGAGACTGCCTGGATTTTCTAGACTTGCCCAAGTTTTCCTAGGTTCCAGTAATATTTTGCGACAGTCTGCTGAATATTTTTTCCCCCCATATCCAATGATTTTCTCTTGACTTCCGTGATATTTCAGCGATCCCATGATTTTTCCTAGACTGCCTGGATTTTCTAGACTTGCCCAAGTTTTTCTAGGTTCCACCTATATTTCACGACAGTCTACTGAATACTTTCTCCCTATATCCAATGATTTTCTCTTGACCTCCGTGCTATTTCAGCGATCCCATGATTTTTCCTAGACTGCTTGGATTTTGTAGACTTGCCCAAGTTTTTCTAGGTTCCAGTAATATTTTACGACAGTCTACTGAATATTTTTTTCCCCCATATCCAATGATTTTCTCTTGACCTCCGTGCTATTTCAGCGATCCCATGATTTTTCCTAGACTGCCTGGATTTTGCAGACTTGCCCAAGTTTTTCTAGGTTCCACCTATATTTCACGACAGTCTACTGAATATTTTCAACCTATATCCAATGATTTTCTCTTGACCTCCGTGCTATTTCAGCGCTCCCATGCTTTTCCGAGACTGCCTGGATTTTCTAGACTTGCCCAAGTTTTCCTAGGTTCCAGTAATATTTTACGACAGTCGGCTGAATATTTTTTTCCCCCATATCCAATGATATTCTCTTGACCTCCGTGATAATTCAGCGATCCCATGATTTTTCCTAGACTGCCTGGTTTTTCTAGACTTGCCCAAGTTTTTCTAGGTTCCACCTATATTTCAAGGGGTCTACTGAATATTTTCTCCCTATATTCAATGGTTTTCTCTTGACCTCCGTGCTATTTCAGCGATCACATGATTTTTCCTAGACTGCCTGGATTTTGTAGACTTGCCCAAGTTTTCTAGGTTCCAGTGATACCTGACGAAAGTCTACTGAATATTTTCTCCCTATATCCAATGATTTTTTTCTTGACCTCCGTGCTATTTCAGCGATCCCATGATTTTTCCTAGACTGCTTGGATTTTGTAGACTTGCCCAAGTTTTTCTAGGTTCCAGTAATATTTTACGACAGTCTACTGAATATTTTTTCCCCCCATATCCAATGATTTTCTCTTGACCTCCGTGCTATTTCAGCGATCCCATGATTTTTCCTAGACTGCCTGGATTTTGCAGACTTGCCCAAGTTTTTCTAGGTTCCACCTATATTTCACGACAGTCTACTGAATATTTTCTCCCTATATGCAATGATTCTCGCTTGACCTCCGTGCTATTTCAGCGCTCCCATGCTCTTCCGAGACCGCCTGGATTTTCTAGACTTGCCGAAGTTTTCCTAGGTTCCAGTAATATTTTACGACAGTCGGCTGAATATTTTTTTCCCCCATATCCAATGATATTCTCTTGACCTCCGTGATATTTCAGCGATCCCATGATTTTTCCTAGACTGCCTGGTTTTTCTAGACTTGCCCAAGTTTTTCTAGGTTCCACCTATATTTCAAGGGGTCTACTGAATATTTTCTCCCTATATTCAATGGTTTTCTGTTGACCTCCGTGCTATTTCAGCGATCACATGATTTTTCCTAGTCTGCCTGGATTTTGTAGACTTGCCCAAGTTTTCTAGGTTCCAGTGATACCTGACGAAAGTCTACTGAATATTTTCTCCATATATGCAATGATTTTCTCTTGACCTCCGTGCTATTTCGGCGCTCCCATGCTTTTCCGAGACTGCCTGGATTTTGTAGACTTGCCCAAGTTTTTCTAGGATCCACCTATATTTCACGACAGTTTACTGAATATTTTCTCCCTATATCCAATGATTTTCTCTTGACCTCCGTGCTATTTCAGCGATCACATGATTTTTCCTAGACTTCCTGGATTTTGTAGACTAGCCCAAGTTTTACTAGGTTCCACCTATATTTCACGACAGTCTACTGAATATTTTCTCCCTATATCCAATGATTTTCTCTTGACCTCCGTGCTATTTCAGCGATCCCATGATTTTTCCTAGACTGCCTGGATTTTGTAGACTTGCCCAAGTTTTTCTAGGTTCCACCTATATTTCACGACAGTCTACTGAATATTTTCTCCCTATATGCAATGATTTCCTCTTGACCTCCGTGCTATTTCAGCGATCCCATGATTTTTCCTAGACTGCCTGGATTTTGTAGACTTGCCCAAGTTTTCTAGGTTCCAGTGATACCTGACGAAAGTCTACTGAATATTTTCTCCCTATATCCAATGATTTTCTCTTGACCTCCGTGCTAGTTCAGCGATCCCACGATTTTTCCTAGACTGCTTGGATTTTCTAGACTTGCACAAGTTTTTCTAGGTTCCAGTAATATTTTACGACAGTCTGCTGAATATTTTTTTCCCCCATATCCAATGATTTTCTCTTGACCTCCGTGCTATTTCAGCGATCCCATGATTTTTCCTAGACTGCCTGGATTTTGTAGACTTGCCCAAGTTTTTCTAGGATCCACCTATATTTCACGAAAGTCTACTGAATATTTTCTCCCTATATCCAATGATTTTCTCTTGAACTCCGTGCTAGTTCAGCGATCCCATGATTTTTCCTAGACTGCTTGGATTTTCTAGACTTGCCCAAGTTTTTCTAGGTTCCAGTAATATTTTACGACAGTCTACTGAATATTTTTTCCCCCGTATCCAATGATTTTCTCTTGACCTCCGTGCTATTTCAGCGATCCCATGATTTTTCCTATACTGCCTGGATTTTGCAGACTTGCCCAAGTTTTTCTAGGTTCCACCTATATTTCACGACAGTCTACTGAATATTTTCTCCCTATATGCAATGAGTTTCTCTTGACCTCCGTGCTATTTCAGCGCTCTTATGATTTTTCCTAGACTGCCTGGATTTTCTAGACTTGCCCAAGTTTTTCTAGGTTCCACCTATATTTCACGACAGTCTACTGAATATTTTCTCCCTATATGCAATGAGTTTCTCTTGACCTCCGTGCTATTTCAGCGCTCCCATGATTTTTCCTAGACTGCCTGGATTTTCTAGACTTGCCCAAGTTTTTCTAGGTTCCACCTATATTTCACGACAGTCTACTGAATATTTTCTCCCTATATCCAATGATTTTCTCTTGACCTCCGTGCTATTTCAGCGATCCCATGATTTTTCCTAGACTGCTTGGATTTTGTAGACTTGCCCAAGTTTTTCTAGGTTCCAGTAATATTTTACGACAGTCTACTGAATAATTTTCCCCCCATATCCAATGATTTTCTCTTGACCTCCGTGCTATTTCAGCGATCCCATGATTTTTCCTATACTGCCTGGATTTTGCAGACTTGCCCAAGTTTTTCTAGGTTCCACCTATATTTCACGACAGTCTACTGAATATTTTCTCCCTATATGCAATGAGTTTCTCTTGACCTCCGTGCTATTTCAGCGCTCTTATGATTTTTCCTAGACTGCCTGGATTTTCTAGACTTGCCCAAGTTTTTCTAGGTTCCACCTATATTTCACGACAGTCTACTGAATATTTTCTCCCTATATGCAATGAGTTTCTCTTGACCTCCGTGCTATTTCAGCGCTCCCATGATTTTTCCTAGACTGCCTGGATTTTCTAGACTTGCCCAAGTTTTTCTAGGTTCCACCTATATTTCACGACAGTCTACTGAATATTTTCTCCCTATATGCAATGATTATCTCTTGACCTCCGTGCTATTTCGGCGCTCCCATGCTTTTCCGAGACTGCCTGGATTTTCAAGACTTGCCCAAGTTTTCCTAGGTTCCAGTAATATTTTGCGACAGTCTGCTGAATATTTTTTTCCCCCATATCCATTGATTTTCTCTTGACCTCCGTGATATTTCAGCGATCCCATGATTTTTCCTAGACTGCCTGGATTTTCTAGACTTGCCCAAGTTTTTCTAGGTTCCACCTATACTTCACGACAGTCTACTGAATATTTTCTCCCTATATCCAATGATTTTCTCTTGACCTCCGTGCTATTTCAGCGATCCCATGATTTTTCCTAGACTGCTTGGATTTTGTAGACTTGCACAAGTTTTTCTAGGTTCCAGTAATATTTTACGACAGTCTACTGAATATTTTTTCCCCCATATCCAATGATTTTCTCTTGACCTCCGTGCTATTTCAGCGATCCCATGATTTTTCCTAGACTGCCTGGATTTTGCAGACTTGCCCAAGTTTTTCTAGGTTCCACCTATATTTCACGACAGTTTACTGAATATTTTCTCCCTATATGCAATGAGTTTCTCTTGACCTCCGTGCTATTTCAGCGCTCCCATGATTTTTCCTAGACTGCCTGGATTTTCTAGACTTGCCCAAGTTTTTCTAGGTTCCACCTATATTTCACGACAGTCTACTGAATATTTTCTCCCTATATGCAATGATTATCTCTTGACCTCCGTGCTATTTCGGCGCTCCCATGCTTTTCCGAGACTGCCTGGATTTTCTAGACTTGCCCAAGTTTTCCTAGGTTCCAGTAATATTTTGCGACAGTCTGCTGAATATTTTTTCCCCCCATATCCAATGATTTTCTCTTGACCTCCGTGATATTTCAGCGATCCCATGATTTTTCCTAGACTGCCTGGATTTTCTAGACTTGCCCAAGTTTTTCTAGGTTCCACCTATATTTCACGACAGTCTACTGAATACTTTCTCCCTATATCCAATGATTTTCTCTTGACCTCCGTGCTATTTCAGCGATCCCATGATTTTTCCTAGACTGCTTGGATTTTGTAGACTTGCCCAAGTTTTTCTAGGTTCCAGTAATATTTTACGACAGTCTACTGAATATTTTTTTCCCCCATATCCAATGATTATCTCTTGACCTCCGTGCTATTTCAGCGATCCCATGATTTTTCCTAGACTGCCTGGATTTTGCAGACTTGCCCAAGTTTTTCTAGGTTCCACCTATATTTCACGACAGTCTACTGAATATTTTCAACCTATATCCAATGATTTTCTCTTGACCTCCGTGCTATTTCAGCGCTCCCATGCTTTTCCGAGACTGCCTGGATTTTCTAGACTTGCCCAAGTTTTCCTAGGTTCCAGTAATATTTTACGACAGTCGGCTGAATATTTTTTTCCCCCATATCCAATGATATTCTCTTGACCTCCGTGATAATTCAGCGATCCCATGATTTTTCCTAGACTGCCTGGTTTTTCTAGACTTGCCCAAGTTTTTCTAGGTTCCACCTATATTTCAAGGGGTCTACTGAATATTTTCTCCCTATATTCAATGGTTTTCTCTTGACCTCCGTGCTATTTCAGCGATCACATGATTTTTCCTAGACTGCCTGGATTTTGTAGACTTGCCCAAGTTTTCTAGGTTCCAGTGATACCTGACGAAAGTCTACTGAATATTTTCTCCCTATATCCAATGATTTTTTTCTTGACCTCCGTGCTATTTCAGCGATCCCATGATTTTTCCTAGACTGCTTGGATTTTGTAGACTTGCCCAAGTTTTTCTAGGTTCCAGTAATATTTTACGACAGTCTACTGAATATTTTTTCCCCCCATATCCAATGATTTTCTCTTGACCTCCGTGCTATTTCAGCGATCCCATGATTTTTCCTAGACTGCCTGGATTTTGCAGACTTGCCCAAGTTTTTCTAGGTTCCACCTATATTTCACGACAGTGTACTGAATATTTTCTCCCTATATGCAATGATTCTCGCTTGACCTCCGTGCTATTTCAGCGCTCCCATGCTCTTCCGAGACCGCCTGGATTTTCTAGACTTGCCGAAGTTTTCCTAGGTTCCAGTAATATTTTACGACAGTCGGCTGAATATTTTTTTCCCCCATATCCAATGATATTCTCTTGACCTCCGTGATATATCAGCGATCCCATGATTTTTCCTAGACTGCCTGGTTTTTCTAGACTTGCCCAAGTTTTTCTAGGTTCCACCTATATTTCAAGGGGTCTACTGAATATTTTCTCCCTATATTCAATGGTTTTCTCTTGACCTCCGTGCTATTTCAGCGATCACATGATTTTTCCTAGACTGCCTGGATTTTGTAGACTTGCCCAAGTTTTCTAGGTTCCAGTGATACCTGACGAAAGTCTACTGAATATTTTCTCCATATATGCAATGATTTTCTCTTGACCTCCGTGCTATTTCGGCGCTCCCATGCTTTTCCGAGACTGCCTGGATTTTGTAGACTTGCCCAAGTTTTTCTAGGATCCACCTATATTTCACGACAGTTTACTGAATATTTTCTCCCTATATCCAATGATTTTCTCTTGACCTCCGTGCTATTTCAGCGATCACATGATTTTTCCTAGACTTCCTGGATTTTGTAGACTAGCCCAAGTTTTACTAGGTTCCACCTATATTTCACGACAGTCTACTGAATATTTTCTCCCTATATCCAATGATTTTCTCTTGACCTCCGTGCTATTTCAGCGATCCCATGATTTTTCCTAGACTGCCTGGATTTTGTAGACTTGCCCAAGTTTTTCTAGGTTCCACCTATATTTCACGACAGTCTACTGAATATTTTCTCCCTATATGCAATGATTTCCTCTTGACCTCCGTGCTATTTCAGCGATCCCATGATTTTTCCTAGACTGCCTGGATTTTCTAGACTTGCCCAAGTTTTCTAGGTTCCAGTGATACCTGACGAAAGTCTACTGAATATTTTCTCCCTATATCCAATGATTTTCTCTTGACCTCCGTGCTAGTTCAGCGATCCCACGATTTTTCCTAGACTGCTTGGATTTTCTAGACTTGCACAAGTTTTTCTAGGTTCCAGTAATATTTTACGACAGTCTGCTGAATATTTTTTTCCCCCATATCCAATGATTTTCTCTTGACCTCCGTGCTATTTCAGCGATCCCATGATTTTTCCTAGACTGCCTGGATTTTGTAGACTTGCCCAAGTTTTTCTAGGATCCACCTATATTTCACGAAAGTCTACTGAATATTTTCTCCCTATATCCAATGATTTTCTCTTGAACTCCGTGCTAGTTCAGCGATCCCATGATTTTTCCTAGACTGCTTGGATTTTCTAGACTTGCCCAAGTTTTTCTAGGTTCCAGTAATATTTTACGACAGTCTACTGAATATTTTTTCCCCCGTATCCAATGATTTTCTCTTGACCTCCGTGCTATTTCAGCGATCCCATGATTTTTCCTAGACCGCCTCGATTTTGTAGACTTGCCCAAGTTTTTCTAGGTTCCACCTATATTTCACGACAGTCTACTGAATATTTTCTCCCTATATCCAATGATTTTCTCTTGACCTCCGTGCTATTTCAGCGATCACATGATTTTTCCTAGACTGCCTGGATTTTGTAGACTTGCCCAAGTTTTCTAGGTTCCAGTAATACCTGACGAAAGTCTACTGAATATTTTCTCCCTATATCCAATGATTTTCTCTTGACCTCCGTGCTATTTCAGCGATCCCATGATTTTTCCTAGACTGCTTGGATTTTGTAGACTTGCCCAAGTTTTTCTAGGTTCCAGTAATATTTTACGACAGTCTACTGAATATTTTTTTCCCCCATATCCAATGATTTTCTATATCCAATGATTTTCTCTTGACCTCCGTGCTATTCCAGCGCTCCCTTGATGCCCTGTCTATAAATAATTAAATGTAATAACTTCAGAAAGGTTGTAGTGATCAGACTTTTATTTGCATTCTCTATTAAAATCGACGTTTGCATTGACAGTTTGTACATTTGACAGTTGATGTCAAATCATTCCAGGTGGCTTAGGTTGGTTTCGTATACGATAGCAACGACGGATTGGCGATTGTTTTAAACAATAGGTTTGCGCGCCTGTTTTTGTCCAACAAGCTACTGACTTGGCCTCGGAAGGGGGACGACGTCGGTGGCAATTGTGCATTTAGTTTCAAAATCGAAAAACAAAGACACGAATACGTAATCCGTGAAAACGAAACAAATTCCGACAACTGCACGCAAGAAATCCTCGTTCCTTACTGCAGCATTTGATTTTAATTTTTTTTTTGTAAAAAAAAATTCGGTTATTCACACGAAACGAATTTTGGTCGCTTTTTATGTGAGCTGGTTTCAAGGCAGTGAAAATTTATTTAAATTTCGATGGAATATGATGTTGGATTATGAGCCTGGAAATATTTACCGTGTTAAAATCATAGGTTGCAAGGAATACACACTTTTTAAATGAAACAGAACTGCATGCTACATTTCAAATTTTTTTCGCAGCTGCAAAAAAAAGTTCGTTCTACTCAATATGGGTTGTGTGTGTATGTGAAGAAATTTCAAATTCCAATTTCCGCGAGATTCGGGATGGTTATCATGTATTTTGCTCGATCACTGCTCGAATCGAATAAATCGAACTTGAATTACATTAGCAAATAAATAAAAAAGAACTGTACATACACATTTAGCTTTGAATGAATTTCCGGACCTAGGCGTTTAAAATTTAAATGATCAATGGCAGTTCCCAGAAGTTGTACTGCTTTCATTGTGCTTGTTTTCCGTTTGCTTTGCTTTTATACTAGCTGTTTTCGTTTAGCTCCCATATCCTCTATTATACAATCTTAGAAATACGTTGTTTGATTTTCGTAGAGACTCAGCTGTTCAACTCCGCTGCACTTAATATTGCTATTGAGGTTTTTGCTATGTGTGGGTTAGTTGTAGATAGAGGTTTGGAATCGCGTGTGTGGGCTGGGGGGAGGTGCCTGGCACCTTGAATCCATCAGGCCAAAAAACACATCTAGTCACAAAGCAAGCCCGTGGTGATGCCATAATTATTTCTCTCCGTTAGCCGCTATCATCAATAAACTTAGTGATTGCCATTGATAAACTGCTTTACTCTATAAAGCAAACTGCTTTACTCCGCCAGAGCTAAACACAGCCCACATGAGATAGAGGATGGATTCCTATTCGTCCTTTGAACCACAGCGCCGGCAAAAATGTTTGATCCCAACGCCGAAAAGTACCGCCCTATGAGGCAGAAGTTCGTGGCGAAAGCGGCCACGTCACAACAAAGATTTTTACTCCCAAATTTTTGATAGAGTCCCCCAATTTTCCCTAAGCTTCCATAATTTTTTCCCAGATTCCTGATTATTATTAAGGTACCAGGATTTTTTCTAGATTCTTTGGATTTTTTCTAAGCTCCCATCATTATATCTAGATCAATTTCAATTTTCAACCGATCGTGCTGTTGAAAAGACATTTGCACAGGTCAGTTTCAAATTCAAACACCAAATGTCACTTTTTAGCTCGAAATAATGAGCTGCACATAGTAAATTTGGCGTGAGACATGTGTTAATGCCATCTGCATTTCAATTCCGAATGCAACTTTTCGCGCAAGCAAGAAGCAACTTTTCGCGCTTAGAACTGCGTACCACTCTTACCTATTTTCAAGCTAAATTTTCCTCGAAAAAAATCGAAGACGGTACTAAGCTTTGTCCATCAAAAAGTGTTAAATTTACTGACGATTTCGTCCCCAGATAGGGGCATAAACGCCAGCGCCGGAGTTTAAAAAAAAAAGAGAAAAAAAAGTAAAGTCTACTCTACCCACATTGGGCGCCTATCGTGTGATGCCCACAATCGTTCAGAAATCAGAAAATAAGCACACACACATTGCCAAAATGAAAAAAAATCGCTTCTCGAAATTCTATTCATTATTATATTTTATTTATCCGAAAACAATTTTCACACTACTTTTTTTTGTCTTTCGCTGTATTACTATTTCCGCTCGGCTGTTTTTGTTTTCGCGTTAAATTCATTTCTTTCAATTTGACATGTAATCGATTTTTGGCTTTTTCAACATCTTCGCGTTCCCGTTTTTTCTTGACTGGTTCGGGATGTAGAAATTTTTTTCGTTCATCGTGACGTACCGCTTGACCACATCCATGAATTTCGGGTAAACTATGCTTGAAACAAAAACGATTACGACAATATGTACAATCTTGTCCCATCAAATTCGTTTTCATTTTGCATTTCGAAAAACAACATTTATGATCCAAGTTTTTGACAGTTGCTAAAACGTCATCTAAGTTTTGTTCGATCGCTTCATTTGATATCGGATCTAAATGTTTGACAGCTTCGTGTGGTTTTGTCGGCTGCCGATTTGTTTGATGTGATGATGCTGATGATTTTTTATCTGCAGCTGTTGACATATTGAAATCTGAAATTCGAAAAGAAATTTGGTTAAAAATGAAATGTATTTGATATTTGATTTACAAAGAGAATATTAGGATACTTCATCATTTTAAGATAATAATGATGAAAAAACAAACTGAAACTGAACAAAGTACAACATCTAAAAAGTAGCGTATCCCACACCTGTGAACTGGTTCCCCGTACCTCACTCAGAAAATGACTAAGACCACAATCTCAGTGATAGGCTCTGAGCAGGTCTTGAACGAATAGGGAGGAGAAGAGATTGGGCCATTCAGCAAATAATTACCATGCCTCCCGGTGAAGTGCGTTAAGTAAACGAAGGATAACAATGCACTCCAAAGTGTAATAAGTAGTGCGAAGAGAATGCTAAATACAATAACAGTGGTGGTGGCCATACGACCACTTACGCAGGATGTCCACAAAGAATTCCATGAACATGAAAAATACGTTTGTGCAAATGACGAATGCGAATACTCCGGAATCATCCCCAACTCACAATCCATCCGTCAACATTTAGCAATGTGGCTAAAATGCCGTGAACCGTGCCCAAAACTAAACAGCTGGGTATAATGGCACATCTGTTCTACAATATGCAAGAACAGTTTAAGAGCAGGGTGAAGGACATGATTCCTATGGCCAACCAAGAAATTGGGTTTGCCTTCTATAAATTCTCTGGGCCTAACGATAATTAGAAAATTTTTCGTTTTTATAGCACGAGAAAAAATTAAATTAAAATGAAATAATAAAACATTATCACAGTAACGCCAACACATGTGCTGAATATTACACTCTTACACTGAATCCGTTTTCACGAAACTGCTTTCTTTCGGGTTCATACGATGTAAGCGAATCGTCCTTTTTTTTCTCCTCGATGTTGTCGCACCACGATTAATCTGCCTGTGCCGTAAATAAAGGCTTCTTGTGGGTTAACTACAAGTTAATTATTGGCTCCGTGTTGTAGCAATTAAAATTACTGTTTGATACACTATCTGTTTTCTGCGTGTGCTCGTCTCGGTGGCTCACGGTAAACACCCTCACTGGAAGCTGCTCTTAAGAGCATTGACTGCTACCATGAATTGGATCAGGCTGTTGACATCCTCACTAGTTCTCTCAACTCCGCTTCTAAGGCAGCTTGCAATTCACCCACAGCTAGAGGGGATCCGAAGCCCCTCTGGTGGAATATGGAGATCAGCACCCTGCGAAGAGATGTAGGAGGGTGTTCAATAGCTTGAAATGGTATAATGACTGATCGATCTATAAAACGAAGCTGAGGGCTTTTAAGTATGCCGTACGCAAAGCAAAGAGAGCCTCATGGAGATCTTTCTGTGGAAACGTAGAGAGTCTCAGCGAGGCAAAAAACCTTCGTAAGGTCTTAAGCACGACACCGAAGGCTATGGAAGTAAACGAAGCTATGAAGGCTATGGAAGTAAATAGCATCATGAACCCTGAGGGCATTTGGACTAGTTCGAGCGCACATACTCTAAACGTTCTTATGGACGCACATTTTCCGGGCAATTATTATCCTCTGGAAGCAGTGCACTAAATGGAGCAAGTTTACAGCTCAACGCCGCCGTTCAGAATATCAAGTTCTCAACTGAGGTGGGCTATTAACTCTTTTGAGCCGTTTAAATCCCCGGGCCGTGATGGGGTCCTTACTGCTGATATCCAGCAATCCATTCTGTCCTGCTTAAGATTTTGGAAAGGATCATGGATTACCATAATAAAAGATCAATTGATCCTATGTTGATCTTACAGTCATAGCATGCTTATACCAAAGATAAGTCTGTTGAAATTGCACTTCACGTCTTCATTGAGCAAGTCGAGCAATATCTTAAGGAATATACGCTTGCTGCCTTCTTGGGGATCGAGGGGGCCTTCAACAACGTAAAGTCGGGTGCAATTGTTGAAGCACTCTTGGTGCTACATGTGGATGAGCGGCTGATTGCCTTGATCGTGCAGCTTCTCAAGAATAGAGTGGTCATATCTTCCCTGGGGAATGCTCGCGTAAGACGAGGAGTCAGTACGAGCACACCGCAGAGTGGAGTCCGCTCTCCCCTGCTGTGGGACATCACGGTGAATACTCTTCTAATGTGACTGGACAGTGCTGGCTGTAAAGTGATTGCTTATCTACGCTATCGGAGAGGCTAAATCACTCTCTTGACATACTTTCACGTTGGTGTCGTGAGTGCGGCTTAATTGTGAATCCTAGCAAAATGGATCTAGTACTGTTTACAATTCACACTGGAAAGTGGGCTTATCCAAGTGTACACTGATGGCTCAAAGCTAAACAATAGAGTCGGAAGCGGTGTATACTTAAATGAGCTGAATCTCAAGCTGTCCCTCCGTCTGCCAGACCATTGCAGTGTCTTTCAGGCGGAGGTTGCGGCTACTTATCAGGCAATCGACTGGCTTCTGTGTAATAGAATATTGGGGGTCAATAGTGGTATTTTCACAGATAGCCAAGCGGCTATTAAATCCCTTGCTGGTCCATATGCAGTGTCCATGATTGTTGCTGAATGTCGTGCATCTCGTAGGGAGATATCGGGATATTCCGTTGTTCAATAGATTTGGGTACTTGGACATAGGGGTTTTCAGAGCAACTGTGAGGCCGATGAACTAGCAAGGCTTGGTTCCTTGCTACCGGAGGTCTTTTGCTCTTTCTCAATAGGTATACCGATGACATCAGTTAAATTGGCCATGAGGCAAAAATATCTTGAGGACGCTAGAAAGTCCTGGATAGATGAATCATCCTGTGCGATAGCAAGACCTTCCTGGGTATCCATGGATGCGCATCGCAC
>OX376376.1:10750408-10802908 GCA_947369275.1 Nemotelus nigrinus
GGGTGCGAGTAAATCTGCGTTGAACCGACTCCAACGCAGTATTTAAGTAGACAAAACGAGGACACCAAACTTGACAGCAATATTCAAGGATAGTACGTACAAAGGAGAGGAAAAGGTGTACACAGGTGGAAAAATTAACGAAAGCTTTAGAGGATCTAATAATAAAACCGGATAGTTTAGAGGCCCTGGCGGTAATATAAGAAATATGCTTATCAAATTTGAGCTTAGGATCAAATATTACGCCAAGATCTCTAAAATTATCAACGACATTAAGAGAAAAGCCACAAACAGAGTAGGAGAACATCAAAGGTGAAATTTTCAAACAGGAAGACATTGAAAGCATTGGAAGCGCACCAAGTCTGTAGGCTGTTGAGATCGTTTTGTAAAACCATACAATCATCTTGTGACTCAATCACTCAAAACATCTTGAAATCGTCGGCATACAAAAGACAAGAAGAATGGATTAAAGGAGGGAGATCGTTTATGAACAAAAGAAAGAGAAGAGGACCAAGGATAGATCCCTGCGGAACACCTGATGCAGGATAAAAAGGAATTGAAGAGGAGGAATGAACAGTTACAATACAGGTACGGCCGAGGATGTAAGAGTTGAACCAGGAAAGAAGAGAACCAGCAATGCCATCGTACCTTAGCTTTTGAAGAAGGAGGCTATGGTTGACGGAGTCAAAGGCTTTGGAAAAGTCGGTATAAAGTACATCAACCTGCTTTTGATGGAAGAGCGGATGCGACCGTGTGTGTGAAGGAAAGAAGGTTGGTTAAAGTGGATTTACCTTTGACAAAACCATGCTACTCATGAGCGAGAGTAGGCTGGATAAAGGAGTAGACCCGCTTGTAAACCACTTTTCCAAGGATCTTGCTAAAGCAAGGCAGCAGGGAAATGGGACGATAGTTTGAGACGCATGAACGATCACCGGCTTTATGTATAGGAAAGATGTTGGCAATTTCCAGCGAGAAGGAAAAGAGCCAGAAGATATACTTCAGTTGAACAAGATAGAAAGAGGGACGCACAGAGATGATGAAAGATATTTAGCCAGGATATTTGGAATACCGTCGGAACCACTAGCGGATTGGCATCGATATCGTTCAACAGAAGTTCAATTTCAAGAGGGTTCGTTCGAAATGAGTGCAATTCAGGAGAGGATGTGGAGGGAAGATTTGAGGAATTAGAAGAGGATTGTTGTGAGAAAAAAGTGGAAAAGTAAGAAGCAAAAAGTTCACACACTTCTTGTGAATCGGAGGCAGCTGTATCACCCAAGTGCATACCATTGGGCATACAAGGACTATTTTTCAAGGAACGGATGAATGACCGAAAGGATTTCGGGTGATTGGTTCTAATTGACGCATCAACGCCAGCAATGTAGGAGCGCATCGCCTGCTTGACAACTTCTTTCGCTTTAGAGCGAAGATCCTTATACAAAAGAAGGTCAACAGGTGAACCTGATCTCTTATATAAGTAACGAGCTGCATTTCTGGCTTCAAGTGCGATTGAAACTTCACTGCTGAACCATGGAGCATCTTTCGGTTTATTAGGATGGTGTGAATAGTGGAATAAGGTTAGATAGGAAGCTATACAACTTGCACAGAGCATCATCAACGTCAAGACCACGCAAAAACGAAAACCAGTGAATTCTATTTATTTCAATTGCCATGCCGGTGAAATCAGCCCTGTGAAAGTTGAAACGTAATAAGGATGGGACTTTATTCCTCATAGAACGAATATTAGAAATTTCCAGAATAATAGGGGGGTGATGAGAATCAGGAGGAACATAAGGAAAGAGAGCAGCGCTTAAAGAAAGTGATGATTTTGGGATATTGGACAAAGCGAGATCCAGAATTTTATTTGGTATATTGTTGAGCTGAGAGAGGGAACAAAGTGAGAGAAACGAAGACGTTATTAAAGAAACACTACTAGTCGAGATGATAACCGAATAGTCAACATCCCAATCTAGAGTCAACGTCATCAACGTGGCACAACAGCCCGATGTCGGGCCCTGGCCGCCTGGATCGAACTCCTCCAATTGTCTCGGTCACGTGACCGCGTCCTCCAATCTTGGAACCCCAATAGTTGTTCGGCGTCCGCATACACTGAGCCCTCCCACCGAGCTCTTGGTCTTCCTCTTGGCCTCGCTCCGTCGACTCGTCTTGCGTTCATGACACGTTTTGGCATGCGATCGTCATTCATGTGTTGCACGTGCCCAGCCCACTGCAACCGTTGTAGTTTGACAATTTTTGAGACTTCAAGCTCATCGTAAAGTTCGTACAACTCATTGTTGTACCGGATGCGCCATCCATCTCGGTCGCGGATAGCCCCGAAAATCCGCCGTAGTACTCTCCGTTCGAAAGTATCGATCATGTATTCAGAGGCTTGGGTGAGGGTCCATGTTTCGCAGCCATAGCACAGCACAGGTCTTATAATAGTTTTATAAACGCGGAGCTTAGTCTTTCTGTGCACATATTTCGATTTCATTATAGGGAGGACCGAGAAGAAAGTCTTATTTGCTAGTTGTATCCGTCGCTTGATTTCGTCAGTTTCGTTGGTGTCACTCGATAGATTGCTACCCAGGTACACAAAGTTGTCCACGAATTTGATGCAAAGGTCCCCTACGTTGATGGTCGTGTGCGCTGGCGTCCTTGTCCTAGATTGCATCATAACTTTCGTTTTGTCCTCGTTAATTCGTAGTCCAACTTCCTTTGCTGCGGTGTCAAGTCTAAACAGAAGATTTTCTGCATCGGTCAGTTTTCGAGCCATGATGTTAATGTCATCCGCGTACGCTGCCAATTGTGTCGACTTAAAAAGAAGCGTGCCGCTGGTGCTCAGGTTCATTGCTCGAATAGCGAACTCAAGTGCCAGGTTGAAGAGCGTGGGCCCTATTCCATCGCCCTGCTTCAGGCCACCCAGAGTTTCAAAAGGATCCGTCAATCTGTTCTGGATCCGGACTTGTGAGACAGAGTTGGTCATTGTCATCTTTGTAAGTCTCACTAATTTGGCCGGTATACCAAATTGCAGCATGATGCTATATAGAGCGCCTCGGTTGATGCTGTCATATGCTTGTTTAAAGTCGACAAAGATTTGGTATACGTCGACGTCGTATTCCCAGCACTTTTGCAAAATTAGCTTGACCGTGAAGAGCTGGTCGATTGTTGAGCGACCAGATCTGAAACCGCCTTGATATTCGCCAATGATTTCTTCCGCGAACGGTTTAATCCTATATTCCAAGATTTTTGACAGGATTTTGTAGGCCGTACAGACTAAGGAGATGCCTCTGTAATTCTCACACCGCAGTTTATCTCCCTTTTTATGTATGGGACAGATGATGCTTCTGCGCCAATCGTCTGGGATCACCTCAGTCTCCCAGATTCGCAGCAGCAGTTGATGTAGCGCACTTAATAAACCCTCCCCACCAGACTTGAGTAGCTCAGCTGGTATCACGTCAGCGCCCGGTGCTTTGTTCCTTTTCAGTGCACGCAAGGCGAGACCAACTTCTTCTACTGTCGGGGATTGTGTGGATGGGGGCTGTCCAACGGTATCATCATGGAGCTCAGCTTCTGCTGCGAGGATGTTTGATGGCGGATTCAGAAGCTCTTCGAAGTAGGACGCCCATCGTTTGCTAACAATTTCGGTGTCGCTGATAATGCTTCCATCTTTGTCCTTACAGAGGCTTGTCCTGGGTTGGTAGCCATTTTTGATCATGTTTACTAGTCTGTACGCTTGTCTGGTGTTCTTACTAACTAGGTTTACATTAATGTTCAGCAACTGCTCGTCAAAGTATTTCCGTTTCTTACGCCTAATTATTCTATTGGATATTCGCCGTAGCTCGTCATATTTTTCCTTCTTGGCTCTGGTTGCACGTTGGACCCATTGTCTGTAGGCCTCGTTCTTCGCGTCAAGTGAGTTTCTGCACTCTTCGTCAAACCATTCATTTCGCGCTCGTCGGCTTTGTATCCTGCAACGATTTCTGCCACATTCTTGATTGTGTTTTTGAGCTCTTCCCAGAACTCGTGGACACCTACGTTGCTGGAGTCGCGCAGCATTGGTGAAATTCTTTCCTCAAGCATGGTCGTATATGTCTGAGCCGTATAATCGTTCAGCAAATTCTCAACCGCGAAAATTTTGGGAGGGCTGAATCTCGATTGGTGCACTGAGGAAATTCTGCACCGGTATGTAGTTTTCACCAGGAAATGATCGGAGTCACAGTTAGCTCCGCGGTACGACCGAACATCCATCACACTTGATGCCCATCTCTTGCTGATAAGGACGTGGTCGATTTGGTTGACGGTATGTGCGTCTGGAGAATTCCAGGTCTGCTTGTGAATGCGACGGTGTGGAAAGCAAGTTGAGCTTACAACAAGGTTCCTGCTGCAAGCGAAGTCAATTAGACGATGGCCGTTATCATTGCATTCTTCGTGGAGGCTGTGTCCTCCAGTGGTCCCCCGATGCCAACTTTCATTCCCGACTTTTGCATTAAAATCTCCCAGTAGCATTTTTACGTCATTTAATGGAAGTGAGTCGAAGAGAGTTTCAAGGCAGGCATAGAACTCGTCTTTTACAGAGTCTTCTTGTACTTCGGTGGGAGCGTGCACATTGATGAGCCAGAGGTTGAAAAATCGCGCCTTGATGCGAATCGCACACAGCCTTTCGTTAAAGAGTTTGAAATCGGTAACGCGCGACTTAAGCTGCTTACTCACTATAAATGCTACTCCAAACTCCTTGCGGCCCGAAGGTTTGCCGCTTGTAAAAATTGTGTGCGATTTCTTGTCGTTGATCTCGCAGCCTAACCAATTTGTTTCCTGGACTGCAGTAGTGCTCAGTTTGTTTTGTTCGACCTGATGCAGGAGGGCCTTTTCAGCCCCCGGTTTGTTCAGGGAGCGTACATTCCAGGTTCCGAGAGAATAATCCGTTGTGCGTTTGCGTGGACGTCGTTGTTGGTCCATAGTTTTTACAAGGATGAGTTGTCGGCACATCGCTCAACCATTTCCATGGGGGGCCTCGGTGATAGTTGCTTCAGGAGACTTGCCTCGTGCCAAAGTTCACACAACTATGTTGCAGGTCTGACAACGTGGCTAATTCTCCGTAATGACCTGAGACGCTTAGGTGTAATTCAGCCATCAGGCTGCAACTATGCAAGTTTTACTGAGGATAGAGCTACCTCGTTGCCTCAAACCCTCCTCCTTTCTCCGGGCTTGGGACCGGCAAATCACAAGTTAGACTTTCGATCGGCGGAGTCAATCTAGAGTAGGGAGATTAAAATCACCACATAGCAGAACGTAAGCGGTGGGAAAATGACTGTTGAGGCAAGAATAGAGTTCCGCCAGGAATTCTTCATAAATCGACAGAGGAAGGTTACAGGGGATATATATCGAAGCGACGACTAAGGTTTTGGTAGAAGGCAAGAAAATACGCACAAAAATACACTCAACAGGAGGACAGAAAGGAGCATCACGACAGAGTGTTCCGTTGAGTGCCTTATTAATACCGATGAGAACACCTCCACCATCGGATTTACCGCTATTCAAACGATCTCTGTCTTTACGGAAAACCGTGTGGTCAGGTAAGATCTCCGAATCGAAGATATCAGCAGTAAGCCAGATTTCTGTAAGACATTATGTCATATATGCTAGCAAAGGGTTGCTAGCGCGAGGCGTTTTTTTGCTGTTTTCGTACCAATAAATGCTTACATGAAGTATTCATATCACGAACATTTACAATGAAAATAAGTTAGGTTAACGTGGCTGCCAATCTTCAGAGTCCTGACGACCAGCACTAGAGATGGGTAACACGTGAGTGAAGCAATCGCGGTGAAGCAATCACTAGCCCCCAACACGTGTGTCGACACACTCTATACTGAGCGAGCTGCTTCACAGGTGAAGCAATCACTACAGTATGAGCGAGCTGAGCGTTTGGTGAAGCAATCACTTGCACTCAACAAGTGTGTCGTTGGTTGACACGTTTGTGTACACACAGTAGAGCTAGAGATGAACAGCACATGAACGAGGCAATCAGTTGATATGATTAGGAGCTTGTTTATGAGCTCGACACTTTTCAAGCAAGTCAATCGGTGCCGCGATATGAATTTCGTAAAGGCTATAGGTAATGCCCTACAGTGCAAGCATGCCGTGGTTGATTGTGATGATCGAAATTGACCGTCGCGGAAGAACATATGTGCACTTTATATGTGCATATGATGAAGATTTTAATTGAAACTTTCTTCCTGTAGACTTCCTCAATTTTTTTGTGATTGGATGCAGTGAGATTATCTTAGGAATGCGAAGTCCGATCGAAATGAAATTTTTTAAGGATATTGATGAAGTATAAGAGGTATAGATATTGGATAGGGATATTCGAGCAAGTTTTCAGAAACAATTATATTTTGATGAAGAAAAAAACTTCAAAATACGAGAATGGGCGAAATGAAAATGGTTGGGTATGCCCGCTTTTTTTTGGATGGTTATCGCTGTGATTGTTTGTTATATCTGGGAGTTGAAGTGGGTTTATAATTCAAATAAAAAAGTTTTTATTTTTCATTAGCTCTTGAAGTGTATACTGAAATCAGTGTACATCTCACACAATTCGATGCAGTGTATTTAGATAAGATACTTGTGAGAATTTCTTTCTAATTGATCATTAGTCTATAAATTCATTTACCATTTATAAATTTAAAATGGTAAACTTTTCAATTACATACCGTTTCAGAAAAAGTTTCTATGAGTGATTTTTTCTTCGCTGAGGTAACGTTTTAGAATAATGTGAGTGGGGAGTACTTCAAAGAAAGCAACTATTTTCCACATTTATGCTGTAGGAAATGCGGCCATAAAATGTTCATGTGATTAGCATCATATATATAACAAGTAACAATGTTTATTATTAACAAATTTTGGAATTTAGACATAGTTCGGCTATAATTAGAGATTAAGCGTATATACTGGAACAGGTATTCTTTTGGGACAATCAATACTTAGTATGAAATTCAAAAATACTAGGTTGGAGTGTTTTTGTATTTGCGAGTATTTTCGTACTTGCAAGTATTTTATTCAAATATTCAAAAAGTTTCTAGGGCAAAGGTAGCTGAAATCGAACAAAATCGGCCAATTTTGGGTGAGAGTGGTTTGGGACATAACGGGCCAAGATCTATTTCTGCGATACAAAAATTTCCGTTTTGTAGGGGAATAAGGGGTTTTTTGGCCATAGTTTGGCCAAAACTGCCTTTACGGCACTTTCGATGATTGAAAATGGTCGGATAGTACAATAGTGATATTTCAAGGGCGAGAAAAAATGTTGATAGGGGAAATCGGGTGAAAACGTTCTTTTTTACCAAAATTATTTTTTTGGTCTAGCATGAATTCGGGGACCTTTCTGAGTTGTTTCGGGTCAAATTGTCATACAAAGCGGCCTAGTTTCGAAGATACGGCAAAATGAAATCCGCCGGAAAACTGTCTGGAAAAACTGAAAGTAGCACTTAAAGTGCTAAGGAGGAAAAGGTTGAGATCCTTTTTGGTTCGCCAGTAGGCTTTTCCGGCTGTGCTGAGGCTCTCCTCGTGACTGCAGGTCGCCACGAGGGTGTCTCCAACCCTACCGGGGTTGTAAAATTTACGAGACCGCGGGAGTTAAGATGCCCCTGGATTCATATCCAGCCTTACCAAAGAGGTTGGCCCCCTAGTGGGTGCATGCTTAATAGGCGAAACATTTTGTTTTTATCATTTCTTAATAAAATTTTCGTTTAATTTCATGCTTCAGTGAGGCGAAGTGGAAAACCGGCTGTTTTAGATTAGCCAAGAAAAGTTTGGTAGCAGAGATCGATCGATGGCAACAGGATTAGTTTGTTCTATCTTAGTAAATTTTGTGACTTTGGTAATTTGAACGAATACACAAGATGTTTTGTGCATATAATAAAATGAAAATCAAATTAAATTGATTGAATTCCATCGTTTTTCTTTAGGCGAAAAAATTTGCCAAATAAATGGCCGACCATTGGAAAGTTACGGACAAGCCGCGCTGACTAATAACTCAGTATCCTTTGAAGATTATCTTGCACCATCACCATTCTGGCTTGGGAACCTTGTGTTTGGAGGGTGGGGGAGGGCATATCAATGCAAATCGTATGTATATATATCAATGCAAATCGTATGTATAGTATATGTAGCATACTTCAACAAATACTTGCTAGTATTTTTGGAACATGTATTTTTTTGTACTTGTACTAGTTATACCTAGTATGTGAAAATCCTAGTACGACCCGACTCTAGTTATAATATGAACCAAAACATGCATTGAAGACCTACATACATATTTCCTCTACTTTTCTTCGAAAATAGCATTTTCTGACGGACTAGAGTTTTTTAATTTGTAATTCAAATCGACTATAGTTAACTACGCTATCAGACACTTTCTTTACATTTTAAAATCTTTTTAAAATGTTCAAAACAAAAAAAAAGACACTTATTAAAATAAATACTGGGAAATTTTCTGTGCGTTTAATTTTCTTTGTCGCCTTTTCATGGCCATGTATAAGCGGTAAATAGAAAAAATAGTAATCATATGCATAATCCTTTTTCATAACTACATTTTACATCAATCAAAAACGAATTGACACAATTGATTGACTCACACTGATTGACTCATCCAAATGAGTGAGTCGAAGTGTGTCGACACACTAAACTGAGTCGTTTTTTCCATCTCTAACCAGCACACATAGGCATAGGAGAGGTCCGTTGTGATATGAAAATAAGTTACCCATGTTTAAATTTTTTAAGCTCTAGAAATTTTTTGGTTGCAAACATCTTTCGTTTTTTGACCCTAAACATCTTTCTATCAATGTAACTTTCGACGAAATCATTGGATAAAATCGAAATCGATAGGATTATTTGATTTTGACGTGAGGCAATTGTGGGAGACTTTTAGTTGCAGTGCTGGTAAAGTGTTGCAAGCAGTAAGCATTTTTTTTGTTAATGTTATGTTATGCTGTTTTTAAAGTTTTGTTGTGTTTGGCTTTCCTAAATCTTGAAATTCATGCAAGGAGTAGTGCTGAAATCCTTTCCAACCTATGAGTTTAAATGCATTGTTAGGATGAAAATGGTTGTGGTTCGAGCACGTGTGTTAGAATATGCACTCAAAATCTGCACGATTCTTCTATTGTTGTATTTCTTTTCATTAGCAAATCTTCATTAGTATTTCTAGCGGTTCAGGTGCGCTAGAGTTTTTTTTACTAATGTTCGAAGAACATTCAATTCATTGACCTTCCTGAAAAATTTTTGATTTTTGACAAAAATTTCAAATCTTTGATAAATTTTATTCTTTGTCCTTCATGTCAAGACAAAATTTTCAAAAATCCGATTTGCACAAGAACGGCAACCCATCACCAAATTACCTCTATTTTCAGCACTCGAAAGTTCTGTTCACGAGAAATGACGACCGGATAATCCGATCATAATGAAATTTACAGGACATGTTGGTATTAGCTAGGACCAGGTCTGATAGAAGTGATTTTGAAATGGAGGCAACCCTGTGGCAGTGGCACCATCTTGAAAAATCACTGAGAAAAAAAAACCGGTTTTTGGCCTATAACTTCTGATTTAGCTATCAAATTTTAACAAAATTCACACAGTACTTAGATGTTACGCTATGTAACATTTGATGAAAATTTGGTTGAAAAATTAGTATAGGGCTGGCAGCTGTGGTGATTTTTGTCTCATAAATCTTGCAAATTTGCTCAGCAAAATAAAGCTTTTTTCACTATAACTTCCGGTCCAGTGTAGAAATCAATACGAAGTTCATGCAGTAAATGGACCTTAATGCAAAGTAAATGTCGTAGGAATTTCGTACAAAAATCATCAAAGGGCTGCCAGCTATGACCATTTTTGTAATTTTGTGGAATTTCTTTACTGGACGATTATGTCATTAGATTTGCAATTGAGAATGATCCTGCAATGAAAATTAACAACAAATATTAAAGTTTTAAAAATTTGAGAAGTTTTGAGGGTGGTAACCCTAAAATTCTTTTTACCCGTATACCTTCGAGCGCACTGATTCAATCGAAACGAAATTTACTGGTTGGGTTTAACTTAACGTGAAGCAAATTTGGTATACTTTTTGTTTTGCTGCTGACACAGGGTAACCAGCATTGGCCATTTTCGTAAATATTGCACCAACAGATGCTTCAAATTACGTACTCATATGCAAAGCATTTGCGTTAAATTAAGAAACCAATTTTTCAATTTTCCGAGTTTTGAACATTTTTCGGATGGCAGCCTCAAACAACGTTTAACCGCTGAAATTTACTATGAACTCCTCCGATGAGAACGAAATTCAAAGGATACGTTGATTTAAGTATGAGCTTGTTAAGGTAAACTTATTGCTGCTTCATTGAGAAAGTGTTGCCAGCCCTGAACATTGTCATAATTTATGTTATAGTTGAGTTTTGTTGCTTGGAATGAGGAATGGTTGTACAAAAAAGTGTATTACGTCTTCCCACATTTGTCACTCAAAGACAATTTCTTCGAAAATTAGTTTTCTAGCGGGTCAGGTGCGCTAGAGTTTTTGAATTATATGCGACATGGAAACAGCCGATTATCACTACTTTTGGATCAACCTTCGTATTTCTACCTGTGGACACTTTTTTCTTTTTTTTATGGCAAAGGGGGACGGGGGGTGGGGGGAACTTTTCGGAGCACACTTTTCCACCTACCCTGGAGTCTGGTAGATAAGTTTGTGTACATGTTTTTTTTATGCGCCTCTTAAACATAAAAAAAACTCACGAACATGCCAAGTCGTAATCAAAATCGGATAATATTAACATGCCGTGAAAGAGACGATGCTGTTAGTAACAAATGTTTAGATCAATATATCTCAAAAACGGTTATGGTTACAGGAAAAAGCTATATGATCTTTTTTGTTGGAATTTTGCTAAGCTACAAATTCGTCATACATTGTTTTTCTGAAAACGTAACCGTTACTGAGATATTTAGGAAAGGTCACTTTTGGTAACCTTTGACCCCGTATAAAAAGCGACGTAGCACTCGGATCGATGGGGACTTTTGACATTTTGTTCAACACGCCAGTACCAAAGTTCACACCAAAATTCAGCATTCCCCTAATTTTTCCGAAGCACCATGTTAGATTTCCCCGGACTAGTATTTCTTTCTTTCTATTTACCTTGATTTTGTTTTTATTATGTTCTTTCTAATTTTTTAAGTTTTTATTATGTTCTTTCTTCTTCGGTAATTGGATTTTTATCTATTGAATATGTATGATAGTAAATAAAAGCTACAATAACATTTTCAACGAAATTCAGCCGCCATTCTCGATTAACGTTTCGGCTGTATGCCGTCTTCAGATTTGCAGTGCCCCGATAATTTTCAGGAGCATCAAAAGTACAATCCGAAAAAAGACCATCAAAATCATAATGGAATTATGATACTACTATACACAAATGACTTTTTTTTGTCGATTGTTATATTTTTCATTTTATAAACATTAAATCATCGATCACTGTCAAAAATGATTGCCAGCGTAAAAAAGGTTTTTATAAAAAATTTAATAGCACACGTTATATCAAATTGCTTCTCGTTTTTATTGCTCGCACGCCCAAAAGGATCTCAACACTGAATGGCATATTTAAGCACATTCGATGACGAGCTCTCTTGACTAACCTACTTTTAGTCAAAATATTTGAGAACATACGGCAAAAACAACAACATATCATTGCGGCTCTTAATCGTCTTTGTGTGCTGCTGAAGGCAACTGGTGACTAAAAAAAAAAACAAAAAAACAAAAAAAATTACGAATGAAAAGACATTATAAAAGGATAACAAAAGGACCATGAGAAAAATGGGCACATACAACAGATGCTTATTTGCCACCTGTCGTTATCTCCTCGTAGTTTTGAATCGTTGTTACCATGAATAATCGTTCGATTGTATCTTTCGTGTGTCCCGGAAGGAAACGATATTTATTTCCCAAATCCATATAAAAACTGGATGAAGGAAAACAAAATTGAGCATCGATCAGCAATTATGTGGCTACCTACATCAGGTGTGTGATTTTTAGTTATAGTTGTGTTTTGTTTTTGTTTTTTATTTTTTGGTTGGTTGGTTGGTTGGTTCATCCAATAAAAAGTGCTCATTTTAATTCGACGATTCGGTTCCGCGCGGCGGGGTGTTCCCGTTCCGTTTGATTAAAATTTTAAATCATGCGTCAACATATTTTGGGCGTAACAAGTTCGGAAAAAAAAGATATATGTAGTTTATAGTGGGGGATTCGTTTAATCATATTATTTGCGGGAATAACAACAGTTCTGAGTTTCAAAACAAAAAAAAAACAATAACAACAACAACAAACAAAGAAACATGTGCTTGATTTTATCAATGAAGACTTGTCCGACGAATTTCAAATTGCGGATATATTTAGTTGAATGAAATTTATCCGTGTTTCACAACATTTTCATGTATTTTAGATTTATTAACATAAGACAAGCGTTTCCGTTATTTATACTAACGAATGCAGGAAGGAAGAAGTAAAATATTGCATTCCAATGTAAAATGCGCAAGACAACAGCCAGCAAACGACAAGTTGAAAAAGACAACAACAACAACAAAGCACATTCAAAACTTTACATTTCACATGAGGGCGGTTTTTTTTGTGAAATTCGCAATCAATTTGCATTGCGTTTAAAATCATTTTATTGGCCCTTTGAAACAGGACTAACTATTCTTAAGTCCGAAACCCTTTGGCGGCAGCACTCGCGTCATTTGGAAAAAAAAAGAAGAACAAAACAGAAAAACAACAACTGCACAGTGAAAGTTGCGAAAAACCACTAAAATCGAGAAATCGGATCGAGAAATGAGTGTGTGCTTGAGGCCGTGCACGATGACAAAAAGAAAAAGGGTGGACATCGAAGAAAATAGCGTCCCCTCTTCAAGTCAATGGGTTTTTTGTTTTTTTTTCTTCTTCATTAGTGTAGTAGAAGTAGAATGTATTAAGAAGTTTTGTGTACGACAAAAAAAAACCTGCAAATCGACTGACTTCCTTTGACATAAGCAGGCAGGAGATCGGTCGCAAAAATGACCATTCTAGGCATACACCTGACTTGAGACGTTTGGAAAACGAAATGTTCAGTTATATCCAGGCATTGCATGTTAATTTGCATGCCAACCAACGAACCCCACCAGCCGCACTGTGTGGATCAAATAACATTTGGAAGTTTAGCATGTCAACAAGCATAAATGGTGGAGATATTGCATTAATTTACTGTAATTTTTTTTTTCGTGATATTAAAAGCAGCGTCGATGTTTCTGTAAATTTTCAGTTATGTTATTATGTCTTTTTTTAGTTACTTTAAATGCTGAAAAGCATGTGATTATTTGCAAGGTTGTAGGAATTTCATCGATATAAATTTTTAGAGCAATCTCCTTAGGTTTCTATGTGTTCAATTTTTAAATCCCGAAATGTTCGTCTAGATCAGAGGTGGCCAGCCTTTTGTACATCATGCGCCAATTATTTCGTAGACGAGTTCAGATGCGCCATATGACTGGACCAATAGAGTATTTTAATAAAAACCAATAATGAGGCTAACAATAAAACTCTTATAGATAGCTTAACTAAGAAACTTGGGCAAAAGTATACGGCTGAAAACACGAAACAGCGACTTCCAATTTTAGTTTTGTTTGGTTTAGAAAAGCAATACTCGGAGGAAGAGCTGAATTATCAAATTTCATCTTTGAATTATGACATGGGTTCGAATCCAAAAATTCGTGTCAAATATTATAAAAAAAGCTACAAAAACGGCAAGTATATTGCGTTCATTGAGGCCCCGGGGGATACGTATCACAAATTAGTTAACAGGTATGTTAGCGTAGACTTTGGCAGTTACTTTTGTAAGGAAGTCCTCAACGTCAGAAGGTGTTTCAAATGCCAGAAATACGGTCACCCATCAAAATATTGTACTAGGACAAATGATGTTTGTGCTAAGTGCGCTGGTGATCATAAAACCCAAGATTGTACCTCCGAAATACTTAAATGTGTGAATTGTGTCGCTAAGAATCAGAACAACGCTAAACATAGGGCGGATAGTAAAAATTGCCCAGAATACATAAAAGCTGTACAATTTTTGATTAGAAAAACTAACTACTCCTCATAATTCATATGCCATTGCAATCTCTAAAAATATTCTATGCAAATGTTAGAAGTATTAGAAATAAATTTCACGAATTGGAAGTAACAGCTACAGTATTGAATGATTCTAATATCATTATTTTAGGCGAAACCTGGCTTTATGAAAACGAAGCAGTTTTTTATAACATCTCAGGGTACTCTGCAGTGTTCAACTGTCGAGATTCAGTTGGAGGTGGAACAGTGATTTACATAAGGAACAGTATCAATTTCAAAACCCCAGTCAGCGAAAAACAGTACAACATGATCATTGTGGAACTAATAGTTTGTAACACTCCTCAAGATAGCATGGATTACTTTGAGTATATTGATGAAATATATCATAAATATAAAAAACTTATAATGATTGGTGACAATAATATTGATGTACTTAAATGTAATGATAATATAACCAGAAACTACCTGGAAACGCTAAAAATGAACAATGCGACTTTACATAATGAGAAACAATCAAATAGAGTTACAAATGAGTCTGCGACGCTTATTGATCATGTTGTCAGTTCGGTTAACCTTCGTAGGTATGAGTTTGGTATTGCTTTTTATGATATGCCTGATTTGGACCACAGGGTTCAAAACATCACTATTACAGGTGCTCTCATTCCTAAATCTCGAATGAAAGTTTTTCAAATACCTGTGCTAAATAAAAATAAATTTGCAAATTTAGTCCGTGACAAGTTTCATATTTTAATGCTGGAATCACGGGAAATTGAACTTGAAGAACTCATTGAAATAGTTTGTAATGCAAAAACACTTTCAACCACTTATAAAAAGATTCGCTCAAGAAGCAATGATTGGATAAATAGTGATGTCCTTAATATCATAAAGTTAAAAAGAAATGCATACAACACCTACCGGAAGAGTCCCAATAATTAAAATTTCTTAAAATACAGACGGTTGAAAAACAAGGCTAGCAATGTAATAAATAAAGCCAAAGAAATTGCGTTAAGTAAAAGAGTTGATAAAGCCCATGGAAACAACAAAAAATTATGGAATATCCTTGAGAGTGAATTGAACCCGGGGACCAATCAAAATCAAAATAACGCTAACGTGTCCTTCCTCACAGCAACGCAGCTTAATGACTTCTTTTCGGTAATAGGAAGCAGAATAAATGGTGAATTGCGCGCAAATTTTGCGGAAAGAATTAGCAATAGACTTAACCAGAAGACCCTCTTCCTAAAACCAACTTCGATTGAAGAAATAAAAGAGATTATATTAAACCTTCAAAATGTGGCTCCTGGAATAGATTCGATTAGGGCAGATGATTTAAAATGCGTCAAGGATCTTCTTGCTCCACTCCTTACTTCTATAGTTAACAAGCACTTGGATGAAGGCACCTTTCCTAATGTTTTGAAAAACTCCCTTATCACCCCAATCTTTAAAAGTGGTGATATCGATGATCCAAATAACTATAGGCCAATTTCATTAGTAAGCGCCTTTAGCAAGATTTTTGAGAAAGTTATCAATTCTAGGCTAGTTCACTTTATTAACAACACTATAGGCTTCGATCAAAATCAATATGGTTTCCTCAATGGCAGCAATACAAGTGCAGCCCTCATAGATGCGCAACATTATATTAACAGCCAACTAGACAAGAGTTTATATGTTTCAGCCATATTTGTTGACCTTAAAAAGGCATTTGACACAGTTGATCATACCATTTTAGGCCATATTTTAAACGAACTAGGTGTTCGAGGAAAGGGAAATGAGTTAATAAAAAATTACTTATCCAACAGGACGATAAGTACCCAGTTCAAAGGTGAAACTAGTGATAGGAGAGTGATAAATATAGGCATTCCTCAAGGATCCATTTAGGGACCAACTCTTTAGTTGCTTTATGTCCAGAGTCTAAATAATCTTAATGTAGTTTCTAAATATGTTATTTATGCAGATGACACCCTTATATTAAACTCAAATAGAGATCCTATCGAACTAGAGCGTATGATCAATGATGATTTACGTAGATATTTCAATTGGCTTGTTACTAATAAATTAAAAATAAATGTTGATAAAATAAAAAAAAACGGAAACGCCAAACGGAATGACTGGTGCGGAAATCTCAGCGTGGACATTTAGTTAAAAACAAGGTTCTAAAGTGCAAATCAACATATCAAAAGTGTTCAACTTGTGATTATTTCTCTCGGCATCGTTTGATACCATTCCTCATCATCGAATCATTTAATCTACAGTTCGAAATCTTGATCAAAAAAATAAATCTTCGTTTTCGGGAATCCCCCAAAGGGAAGGTCGTCGTAAGCCGCGTAACGCCGTGTCTATCGTGTCGTCAGCATAATAGCTCCGAAAGGTCGACTTGGCTGTTTTGTTGTACATCGCTTATCTTGCTCACGATCTGACCTCCTAACACACTTTGTTTCTTTCTTTCAAGCTGTGAAAGTGCATCACTGAACTAAGAAACTCAAGAAGTACGGTTAGTTTTTTTTTCAGTAAACTAAGTGCGCGTCAACCTGACATTGTTATACTTTTCTGCTGTTCTAACCTTCAACAGCCACAATAGCGCAGTGGGTACGTACTCGGCTCTCTGATACAAAAGTTGTCGGTTCGTCTCCCATCACCGCCGCTTCAGTTTTTGTAAAGTGTTGTTCGGATTTGAAAAATTCTAAAATAAATTTCAATTACATAAATCAAATTCTCAAATCAAATTCCAAAATAATACACAATTAAAATTCTAAAGTTGAAATCAAAATAATTGTATCACGTGGAATAATTGCACGCAGCGCCACCTAGCCGCCAACTTGGGACACTTGTGCTTGGCTAACACATTCCACATCCGAGGCATGATCCATTCTAATTACTGTCTTTGATATGTCTACAAAAAATCAGAGACAGTACAGTAGCTTAGAACAAATTGATATCCACTCAATCCAAGACAGCTACCTACAGAGCATCCAACAAAAAACAAACGAAGCTATCTCGTCTCGTAAGCAGCTGAATGACATGGTTGGGGACACATCTAATGAAAATGGAGCATCTAATGCTAACGTAGATGCGAGGCCTCCAAATGCGGACAAGAAAAAGGGTTTATACCGATACTTCAACATTGTCAAAAGACGGCGAAGTCCCCATTCGTCTCAAATTGGAAACGAGAAGAAAATTTCTAAGCCCGATGATCAGCAAGTTTCTACCAGTAGGAACTACTACCAACTACTTGCAACCGAAAACGAATCCGAAATTGCTTCGTTGCCGAAGCAAATTAAGCCACCGCCAATATACCTCAGAAAAAAAAACAAGCAATAGCTTAGTCAACATGTTGGTATCAATTGCTGGTAAAAACAACTTTCATGTCACACCGCTAAAACGTGGTCACGTTTCTGAGACCAAAATACAAGTTTGTTCTGAAGAAAACTTCAGGAAGGTGACAAAAGAGTTTGATTCACAGCGTCGTCAATATTATACTTACCAGCTACAAAGTTGCAAAGGATTGTCGGTGGTAATTAAAGACACAGAACCTGATATTGATGTTGATGAGTTAAAGCAGGAGCTCGAAAGCCTCGGTTTTGCAGTTAAATCTATCACAAATATATTTAATAAATTCAAACAGCCCCAGCCACTGTTCAAATTGGAACTAGAGCCCGAAGCCAGCAAGCCCAAAAGAGGTGAAACTCACAAAATTTATAGCCTGCGATATATTATGCACCGCAGAATCACCGTCGAAGAGCCAATCCAACGTGAAGGTCCCGTGCAATGTGCAAATTGTCAAGAATATGGCCACACCAAAACCTATTGTTCACTCTCTAGCGTGTGTGTTATATGTGGCGAGTTTCACGCTACCAAGTCCTGTGACAAGAGTTAACTAAATCCTGCAATTAAAAAATGTAGCAATTGTGGTAACAACCATACTGCCAACTACAGAGGTTGCCCAGTATTTCAATCTCTGAAAGTAAAGTTGTTCCCACCTCAGAGCCACGCTCAACAGGCTCTAAATATTGGAACCAATATACCAGTCCTCATGCCGGAGACTTTTGCACCTTCATCACTTGTAACTCCTGGTATCAAATATTCCGACGCAATCAAACAAAACGCACATTGCTCTGCTGAAACCACTGCTCAAAGCAGCTCCAAAAACGAACTCTCTTCGATTTTGTCAACGCTCTCAGACAACATGAATCGATTCATGACGACGATGAGTAACATGATGCAAGAATTACTTAAAACTCAAAACATGTTGCTCCAATTTCTCATGAACAGCAAATGAATTCATTCAAGAACATTGGAGCGCGAATGGTATTGTCCAGCATAAAGCGGAAATAACCTGCTTTATATCAACCCACGACATTGATGTGTTCCTCTTATCGGAAACGCACCTCACAGAAAAAAATAATAAATTCGACATCCCAGGCTACATCTTCTACGATACCAAACACTCAGATGGTAAGGCTAGAGGCGGGTATGCAATACTTATTAAAAAACAAAACATCTGCTCCATCATCCTTTGGAAGAACTCAGCGAAAATTACATGCAAGCGACATCCATTTGCCTACGAGAGCAGTCGAGCGAGATTGTAATTTCGTCCATCTACTGTCCACCGAGGCACAACATTTCAAAGGCAGTATTCGAAAGCTTCTTCTCATCGCTGGGAACCAAATTCATCGTGACTGGCGACTTTAACGCGAAACACACGTTTTGGGGATCTCGTCTCATAACACCTAGGGGCAAAGCACTCTTCGATACATTACAAAACTATGGTTTGAGTCATATCTCAACCGGCCAGCCAACATATTGGCCGTCAGACATCAACAAAATTCCGGACCTCATAGACTTCGCAATTTCGAAGGGAATACCTCCAAACTCCGCAAAATCAGAAGTAGTTTTTGATTTGTCCTCAGATCATTCTCCTGTCATCATTACTCTGAATATGTCACCCCACTTCGCTTGCTGTAAGTGTAGATATTCGCAAAAAACCAACTGGAGTGCATTCAGACGACACCTCACTAGCTCAACATCTCTTAGTGCATCTCTAAAATCACCGGATGATGTCAATTCCGCTGTAGTCCTTTTCGATGAGCATGTCTTGGAGGCATTCGACACCGCGACACCTAAAATGGAACTACATCGCTCAACTTGGAAAACAACATACTCCTCATCAATAAAAATCTTAGTACAGAAAAAACGACTCGCACGAAGGAATTGGCAGCTGCACCGGTCTCCCCAAACTAAAACACGACTCAACAAAGCTTCTAGTGAGCTCAGAATGACAACGAGTTAAAGTTCCATTCATTCTTAGAGAGCCTCAGTCCCACTAACAATGCCGACTATTCATTGTGGAAAGCAGTCAAAAAAATCAACAAACCTACCATCAGGGAAGCCCCACTAAGAACTGTCAACGGGCAATGGGCCAAAAGTGACGCAGAGAAAGCCACCGCCTTCGCAGTTCACCTAGAACAGGTTTTCACACCTTTCACCACGGCAACATGTGACTTTCCAACTAATGTCAATGCTCAGGACTCATAACCAATCAAGACTTCGACTAAGGAAGTGCAAGATATCATTATTCAGGAAACATGCTCAAAAAAATCTCCGGGAATCGATCTCATCACCAATGCTATGCTCAAACAGATACCACCGATCGCATTCTCTTGGCTTTCTAATCTATTCAATGCTATCTTTCGAATCGGATATTTTCCTGAAGTTTGGAAAAGAGTTCAGATCATAATGATCCCTAAGCCTGGTAAGGACTCTTCTCAAGTGAAGTCATACAGACCTATTAGTCTTTTGTCATGCGTCTCCAAAGTTTTCGAGAAAGTTCTGTTGAAAAAAATACTACCTATACTAGAAGATGCAAAAATAATTCCAGAACAGCAATTTGGGTTTCGAAGACATCACAGCACCATTCAACAGGTCCATCGAATCGCGTCAGATATTAAAATAGCATTCGAAGACAAGAAGTACTGCTCAGCAGCCTTCTTAGATGTAACTCAAGCCTTCGATAAAGTCTGGCACGAAGGGTTGATCTTCAAAATTGAATCAATGCTTCCAAAAAGCTTCCACAAAATACTCTCCTCCTACCTGAGCGACCGCACATTACAAGTGAGATACAAAAGCTATTCTACCGCTAAACATCGTGTGCATGTTGGGACCGGTACTTTACACTATATTCACATCTGATCTCCCAATATGCGACAAAACAACGACAGCTACCTTTGCGGAGTACGTTGCCATACTATGCACTGATTTAGACCCAGTTACGGCATCCCGTGCATTGCAAGGCCACATCTCACTTCTTGAAGAATGGCTAGCGAAATAGAGAATCAGAATGAATGAAACCAAATGCATACACGTTACCTTCACATTGCTAATACTGACTTCTCCTCAAGTATATCTAAACAATGTACCTATACCTCAAAGTAAAGAAGTAAAGTATCTCGGAATGCACCTTGATAGGAGGCTCACCTGGAAACGGCACATTGAAGCTAAAAATCAACAACTGAAAGCTCAAATTCATAAACCTAAAATGGATGCTCAATAGCAGGTCAAAACTTTCTCTTGACTCTAAAGTGCTCGTCTATAAGTCTGTCCTATAGCCAATCTGGACGTATGGCTTACAAATATGGGGTGCAGCCCACCCTTCAAACATCAGCATCATCCAGAGGACCCAATCAAGAATACTTCGATCTATCACCGGAGCCCCGTGGTACTTCCGGAACGCCAATCTCCATAAAGACCTGCGAATTGAGACGATTTCAGAAGAAATTAAGAACCGTAGTGGAAATTATATTGCAGCCCTCGCTCATCACCCCAACAAGCTGGCAAAAAAAATACTAACTCATCGTAAATTTCAGCGATTGAAAAGAACTGACCCGTTGGACCTTCCATCTTTAACGTAGAAAAAACAACCTGCGTAGCCACTTTCTTTGCTTTTCAAACTCTTTCAAACATTGAACACTGTAATTCTATAACACAGATCATAGTTTTGCTCTTTGCTGTGTGACTTTAAGTCAATAAAGTAACTTGGGTCCAAAATGTTCACGTCTTCAACTGTGAGGAGTGCACATCACTTGTTTTAGCATGTAAGATTTTAAAACTACTTAAAGCTTCTTATACGAAGGAAACAGTTTAATAAAGGTATTATAAAAAAAAAAATCTTTTGGATTTAGGCTATGCGCAACAAGTGATACCAAAAAACGTTCTAGCAATTTACCACGCCCTTCAAATGATAGAAGAGAAGTTAGCTCCGATTTCTTTAAACAATGCACACCGTACTATAATATTTTAAACAAATTTTATATGATTATTTGTTGCAACTATGTACAACATAATAACACCATTAAATTTGAAGACAAATGTGTGGGAAGTCTGGTCTCTTTAGCCTCAAATCGACCAGCTAATCGAAATCACTTGATTTTGCCCCAGTGCGAATGTCCTAATACACTTCTAGTAATTGTAAACTGTCAAGAATGAGATGAACTGATGAATTAAAAAACTGTACTTATTGAATTGAGAGCACTCCGGTGTTGGAAATATAAAGATGCATTCTGTTCGAGTGCCTACTTTGAAACAAAAAGTAGGCGCAAGAACGCAATTCACCGCTTGTTATTGTCTATTGTGCCACGTCTGGCGCATGCACCATTGTTTGGCCACCCCTGATCTAAATTTTATTTAAAATTGAAGTAGATTGTTGTATAACGAAAAAATCCAAATATTGCCTTCATGGGCTAAAAACTTTTTTGAAAATTCAAAATCCAAGTATTTTTTCTTCGACTCCCATGATTTTTTCTGGACCTCCTTCCACGCTTTCATCCATGCTCGCATGATTTTATCTGGACCAACCAGAGAGAGCATTCAAATCTTCCTGAAGAAGCAGAGAGTCAGCAGGATTTTTTTTGATCAGCCGGAAGATTTTTAAATCATCTGCATCGAGAAGACAAGATGACACTAGAAAGTTCATTGATGAACAGATTGAACAAAAGTGGCCCTAATATGGAACCTTGAGGGTATACCAGAAGAAGGAGAGAACGATGAGGACGATAAGCCAAAGAAGGGAGACAACGCAATTGCCATTAGTTAAAAGAGTGAAGATCCACGAAAGCAAAAGTTCACGGATGCCATAATACTTTAGTTTGATAAGAAGTAGCGCATGATTAACAGTGTCGAAAGCTTTGGCCAAATCAGTATAAATATCATCAACTTGATTATTACTGTGAATTGCAGACCCAGTTACATGAATAAACTCAACAAGGTTCGTAGAGGTGCGGCGGCCTTTTACAAAGTCATGTTGCTACGCTGTTAAGACACAGTTGAGGAGATACAATTGAAAACGGGCGTTGCAATATTTTTGAAAGACAAGGAAGAATGGAGATACGGCGATAGTTAGAAGCAAGGCTACATTCACCCGATTTGAAAATGGGAATAATATTAGAGAGCTTCCTGAAGCATGAAATTGACTAGGAAGACGCAAGATTTTTGAGGAAAAAAATTGTGAATACCATCCTGAAGAGGGGAGCAGTTGAAGTCAAGTGAATACAAAAGCAATTCAAACTCAACAGGGTTAGTCACAACTGAGGAAACACAAGTAGAGAAAGCAGTCAGAAGCAGAAGTCGACGGGTTGGTGTAAACAGAGGAAAAAAAACATAACAAAGAGATTGGAAATGTTAATAGGTGGTTGGAAGCAGTTTTGGCATTAAATACTAGAGAGTCAAGAAGAGAAAAAGATACTTTTCGGGATCGGATAACAGACAAGAAACTTTTAAGGTCATTTATAACCGACAAGGAATAGTTGATCAATGCTAATCTTATTTCCTTCGTGGCAGAGTAACGTAAACGGAAGAAAATAGCGTAGTCCAGGCGAGATCGAGAGTTCAAAAAATTCAAACTTGCATAGTTTTAATCGTTAAGGGCACACTTTACCATCGCGATAAACCAAGGACGATCACGGGGATTGCGAGAACAGAATAAAGGAGTATATGCCGATATCAATTCCAGAAGAATACCGTGAAAACCCTTAGCCAGCTCACCTTATTAACAGTCATTAACTCTCATCGAGCTGGCTAAAAGTGCTCATCCTCAGAGCATATTCGATGAGCAAGCTAGGCCACTGATATGATCATTTGCTTACTCCTGCTTTCCATCCAGAGGCGAAAATGCAGGTTAAACTGAATGGATCTATGGTCAGATAATGATGATCCTTCAAGTACCCTTCAAGTTTGACCTATTGTGTAAAGTCATGTCGACCGATATTTAGAGACATTTCTTCCCGATTTTGATTGATTATAGAACTGAGTAGAAATTATTCTTGCTGCAACCAAAACGGACTTAATCCCTTTCTGCATTCAGTTCGAAGAGACACAATCTCACACTACTCTTCCACTGGAGACTTTAATTTCCCTGTGGGTCTCGTTAAGCTGCAGAATTTTTGTAGGACAGTAGTTTCTTCCTGCCGAATTTTCGCAGGACCGGAATTTCTTCCAATCAGTTTGTTTTTTGTTCAAATAAGAAGTGTTTTTTAGCCGCGATTGTTCAAATTTTTTTTTTTTAAACAGGTGTCGAAAAACCATCATAGATACCCTGCGAAAAATGCAGGATTATGTGAGATTTTGCTGACCAAAAAATTTCACCCGCTGACCTCAGGAAAACGAGTCGAAACCGCCTTCGCATTATTTCGGCTCGGCTGTGCCACTAACACCAAACAGGTACCCCCACGACTACTTTCGTTTTGTCAGCAAAACCCTCTTTTCTTTTTAGTCACAATACCATCTTTACATATACTAAGACACGTACCCAAACGTCTTCTGAGTGCAGCATCGCCTCGACAATCGTCTCTGGCGTCACAGGGCCGATTGCAGACCAGAGTGCTCTCCGTTCTCTTCTGAAGCGCAGACACTTGAAGCAAGCATGCAATGTATCATCAATTTCTTTAATGAAGCATTTCGATACTTTGCAAATTTTGAGGCGATGGCCCATATCTTCGCACCATACAGCAGTGTTGAATGATCCGCCGCATAAGCAGTTTGCGTTTACTCGCACGAGGACCGCGAGCTTTCGCCATGAGTGTGCTTAGCGAGATTGCAGTCCCCAATGCTCCAACGCATGCTTTCTGCATGTACTTGCCATAAGTCAGCTTGGAGTCAAAAGTCACTCCGAGATACTTCGCATATTTTTTGCTCTCGACTACTTGGTAGCCGACTGTCATGAATTTGACGGTTGGTATCCTTATTTTCGCAAGCATGACAATCTCAGTTTTCGCGATCGCTAGCTGGAGACCATGTTTTTCCATCCAGCCTCCAACTCTTCTCATTAGTGAATTGAATTTGAACTCAGCAAGATGGGGGTTACTAGAAGTAACGACAGCTGCTACATCATCTGCGTAACCTACCAAGAGCACATCTTCTAGCACTGCAAGGCGCAGAAACCTGACGTACGCAACATTCGAAAGATCTGGCCCGAAAATAGATCCTTGTGCTGCTCCGGCAGTAATATTTTCCGGATATTTTCCTGCTTCGTCTCATATATAAGACGACGGTTCTTCAGATAGTCTCGAACCATGGCTAAATATCTGCCCATCTCGCTGAATAAAAGGCATCTCGGACATTCAGTGTCACTAGAAACATAATCGGCCTGGCCTGGTAGCATGCAGCCTCAGCGCGTTCTACTGCGAAGATTACTTCGTAGATGGCACTGATTGTTGAGTGGTCACTACGGAACCAATGCTGACTTTTCGAAAGTTTATCGGGCCTTCGTATAGTTGCCTGCAGTCGTGGCTTCAATAGGTCTTTCAGGAGTTTTCTCGCCGTATCAAGCATGCAGAGAGGTCTATACGTAAATGGTGTGCTGGGGTCTCTCTTTATCTTCGGAATCAAAGCAAGCCGTGCCTCTTTCCAGTGTGATGGGAAGACACCCGCGAAAAAACACGCATAATACATTTGCAGCAACTCCACCACAGCTTTCAGCACTTCCTCTGGAATACTGTCGAGGCCAGGGGTCGTTTGATTTTTCATTTTGAGAGCTGCATTACGAAGTTCCTCCAGACCGAAGAAAGGAATATCTTCCTGACGAATCATCAGAGCGTTTTCTACTCTCGTATGGTGCGCTGGAAAGAGCGAGTCCACGATGTACCTCAGCGTATCCACCTCCAATAGTGGGCCAGGGCCCATTTGACAAAGTCTACCAGAAACTAGTTTGTAGCCCCGCCCCCATGGGTCTAGGTTCACTCCATCGCAAAGCGCTTGCCACATTTGTTTTTTCCTCGCTTTGTAGCCTTCCCCAGCTCTTTTTTCGCCCGTTTGTGTTCTACGGTAGCTTTTCATGCTTCTGCTCTACCGATAGATTGCTGGGCTTTACGTCTGTACGTAAGAGCTGTTCGCCTTCGTTCCGCTATCTCTGCGGCCCACCAGTAAGCCTGTTGCTTCCCAGGAGGTTATCTCCGACGTGGCATCGGCACGTCACACACTGGCTTGATTTCCCCCATGGAAAAGTTCACCAGCGTATTGACCCCTGCCTGATCTGTTGCTAGCTCTACTCGATCTGCGCTGCCCTCGCCAGCAAATCTATCGCCGAGCGACTCAAAGAGCTTTCTCCTTTTTAACTTGGAAACATTCCAGCCAAGCATTTTTCGACAGGAGCTTTGCGAGTTTTGATAGCTAGAAGCTGACGTAGCTATGGTCGCTGCCAGAGTACTCTACCATCACTCTCCAGTCCCTCGTCAGCGCTGACAATGCTTCCCAAACGATAGTTACATCAGGTCCTGCCATGTTTAATCTAGCCACCATCTCCATAATTAATTTTCGCCGTGTTTTTTGGGTTGGCATTAGTGACCCATAGTTCTTTTTGAATTGGAACTGCCTAATCCGCCGCTAACTTACAGAAATGAAGGCGAAGAGCAGCTGACGTTGCCTTGAAGTGCTAAAGGTTAATTTATAAAATCTTTGCCATGATTTTTAGTCGGATTCGATGACCATCTCTTCTTTCTCTTTGAGAACCAACAGATTAAGTCTTACCTCAGGCGATTTGAGAGCTTTTGGTTCAGCTCCTGGTAAAGATGTGCCTGAGCAAAAAAGCCTGCTTTCACCAGAAGCAACTGTCAAATGCAGCATTCTGTCAAGTTGATCTCCTCTCAAAAAAGTTTTCAAAAAAACTAATACAAATTTTATGCTGCTTTATATGCAATACAGGTTCTAGTAGATCTGGGAAAGCCCTCCTATTAGAATTCAGGTTCTTGAAGATTTCATAGCTCCCACTCTCTCTTCGAGTAGCTTGATGGAGCCCATGTTGCCCAATGACAAGATCATTGACTGGATTCGCGTATGGTTATCTGGGAACCAAAATCTGACCATAAAATACCTTGCTTGAAAAGTAAGCACTCATCAAGGAACAATCTATGCGCTTCCGATGAGGATATATCAAGGATGGAAAGATGAGAAAAGTAGAGACTGGAGGAGATACTGAATTTTAATACCGAGCATTTTTATATGGGAATGACATCTGATAATATCACTTTTAGACGTTTAGTAGTGAGGAGTTGTTTTGGGATTAGTAGTTAAGGGTGATAGTCGTTCACAGTCTTGTTCGCCCCGTATAATTTGAAATCAGTTGCGTGTAGAGGATAACAGAACAAAATTCATTGAAAATCCAGAAGAAAAATTAGGGACCTATTATATACCCTTCTGGAACTCCGTGTGAACGCTAATATAGGAGAAGAAGTGGAACCGTTTAAAGTGACTTTGCAAGGACAGCTATGACGACAGGAGGAAAACCAAGAGAAAAGGGGACCAAATAGGCCGAACCTTTCAAAGTCGGTTATGGTTCGCCGAGTCAAAAACCTTCGAAAAGTCATTGTAAAAATTGCATCAACTTGACGTTGAAAATTAAAGGGACGAATAAGAAAATTGGTGAATACCATAAGGTTGGTCGTTATAGAACATAGCCATGCTGCTTAGGAGACCATGCTGCTCTATTATAAAAAAGGCTTTCAAGGAGTTTTCTGAAACAGCAGCGAAGGGATTTAGGACGATAATTAAAAACAGATAGATGGATCACCAGATTTGAAAATTGGGAAGATATTAGCGGCATTCCATAATGAAGGGAATACATCAAATACTAGGCTAATGTTGCACAGGATATTGGAAACTGGAACTAGCATTACATTCTAAGGTTTTGATTTCCACAGTTCAGAATTTTGATTTCCAAAAGATTGCTACTAAAACAGGATGATGCAAATGAGATACGGGAAAAATCAAAGGTATCGAGGTAGTTAGTGCATTTATAAAAAAAAGGAAACCGAGGAATTGGACTTAAGGAAAGGGATGTTAGACCAAAAGATTTCGATTGATTAGAGCAAATTGAAGTGTCGATGCTCAAGAAGTAATCACGTATTGCCTGCTTGAGCCACTTTTTTAACTTCAGAACGCGCAAACTGCGGGTTTCCTCAAGATCAGTGGGTGAACCTGTCTTTTCAGCTTTTCACGAACTTTTGCTTTAGCTTTTAGAGCAGCAGAGCGAACCAAGGAACATGATTTGGTTTAAGAGGACGTTTGATAGGAGTAGTTAAGCAAAAGATAAGATTAGAGGTTTGACAATCGACAACCCACTTCCAATCGTTTGAAAAATGAATACCAATTGATAAGATTGATGCCTGTGGACATTTGGACAAAAACAATTATTCTTTACTTGGAAGTGATGGTCAACAGTAACTAGGAGAGAAAGGGTGATATAGAAAAAGAGCAGAAGAAAGAGAAAGATAATCTAAAGGAATGTTAGAGAGAATTAAATCGCGAATTTCGTTGTTGGTATTCTTAGTTTATTTGCGAATAAGAACACGGTGGCCCCAACAAGGAGGTGATAATAGGATAGTAAACAGAAGCTGTTGGAGTCCCACTCCACCGTTGGAATTTATTTATTTATTTATTTAAGTAATCCATTAACAGGCAAAAAGCCTAATTACAAATAGAATAGCTTAGTACTAAAAATTTGAGAAAATTAAGATATGAAAAACAAGAATCGAATGACAAAAAAGATAAATAAGATTAAACATCAGCTAAAATTGTGTTGCGAACACTTCTTTTAAAGGTGGCAATAGAGTGTGGAATAGGACCAAGTTGGAAGCCATTATGGGTACGTAATAGGCGCAAAACAGTAGAATGAAAGTAAGTTTCAGTACGGGCAAATGGTACATCAAAAACAACGGAGGACCTAATTTGCCTCTCAAACTGCCGTTCAATAATCAACGATGCAATAGATGAGTTCAGATGGCCGCGGCAAATTTTGAAAAGAAAGCATTCATCAAGGTAAACTCTGCGCTTTGCGAGGAGAGGGAGATTAAGGAGCGATAAGCGTTCATCGTAAGGCATATAAGGTAGATTATATTTTGCATTTAACACTCTCAGTGAACCAAGGAGCATCATTACGCTTACGCAAGCGGAAGGTTGGAGTATGAACAGTGATTAACTCAAGGAGAACAGAATATAATTTCTTAGCTGCAATGTCAACATCAAGACCACGAAACAAGCCAAACCAATTAATAGAGTTGAGATCGAGAGCTAAAAGGGCAAAACTAGTTCTTTTGAAATTGAATCAAGGCTTGTCTGAAACTCTGGCACGATTAGATAGTTTAACAACAATGTCAACAAAGAGGGAAGGATGATGGGGGTCAGGGTTCGTATAATGCAATAAGGAGGGAGAAAGCAAACACGATGAAGGTTCGATGTTGGAAAGATTGACATCAAGGATCTTATTGCTTACATTAGGGACATAGTTAAATTGATTAAGTGAACAAAATGAAAGGAAAGACGAGAGTGCAATGGAAATATTATTGTGAGAAACAATACGGGAAAAACCAGAGTCCCATTGGACAGATGGAATATTAAAGTCACCACAGATGATGACAGACGAAGAAGGAAAATTTATATTAAGGTAGGAAGATAGCTCGGTGAAAAAACATTCATAGGTAGAAAAGGGAGAGTTGCACGGAATATATACAGAGGCCACCAACACCCAAGATTTAAGCGACAGGGTCACACAAACTGCTACACATTCAACAGGAATACTGGCAACGAAATCAGCGAAGGTAGTTAAGCACGGCAATGAGCACCCCGTCACCATCAGACTTCATAGTTGCAGAGCGGTTACGGTCACAACGGTAGCCATTATGTAATGGGAAAAATTCAGAGCTGAAGATATCGTCAACAAGTCAGGTTTCAGAGAGTCAGATAAGGTGATCCATTTCAAGTAAATATGCAGTTTTAAATTCATCCAGCTTAGTCCTCATGCCACAAACATTCTGGTAATATAAAGATATTTTTTGATGCTTAAGAACTATTTGCGGGATCTTTTGTTGTTGGCTGGGCGAAAATTCCCACAATGTTCAAAAGGCTTGACCAGCGTACCAGGTGGCCAAAACTTCCGATTGGCTACAATATCAAGCCCAACAGGTAGAATAAGTTTAAACGAAGCTATCAATCTTCAGGGTTGATTGTCTTTAGTCAGTTTGATGCAATCGAAGATGTGCGGCGTATAACCAAGTTAACTACATACATAGTTTTCAACAGCTCCAGTGGACGTATCACATACAATGTCGAAGGTACCAAAACTGAGGAGGAGAGTTATAGAAGGTAATAATAGAAGTAGGATTACGTTAAGGGAAACAGCTTTTGCCTAGTGAGTAGAAACTGGAGCTTGTGGGTTTCTTGGTTCAACTCCAGATACGGAAGCTTCGTGAAAATAACTATTGGACACTCGTACAATTTCGATTATGAAAATGAAGTCTCAACCCTCTCCACTCTCCAAACAAAACCCCAAATGCATTCTACCGGGACAACTTTGTTTCGAAGTTGTGGACAGAGATCGTCCTAGGGTTCGATGCCAGGTATGAACAATTTGGCATGCTATATCGATACCTGACTATGTCCTCCACCTCTTCACTTGAAATATACAAAAAAAAAAAAAACAAATAAGTTTGTATTTAAAAAGAGACAAGAAAACTTCAATCTAGTGACGAAAATATGTTTACCTAGATTTAGCGAGCATTGAACACGCTTTTTGCATTTTTAATATGTATTTCGCATTGTCAACGTTTCGCATACTTGACTCATATTTTTCGAATTTACATCTTGAAACATCCGGATTGTTTTATCTCGATTTGCACATACTACATCACACATCACCAGCATCTCACTATTTTAACTGGAATATATTCAGTAGTTCCGTACTGGGTTGTGCTTGCTACGTTGCTTGCTCTCCTCTGCTGTCGCCAAGTGAGTGTTTTCACGCGCGCGTCCTGTATTTCGGTTTCTTCCGCGCGCCCGAATTGACATGACATTTTTTTCCGATTCCGATTTTAATTCCGATTCTCAATGTATTATCTATTGAAATGCCTTTTACGAGCAACCATATCGTATCGAACATTTTAATATAAACATTTATGTAAGGAGTATTTTTTTTTTAGCATTTTAACAAATTTATTTTCCCACATCATGGAGATTGCTTGCTTTTGCTTGATAGCTGCTGTGACCAGTATTTTATGGCTTTTTTGCGTCTCTTTCGATGATTCGATTTTTATACAATAGAGATTCGATTTGCCAGTTGTTTCTGTTGATTTGTTGCCGAAATATATTTTCTTTTTCGCGCCTGGATCGCGTTTACATGTATATATATATATATATATATATATATATATATATATATATATATATATATATATATATATATATATATATATATATATATATATATATATATATATATATATATATATATATATATGTATACATATATATATATATATAGATGTATATATATATATGTATACATATATATATATATATAGATGTATATATATATATGTATATATATATATATATATGCATATATATATTTATATAAATATATATACATATATATATATATATATATATATATATATATATATATATATATATATATATATATATATATATATATATATATATATATATATATATATATATATATATATATACATATATATATATATATATATATATATATATATATATATATATATATATATATATATATATATATATATATATATATATATATATATATATATATATATATATATATATATATATATATATATATATATATATATATGTGTATGTAAAGTTTGCAGGGCTCATCTTTTATGAGTTATTTTCAATTTTTGACTTAGCAATTCTCTTCATGTAAAAGTTCAATTCTTGCTGGAGGCAAGCATCTCTGGGTTTTCGAGGACGGATTCGGGAAGAAAATACCTTGCGGGGGAACGAGCGGCCGACACGAGTTCGCTGGGGCCTGCTTTGGTTTTTGGATTTCCGAAGCATACAAAAAACTGGGTCAGATGTATTGAAAAGTAGTGCATATCATTTTACCTAGATGTGGACTATTGTTTCATTCTGTTTTTGTTTTTTTTTTTTTTGAATTGAGCTTTGTGGGCTTTTTTTTAGAAATCCCAGTTTGGTTTTGCGATATTTGCATATCAGATTAGTTCGAAGAGACTCGGGGAAACGTAGTAGCGTCCATCATCTGAAGAAGGAACATTCTCGGTTCTCTAGAGCCCCCTGAACGATCAATGATATTACGAAGCAGTAAATAAGCTGCAAACATGCAGATGAGATCCGATTGATCCAGTCCCCCAGTCTGTCGACATTGGACTATCATTTCATGGTGATTAAGTTTAGATTCAATTCGCAGCTGTGTATCCCAAGTAGTGTGTGGAGCAATAAACAATTGAAAACATCATTCGAACCTTACCGTGTGTGATATAGGGCGGGTTTTATCCCACCATGTGTATCGCATCATCAGAATGGACGCATGGCAGAAAGGAAGTTAGTTCAATGTCTTTTGCACATCATTGACTATATAATTCGTTCGATTGTTAGTTGTGTGATCAGTTTTTCTACCACAATGAATTGATCGTGCGGCGGCACAGAAAAGTTGAGCTTTCATGAATGACTGCAATTCGAATTCGGGGAACTCGAAGCGTAAAATATATGCTTCACTCAGCGCCGATCATGGAAATATTTGCACATTTATTTATCGAATCGAGATGCATTTGTTCTTCTCGCGGATCTTGATACTAAAAAGAGAACTTTTGAACTTTTGATTGAACTTTTTCTACGATCCTGGTATTTTTTTAAAACACTTCAAGAATGTTTTCTGGAATATTCGGATTTTTCTCAAGGTCCTATAAATTTTTTCGACGTTTTAAGATTGAGTGATTTTTCCTAGACTTCCCTGATTTTTCTTAAGCTCGTTTGAATTTTTTCTAAGATCTCGTGATTTTCTTTTATTGTCAAGACTTCAAGTTTTCTTCTAGGCCGCTCTGATTTTTTTCATGCTCTTATGAATTTTCGCTACGATCCTCAGATTTTTCAAAAGATTTTCAAAATTTTTCTAAACCTCCGTGATTTTTCTGAAGTTACTATGCATTTTTTCTACGATCCTGTGATTTTTTCAAAGATTTCCAGAATTTTTTTCTCTGATTTTTTAAAGCTGCTCTGAATTTTTTCCATGATTCCGTGATTTTTTCAGAACTTCTGGGATTTTTTGTTGGATCTCCTTGATTTCTTTAAAGCTCCTATAGCTCCTTTTTGAAAAGATTTCCAGGATTTTTTTCTGGATCTTCGTGATTTTTCTCGAGGTCCTACAAACTTTTTCTTCGATTTCGTTATATATTTTCAATACTTCAAGGATTTTTTTTCTGGAATGCTCTGATCTTGCTCAAGGTCATATGCATTTTTGTTAGGATTCGGAGATTTTTTAAAAGACTTCCAGGATTTTTTTTTGACCTACCTGATTTTTCTGAAGCTCTTATGAATTTTTTCTACGATCACCTGTTTTTTTTTTAAGACTTTCGAAGGATTTTTTCTGGACTGGTTTGATTTGGTTCAAGACCTCAAGGATTTTTTCTAGACCGCTCAAATTTTTCTCAAGCTCCTTTGAATTTTTGAAAGTGATTTTCGAAAATACTTCCAGAATTTTTTCTGGACCTACTTGATTTTTCTCAAGGTCCTATGACATTTTTCTACGATCGTGTGATTTTTTAAAAGACTTCCAAGACTTTTTCGAGATTTTTCTCAAGGTCCTACAAACCTTATCTTCGATCTCGTTATATATTTTCAATACTTCAAGGATTGTTTTCGGGAATGCTCTGACCTTGCTCAAGGTCCTATGCATTTTAGCTAGGATTCTGAGATTTTTGAAAAGACTTCCAGCATTTTTTCTGGACCTTCCTGATTTTTTCAATCTCCAATACATTTTTTCTTCGATCCCGTTATATATTTTCAATACTTCAAGGATTTGTTTCTGGGATCTGTCTCTTGGGGGTCTTCAACTTTCAACACATTCTGATGAGATCGTTTTTCCGACGGATATCTAGTAGTCCACAGAAAAAGATATATAACGCGAGCGTGCGCTTCTCATATGTTCCCATTTGCTGGCGCGAAACTAGAGTTGTGTTTATTTCTAACGCACGAAAAGTTTCGCATATGTTAAGTTAAAGGACTATCGTTCAATATGTCTTAGCTCTGAAAAGGATAATTGGCTACTAGTTCAAAAAGTCATGCGGTCCTATGTTAATGGCATGATTGTATCACTCCGAAACCGTCAACCTAGACTGATCAATAAAGTCGGGAATGAAGTTCACTCGGATGAGTTGAATCTGCAGCTAGCCCGTCGTCTCTCGGACTATTGGAGCGTCTTTTACGGGGAATTAGTGGCTACTTTTCAGACGATCGATTGGCTTCTGTGTAATCGAATATTCGGATTCAATATTGGTATTAAGTCCCTTGCTGGACCTAGTACAGGAGGATGTCGAAACATTTGGCAGCACAATTGTTTTAGAGCCTCTAGACATCGAGGTTTTCAAAGCAATTGTGAGGCCGATGAACTGACGAAGCTTGGTACCTTGCTACCGTAGATCTCATGCCCTTTCTCCATAGGAATACTAATGTAGAAAAATGTCTCGAGGACTATGAGAACTCATTGGCCGATAAACCATCCTGCGCGATAGCAAAAGAGTCCAGGGTCTTCATAGACGCGCGTCCCACCAGGCATCTAATAGGTTTAATCCGTAGTGCTCTGCGTTCTTACGAGCCAGTTCTCCATAGGACGGCAGATACAACGGTTGGGGATAAGGTTCAAAACAAAGAGGAATCCATGCTCTATCTTATCTAATTTAATAAATTGTTGTTTGTCACATCAGTAAAAAAATTGGCGAAATAGAAAAATACAACTTAACCGAATCACAGTTATTTGAGTGTCAAACTTGTTGGTCGGGCTGCATAGTGATTTGCGTTCGGAATGTCAGTCGTGTTCTGGAACTCATGTTCGGTGTGTGACAAAGACGCTAAATCTAGCGAAAAAGTTTTCACCTGCGAAAAGTGCAAGCGACCTCAGCATGCAGTCTGTGCTGAGCTTTCGCGCACGTCAATTTTAGCATTGAAATCGACGTCTCGTAAAGCGTACTTCGTGTGTACACTCTGTTTGAAGGAAAAGGCGCGACTTGATGATCTTCACGATCTAGTAAATCGCCTCAAGAATGAGGTTGGCAAATTAAAATCTGACATCGCCGAGTTAAAATCTTCGCATTCTCTCTCACCTAGCATCGAAGCTATCATAAGCGAAATGGAAGATCGAAAAAGGAGATCAACAAATATTATCATACATGGCATTCCTGAATCAGATAAGCAAGGCGACATTTGGTCTGGAAGTGGTCAATAAAATATCAGACCGCCCAGCACTTACCGCATCTGATGTAAAAGTAGTAAGACTTGGAAAGCAGACAACGCAAACGTTTTGCCCGATAAAATTAATAACTCATAGTTCTGATATTGCTATAAATATTTTGCGAAAAAAACGTGAAACCGTACATCGGCAGTACTTAATTAATAAAAGCATAAACATTACTCAGGATTCTTCTGAAAATCAAAGAAAGTACATGAAAAACTTACGCGATGAGCTTGCTGAAGTACAAAAGTTGGACCCAGGTGCAAAAATTAAATATCGAAATGGAATACCAGCTATACTACACTCAGCGGCAAAAAACTAAAATTAAATATTTCCATATACTACCAAAACACTCGTGGCATATCATCGAAGCTCAATGATCTACGTGATGCTCTGTTAATCTCAAACTACAATGTATACGTTTTTACCGAGACCTGGTTATCGAAGCACCATTTTTCACAAGAACTCGGCTTCTCAAAATATAATATTTACCGGTGCGATCGGGACTCTTCAACTTCTAGCAAGGTACGAGGTGGCGGAGTCTTAATTGCTGTCAGAGATTCATTTATATCCAAAAGACTGTCTTGCCTTCACCACAACATCGAGCAGCTCTTTGTTTTGCTACAAGTTAATAACTACAAATTAATAATATCGGCAGTTTACATACCACCTGATGCAGATTCGAATATATATCGTTGTCACGCCGAAGATTTACTAAATTTAACTAAAACATACCCAAATTCACAATTAGTCACTACTGGCGATTATAATTTGCCTATGGTGAACTGGCAAGCTAACGCGTGGCCAGCTTACTACAACAGTCCTAGTAGTACATTAATTACGGAATCTTTTTCTTACCTAGACCTGCGTCCATTTAATGCCGTTAAAAACTTTATGAATAGAAATCTTAACCTGGTTCTGTCAAATTATAACAACATAGCTGTAAATCGGAGTAACTTTTCATTAGTGCCTGTAGATTCATACCATCCAGTCTTAGATATCAATATTGCCTTGTCTGTGAGTAGTTCGTATATTACCAATGTTTCATCTAAATGTATATACAATTTTAAGAAAGCAAATTATGCTGAACTGAATCGCGCTTTATTTTGCATTGACTGGAAGAATTAATTCAATAACATGTCTCTTGAAGCTTGAGTAGCCTAGTGGGTAGAGCACTGGCTTCTTGCGTGTGGGGTCCCTGGTTCGAATCCAGGTTCGGACGAGGGTCCGCTCACCAAGCTTTGAGTTCACCTAGCTCTGAATAGGTACCTGATTTAAATCAGGGGTAAAGTGAGTCGTGGAACTAATCATTCCATGCTCGTATCCACAATGATTAAAAAGCTCTCTACCAGCTTCAACCCCTAGACCCGTACAAGGGTTGTCGTGGGATTGCTTTACTTTTTTTAACATGTCTCTTGAACAAACTGTTAGAACATTTTACTATATTACCAACGGATTTATAGAAAGATATGTCCCGACTGCAGTTATAACTAGTGATAATTTTCCCGAATGGTTTTCGTATGATTTAAAAAAGCATGTAAAACTGAAAAAAATTGCACACTGTAAATATAAGTCAACAGGTCTGTTAGCTGATTATAGAGAATTTGATAGCCTTAGAAGTGAATGTAAACGGAAAATTAAATTAGACCGTTATAAGTACTTACGTAAATTAGAATCAAACATTTCGTGCAACACTAAGCATGTCTTTAGTTACATTAGCAAGGAAAGACTTGATAAATCATACCCCCCGATGATGCACTTGGAAAATCATTTCAGCTCCGACAAGTCTACCATATCGAATATGTTCGCAGAGAGTTTTTCCAAAGCCTTCTCAACCAAAACCAGTTCTTTTGATCCTCCGGTTTCCTTAACCCATCTTAATCTCAATTGTCATATTATATGCCATTGCTATTAAAGAAGTTACTGTCTGTTGATGTAAGTAAATGTGGTGGGCCTGACGGTCTGCCGCCGATATTTGTTCAGAAATGCGCGGAATCACTTTTAGCCCCTCTACTAATTATTTTCAATCACTCATTAGCCCTGGGATCTTTTACAAAAACTTGGAAGAGCTCTCATGTAATTCCGGTATTCAAGTCTGGGGACAAATCAGATGTTAGTAACTATCGTCCCATTTCTATTTTATCAGTTATACCGAAAATATTTGAAAGCCTAATTATGAACACCTTCCATCAGGCCTCTAATTATAGATAACCAACATGGTTTCTGTGCTGGAAAGTCAACAACCACTAATCTAATTACTTATCATAATTTTCTTTCTCAGTCCTTTGCATCGTTACAACAGGTTCATACTATATACACGGATTTTAGCAAGGCATTTGACCGGATCAACTTCAGTATATTGGAGAAAAAACTCAAACTAATCGGTATTGATGGGAAACTATTCGAATGGCTTTCCGATTACATTCGTGATCGATGTCTTATAGTAAATTTTGATGGTCACTTTTCCTTACCATTTACTCCTACATCTGGTGTTCCTCAAGGGTCACATTTGGGTCCGCTGCTCTTTCTTATATTCATAAATGACATAAGTATAATATTCAATGATGTTCAGTATCTCTTATTCGCTGACGACTGCAAAATCTTTCATTCTATCACGTCAATGGCAGATATTTCGGTATTACAATCCAACTTGGATAACTTTTTTAATTACTGTCTTAATAATTGTCTCGATTTAAACGCTTCTAAATATCAGCTAATGGTTTTCAATAGGACAACGTACAATTTTAATCTTGTATACATGCTAGGCAATGATGCCATAAGATTCGTTGATTCCGTTAAAGATTTAGGCATCACTTTTGACCCATCGTTGAATTTTATAGCTCACATTAGAAATATCGCAGATGAATCGCGCAGAATGCTTGGTTTTGTGATAAGAGGTTCAAGCGAATTTTTTAAAATAAATGCACTGAAAATGTTATATACATCATTAGTAAGAAGTAAACTTGATTATGCCTGTGTTCTCTGGAATCCTTATTACGGAGCCCATTCGGAGGCTTTGGAAAAAAATCCAGAATCAATTTCTGAGGTACGTGGGTTATAAACTGCGCATTAGTCGCAATCAATTGAATTATCGCCACATAATGGATTTACTACACATCAGATCTCTAGCAGATAGACGTATATGTTTTAACGCAACTTTTTTATTCAACATTGTTAATGGGAATCTCGATGTACCCTCTCTCCTAGGTGAATTTTCGCTAAGAGTCCCTTCTAGAACCAGGAGGTGCAATGACATATTTATGCTACAAAACTATAGGGTAAATGACCTAATGCATTCACCCGTTGAGAGGCTAAAACGTCTTGGTAATAATATATCTCGTCGAGCCGATATTTTTAATGATGATTTAGCCCGTGTGCAATTTTTCGAATGTAAACTTTTAAACACTATTTCAATTGTGGCTTGGATATAACTTGAGGCATAGAATTTAGCTTAATTTAAAGCATAGAATTATGATAAAATAATGTGTTACTACACTAATGTAATGGAACATTGTTCCGTAAATTATTCAATAAATAAATAAATGTCCGGCTCTGGCGAGGAAAAGAGTGGAGTATTTGGTGCACTCTTTTTATCTCAAATATGATTAAGGAGCATAGTTTCTTACTTTACTGACTAATAGAGAGACAATTACGGTCTCTGGCAATTGATAGTCACTTGAACCTACCTATCATTTGAACCAACCTACCTATCATTTGAACCAACCTACTACCTGTCTGAAATTGAGAAGCACAAGGACATTAACGGTATTCTTCTCTGGGTTTTTGTAAGCCATCGAGTGTTATCAGTCTGTGTCCAATGGTGCGTAAACGGCAAACCCGATTATTAGCAACCTATGGTTCTTGCATTAAGATTAGCTCCTCCTTTGTCCTAGGTAAGCGGATCTTCATGCATCAGCTGCGCTGCTCCTGTTTTGGAATGATGAAGGTTAACTTGAAATAACTGCGACATTGTTCATAATGGTGAAGGACGAAATAGCTGCCACAGCTCCCTCCTCTGAACCCAAAGTCAAAAGGTCAAGCCAGCTACCCAGCTCGGAGGCAGTTCCAACGCTAACCCCATCAGCAAAGAGGGATTTCGCATTTGGTTCTCCTTCCGATGCTGCCATCAGAGACGTGATGGATCACTTGCCGAGTAGCAATTCTGCTGTTTGAGTTTTGGAGCCATGCTTGGCAGATTCAGAGCTCTTTGACCTATCACTTCAGTAGAGTTGCAGGGCCAATTTCTGGACTCCGTAACTGATTATGCCCTTTCGGGCATCCAAAATTAACAGTATTCCAATTTATGCTGAAGAGGGCTTCACGCCGAGTACCGATAGGCTAAGCAATTTTTACAATCCTCCAATACCTCCCGTAGGAAGATCTGTGTTTCATGTCCCGGATTTTCACTGGATCCGAATGAAAACAGTCCTTACATGCACTTTATACCAGCCCGCGTCGTTCACAGTAGATGGAGGAACCGAGCTGGTCTTTTGCATTTGCAGCAGACGATGGATTGAAGTCAGTTTTCCAAGGAAATGACTCCATCTCTCAAGCAGGCTTCGAAAGCAGCCCAAATAAGTCACTCTTTGGCCATTTCAGTCCAGGAGCAGTCGCCATTAGCTTCGGTTTTCTGCAATTTCGCTTGCCTTGATTTTTTTTATCAGCCTCCCTCTGTCGTGTCAGAGCTGAATTTGCGGGGAGCGATTGCTCCCCGATAAATGTTATACATGCCCATTGAAGGGACTTTTTGCCTTTGTCTACAAACATAGCATGCCCCACTTTAGGCTGCTAGGCTTTGATTCATGGAGAGAAAGAGGAAAACATTGGGAAGCTGGTACGTCGAGAGTGTTAATAGATAGGTTCTGGTTTATATTCAAAGCGAAAAATTTGATGCGTACCTAGCAAACGAAAGCTCAAAAAGTTTGAATTAAGCCAGGTTTCGGACAGGCAAATTATATCATGCTATGGATTGAATTCTGCAAGCTTAAGGCCGCGAGGAGATTGTCTTAGATTTTACTAGTGTGGTTTATTGGTCTTTTAAAATGAATCCCGGCAGCCATAAAAATTGTATATGAGTTCCAATGAGCTTATCAGTTGGTTTTGTATCCCTTAATTGGTAAATTTTTGGCACACAAGAGGTGTTGGAGCAAACACCAGACTATCAATCAAACTCAACACATAAACGGGATGCTTTACCAGTCATAGTATTGAGTTTCATTGCTGGTTAGGCTGGTAAATTTTGGGAGTGTAGGAAAATCCAGGGAGCCTTGAAAAAACCTTTGAAGCCTTGAAAAAACCTTTGAAGCCTTGAAAAAAAATTACGGATTCGTTCATATATAACTGCTTTCACGATCACTGCTACTAATCAAAGTGTTCTTTGAAAAGAGCAATGAGCAGTATGATTGCTCTTTGTTCATGCTGCTCATTTGGCCGTTGCTCTATTGCAAAACACACTGAAGAAAAGCATAGCACCAAAGACTAGAAAACTACAAAAGTTGTTACTACAAAAGTAATTAGCCTACTTCAATGGTATGGATATGAACAACAATGGATTTCTGAATATAATCGAACTCATCTAACATCACCGAGATTTGCTAAACAAAGAAAGCCGCAAGATGTCTCTGAATCACTTTCTTATTGGGCCAGAGTTTGACGAAATAATAACTAAAGTGCACTCATAAATGATTTCTACGTCATCGGCTAAGTTAGTAGTGGAAAATATATTGATGACCAATTGATTGGGAGGAAAGATGATCCTTTATTTTCGTGGAAAAACAAAAGGATGTAATGCTCAAATCTTAGCAAATTCGTAAAGTGTAAGTGGCAGTAACAACCGTACTTTCTCAAAGCCTCTTTTATTAAAAGTTAGCATGATAGCTATAGATCAACGCACGAGATTATCGAATAAACTGTTGCATTTGAAATATAATTTGTAAAGGTTATTTTTCTTCTTTCAAGTGTGCAAAGTAAATCATGTAATGTCGAGCAAGTTTTGAATCAAAGCACGCAAAATATGCACATACAAGCAACATACTAACATACCACCTCACATCTTTTCTTATCATAAATATAAGCCACAATCGCATTGTAGGCATATAGCACAAGGAAAAGCAATCACAGGCAAAGAATAATAGCAATCACAGATAGTGAGCAATAACAATAACAGATAAAGTGCTCTCATAGACAACGAGCAATCACAGTTAATGATCAATCACATTCAATGAGCAATTACAGGCAGTGAGGAGTTTTTCATAGGGATGAAATCGCAATCAAAACTGCGATTTAAATAACTGTTACTACAATTTGCTGTTTGCTTAATTTTTCCGAATCTAGAATCCAATGATATTTTCTTGACGCCCGAACTATTTTCAGCGCTCACACGATTCTTTCTAAACTGCCGGGATTCGCTTGGCTTCCCTAAATTTTTCTAGGATCCAATAATTTTTTACGATAGTCCTGCTGTCTGCGATTAATGCTCAGTAAAAAGACCAGTTTAGCATATCTCTGGTAATGAGCTTATGACTCGATGTGAGAAGTTATGGACAGTTGAAATTTTACAAAATTTCTTTTGTACTTCTAGGCGCTTAGCGTCGCCCACAAGGAGTTAAGAATTTCCAAAACTTTGACATAATCAAGCTGATTCTAAGCATTTTACCTCTGCACCTGTATCGAAGCTTTATCAGGGGGCGACCCTTAGGACCGGGGTCATGATATTGAATTTTGTGTCAATACTACCATTCTTAAGGTAGAACTATAATGCAATTAAGTGAACTTTAAGTAGCTTAAGTGACAGTACGGTTGCATAGAAAACAAGCTGCATACCCATAATGTACTTATCTGCCGTTTCGTTAAGTTTCGTTCAATTCGGGCCACTTAAGTGGCGTACGACTGGGACCGTACATCACTTAAGTAAATTTGACAGGAGGTATGTGTAACGACTACGACCAATAGAAGGCACGTAAAATATTTGAATATGTTTTCGTGGATCGCTTGTTATTTTTGCAAGAGGTAGAAGTAATGATCGTTCGTATGCGGTATTGTAGAAGCAATAATAGGTATGTGAAATATTTGAATATTTTAGGTCTGTTCGCGTACTTTCAGTCACTGAATTTTACTGAATTTTCCTGGATCATGCGGTGGGGCAAATTCATGAAAAGTACGAAAACGCTCTCATTGCATTTCCTGAAAATTGACAAACAAAAGTGTCAGTTGTCGGTATTCGGGAGAACAATAGTGATTATAAAGTCAATAGTGATTAAAAATTTTTATTTGACAAAGTGGTTTCGAAAGTATGCACTGATTCTCATCAGACACCAGCACACAATGCATATTTGACTGATGTGACCACTTGCAGTTGGAAATCATTAACTTTTATTTACGCTTGATTCGGCTTCGGAGGCTTATTCCGGAAAACGATTGAGTTTCCCGTATCAATATTCTCTGCTTTGATAAGCTTTAGAGACGATATTCGTTGTCTATGCTGATTTATAGACAAGAAGAGAACCATGATCACAATTAAATAACCTTTACAAGTAATGGATATACATTAGTCGGAGATGTTAAAAATTGTCACAACTAGCGTAAATAAAAATTAATGATTTCCAACTGCAAGTGGTCACTTCAGTCAAGTATGCACTGTGTGCTAGTGTCTGATGAGAATCAGTGCATACTTTCGAAACCACTTTGTCCAATAAAAATTTTCAATGTAAATAAAATTTTTTTTTCAATTTTCATCATCCCGCAAAAACAATTCCAATTAGACCTTTTATTGTCAAACAGTTCATTGACAGTTTACAGTATAGGAAGTAGTAATTAGATGTCTCGAATATGATCCTGCGCGACATTGTAAAAAGAATATTTTTTCGTCGATCATTTAAATGCTATTTTTACAGGAGATAGGAATAATGAGTATCAAACATAATTTCAAAGAGAAAACGCGTTGAACAACATACGAAATAATAAATGAAAGTACATACGAAATAATAAATTATATAGTATTTTATTTACTTGTATCTTTAAATTACTTACTTTTAATAAAAAAAAAAGTACATAAACTACTTAAAATGCCATCACACAGCTTTTTTCATTCAAAGAATAACCACAGACCATGCTTCAGCATTCCATTATTGAATTTTAATCTTCAGCAGCAAAGACCTTGTTGATGAAATATATTCCGGTCGCATACCAATATTGGTCAAAAAATATTTCTTTCGTACACTTATTTGAATATAAGTAAAAATTAAGAGCCTGCACCAAACCCATCTTTATAGATCTAATAATCTACAGCAAAGTGCCGAGTTTCAGCTCAGCAACAATTTTCTACGATTTCTTGCAACAGAGCTATCAAGCTATGAAGACAACTATATTTCAATTGCAGCAAAATCCTATTCAAGTATATTGCACAAATGCAATATGCAAATTCAAATTCATATTCGCCACTCTGGCGGCAGCTTCATGAAGCTTCAGTTAATTCTATTATGGGTAAATTAACCGATCGACTTCAATTGACTGAATTTGCGTTCAGTTTCAGCGCTCACTTAAGTTCACTTAATTGCATTATAGTTCTACCTTTAGTCTGACCCATGATGTCCGAATTCATTAGTGGTAAGATGCGGACCCATCTTCATTCTAATATGCTCAGCTTCAATGACAGGCGAAATGCCCTTTGGAAAATGCGTACTACACCTGCGCCGCCGTACCGACGCGTGTTGGAAGGGTTCATCTTTGTGAACCCCCAAACACTATCTTTCGGATGAAGCTTATCATCGCATATGCAGCATGAAAGCCTATATTCATATAGATGTGCTCAGTGACATTTGATCTCGGTAATGTCTAGGGACTGGACCCTGGTTATGAGCCTGTCATTCCGCAGCGGCATAACCCCAAATACTTCAACTATTCAATTGGTTGTCTTCAATAGCAACCGCGGCTTCAATATCGTCCATAGTCTCTGTGATTTCAAATCTTTTTCTTTTCTACCTTCTTACTTCTATTTATTCCGTTCATCCCGTCAAATCCGAGTTGGTAGTTCACCCGGAATTTGACCAACATTGTCTAAATTGCCCCCTTTATTGTATAACTGCGTTTGGGTGAAAAAATTTCCATTATTGTACCGTTACAGTACTTCAATTAAGAAAATCAAGAAAAATATGTTTCGAATTCTGATGTGTGCCCCCTCTATATTTCTAAGTCCTGTGCACGCCTATGATGCTGTGTATGTACGCCTATGTAAGCGGGACTACTTTGAAGGCAATGATATAGATTTAGAAGAATAAGCAAAGATGATTGTTCATTTTATCAGAAAAGTCAAACCTTGAATTTCGTGCATTTGTAGTAGAACTACCGACTGACCCACACTGGGCGCTATAAAATTTGTCGATATTAAAGCGTTTTGAAATGAAATTTCCGTTATTTTTTGTGGTATAAATCAGTTTATTTAATAGAAGATCTGGTCAATAATTTTTTTTTTGTCCTTGTTGATCCAGTCTTTCGACGAATCTGGGTTCGCCTTATCCTATCGGCAACTGGCCATCGGGTTCGACTTGTAGGTCAATTATTATAACTTAATGGCAAACTAACCGAAACTTAACTTAATGGCTAACTAACCAAAGTCAAGTATTCAAAGGTCCTTTAAAATTGTTTATAAATAATCAAACAAACCACCGTTTTGGGGCCATCATCTTTTTAGAAAATTCTGTTTATCGCTTGGACGATGATGATGTTTTGGATAATAGACTTATTGTATGTGCTGCACATATTCTTCTGCGGCAGTGCATCGCCGTCGGCTCTGCAAATCATACTGAAAGCAAGATACGGTGTTTGATGTAATGCAATCAGCAGCTACGACGATCACGACAGCACAGGGACTCGACGGCTCTGTGTTAGCGACGATGTACTAACTGAAAGCCGACCGGCCTGGCCTGGCCAGCCGATTAATAATTTGCACTCCACATATGCTCGCGTGCATATGTGGCTCTAGGTCGTCACATATGTGTCTTGTACTACGTGCCGTTTTGTTGTTGTTGCTGCTGCTCGTGTGATTCCCAAAACAGAATTGTTATGTAGCATTTTGTACTGCGTGCGAATCTGCTATCCGGACGCTTCAGCTGCTGTCACTTACCAGTACGTTAGCAGACAACCGACAGAACATACAGTACCAGCGTAAATAAACGACACATATATACACCGTCTTAATCTGTTCTTTTAGCCAGTAGGCTCGGGCTAGTGGAAGCGAGCGGTCATAAGTAGTTTTCGAAATCTCCTGACACGTTATTTTTCTTTAAAAAAAACAAAAAAGTATTTCTGTTCGTCGAGAATTATTAAAACATAAAACAAACTTACATATAAAAATTTAATTTAATTTAAAAAAAAACAAATCACGCGATACTCCGATAAAGCATGTCTCTTCGATATCCGTTTATTCGTTAAAATGATACATATATTATAAATATATATATATATAAATCGTCGGGAATAGCTAGTTGAAAGCATGAACGAGTTTCAAAAAATATTAAAATCCAATTGAAACCATCGGAACAAGATCCTTCGTAGTAAAATAAATATATTTCCTCCACAAAAAGTTAGAAATTCAATTCTGTTTCGGAAATACCAGTCCCGACGAAAACGCTCAAAAAGTGCTCCAGTTCTCGAATGATCGTCGTAGTAATTCTGTGAATAAATATCCTTTTTTCGTTTATTAACCGACAGTCGTCTGTCTTAGCGTTAAGATGTCACTTGCTTTGATGATGATCGTTAGATTCATCATAGCGCAACAACGGTTTAAGATTACGGTTACTGCAGTGTTTCTGCGCCGCGCTATCGACTAGACGCTATCTGTTGAACTATCGTGAATAGTTTTGTCTGAATTTAACAGTTGTGAGACCTGAAAAGGAAGAAGCAGCACGATCCCGATGAAAGTATCAAAAAGCTGGAAATGTTTTTTTGATTGGATGCATCGTTGAAAATATGGAAAAGAAGTGCATTACCGTGATTTTTTTCGGCGAGATGAACTTTTCATAGATCGTTTTTGTTTGTTTTGTTTATAAACGGTGGCGATTTTGTGCGTTTTCTCGAGAGGAGAACCAAGTAATTGCCTTTGTCGCAATCGAAATTCGTTTTTCACATCATCGTCAAAAACAACAAAGCGAGCAAATAGGACTTACAAACAAATAAACAAAAAAAAAACATTAAAAAACCTAGCAGACTTTCGAGAACATGGACGTATTTATGTTTAATTCATTTCCGAATCTTGAATCTAGATGAAGTGATTCGATTTTGGTTATAATCGAACGTGTCATCATATAGCAGTAAGAAGTGAGAGCAAGCAAGGTTTTTTCGTCGAGAATTGGCCGTTAAACTTTGAATGGAAGGAACTAAACATCGATTATTTCTACCCCGGCAAAATTTGAGCGTCTGAAGTGAATTGATACGTGGACAAAACAATTAACGGGATAATATTGTTGATAACAGAGGTTACAGCTTTTTGATTACTTGTGTGTGAAATCTACTGGAACGTACAAGAACTGTCCAGTGGATTGTTAAGAGTTCTATATCGTAAGTTTCCTTAGGAACTGCACGAAATTCGTATTGAAATAAAATATGAAAAAAACAATTGTGGACGAAACTTACTGGTTTAATATCATACAACGAGGACAAGGAAAGCAAACAAAAGAAAAACAGTTTACGACGAAGACTGATAATTCGACGGAGCAGCAGCAGAAGGACGTGAGGACATCGATAAAAAATGTCATATCGAATAGGAAAGTGCCATCGTATGCAGCAATTCTAGAGACCACATCAGACTGGACAGATTGTGCTCATCAACAACAACAACATCCTAAGGAGCGATATCGTAGTACAGTTGTTGAAAAAACCTTTAACAATTCGAGAAAATGGACGAGCAATGTAGTGTTGAATTGCAACTGGAGCCCCGAGCCCGAATCAATAGTGCCAACGCCAGAACATCCAGATGACATCAAAAGTGTTTTGTCAGCCACAACATCTTCTTCAGCCACCACAGCTAGCTCATTTCGATATTTAGACAAAGAAACTGCAATGTCCCAAAGGTCCGTCTTATCTTCATCATCATCATCATCAACATTACCCAATTCGCCGTTGTACTCGTTGAAAACGGCGAACAATATTCAGCCCAAGTGTTTGACGTGTGCTATGAGCTTCCTTCATAAGAAATATTCGAAAAAATCATCATGTCATCAAGGCACTGCAAGTAGTAGTATGAACGAAAAACTAAAGATACCATCAATGATTCCATCACCGTCAATCGTCACCGCAACAGTTAGATCGTCTTCATCAACTACTAATAATGTTTCAATGGTTTTCGTATCGGGAACTCCGACTGCGATCACTGTAGCACGACAGCCGAAACAACAAATCAGCAGTTTGAAGCATTTTAGTTTCACTAACAAGGACCACCACCACCATCATCAGCAGCACCCTCACCATCATAATGATTCGAATCGTCATCATTTCTATGTTCGCTATAGTAAGCGATTGTTCGATGAACAAACTGTTAATTGGGATTTCGATCCGATCATCCCACCACCATTAAGTTACACCAACAAGCAGCAAATTAATGTCCTTGTTCCTGTGTTCAATCAAATGAAGCTTCATCGCGAGCACTGTGATTCCCGAGTGTATGAAACAAGTAATCTAATCAATTTGATAGCTGATCGGGCAAGTACAAAATGTAAGAAACTAACGTCATTAGCATCATCATCATCATCATCTTCATCTTCAAAATCAACGGTGACAACGACAAAATCATCGAAACCTAAACGTACTAATTTAATAAATCTATTTCTAATTATAACAATGTTGATCAACCTGACATCAATCGTCCACGGACATAATGTTAATCTAAATATTAATACAAGTAGTGATAGAATCGTTCCAGTACATCAGGAGCATCAGTATGCTCAACATCAACAACAACCATATCATCAGCATAACGCAAATAATATTAATCGTGAGGCGACGCGATTTTCGAATTTTGGTAACAGTTTCGCCAATGCCGATACTGTTTCTGCGGATGTCGATGGACGTCGCGGCGGTTATATTGGTGGCGACGATGATGGTTTCGATGTGATAAATGATAGGGATAATAACAATCGTCGCACTAACGACCATCATCATCATCATAATCATCAGGCAGCAGCACAACATACCGATTCGACAAGTTCAGCAACATTTATGCGATCGGGATGTCATTCGTGTCAGTTGCGTGAAAAGGTCAAGGCCGATAATTTGGCATCGATCAAACGTCATATTTTGTATCGTTTGAAACTGACAGATGTACCCAACATAACGGCACCCGTAGTTCCACCGGAAATTGTTGAGAAATTCTACAAGTCACACTATCAGAATAACGGTGGTGGTGAACGTGGCGGTGGTGGCAGCGCCAGTGGTGATCATGGTGGTGGTAGCGGTGGACGCGGATACTCATCGACTTTTTATGACAATATGCAAGGTGACGATCCGCGCGCTTATTATGATAGTAGCTATGACGGAAGTGATACAAGTGATAGTTTTGGTAATAGACACTATACGGATTTTGATGATAGTTCTGGTGGTAACGATGACGACTACGAGGAGGATTTTTTCTCTGTGGTGAATAGCATTTACGTATTTCCAACAAGTGAGTTGAATAATTTTTTTTTTTTTGATGAGTATGTTTTAGATTGTATTACAAATATTTTTGGGGGGGGGGGTGGATTGGTCTTGTACAATCACGAAACTAATAAATCGTAAAATGTCCTACGAACTGGAATAATTTGTAGTAATATGCTTCTCGAAATTATTAAAATTACATCTTAGATTTCAATCAAATCTTTGAATTCTTTTAACACAAAAAATACCTATTCCAAAAACTTATTTTATTCATAAAATTTTCTGATTTCATCCCCACTAACCAAAAAAAAAAAAATGAATTTATAAAAATCTACAAGCAAAAAGTAATTAGAACCATAGATTTGCTTGTTGAATTATTGTGAACAGATTTAACTGATCGATAGTTCTAGATTGGTGTTCATCATAATTAGATTTAATTAATCGAATTTTTTTTTGGATATGTCCTGTTATAAGCTCATAAAACGCAGTGGTTTTAGGCAGAGCACCTGGTCCCTGATTCGAATCCAGGGACGGATTTTTTTTTTAGAATAAACCTAATTGCTATGAGTAGATAGTTCTGAGTCAAATCTAGGGTGAATAGAGGCGTAAAACTAGTCATTTTAGACTGGTGCCAACAACATTTTTGATTATTTAAGTGGATTTTAGTTAATAGACCCTTTCGAATTAAATTTTTCCATGATAATTGTGAAATTTCGTAAGCCATTTTGCCAGTCAACGTGATAGACAGCAAAAAAATGCCGAAAAATTTTCAATTTAGTTTTTGTTTCGAAATTTCCATAACCTAAACAAGACTTAATTTTACTTTATACGTAATGTTACTTGCGGCATTTGTGTTCTATACGGCATAGGGCGCATACGATCTACACGGTTAGCTACAAAATATAGCTCGCCGAGCTATAAAATATAGCTACATTGCGCATAATATCATGTAACATAGCATACTACGGTACTCTGAGCTATAAAACATAGCTGCAATGATCATATGAAAACATTGGGATTTTTTTGGCATCCTAGCGATTACATTATGGGACATCGTCCCGATTCCTATTCATTATATTGTACTACATTATCTCTGAATTGTCAAAAGCTTTGCAGCTTAAGAGATAGAGAACTGGCCCTTAGGCCTATTGGCTCCTGGTTCGAGTCCAAAATCAAACCAGTGTGAAACTTTTGATATTTATTAGGGCCTGTTTGCCAAGCTTTAAAACATAGCAATATAGCGTAAATAAAAGTGCTATAATTTAATAAAATCGCATAAATCAACTATTTACAGAGCGCTAGAAGTAATATAAATGCTAGTCTTTAGCGCTATGCTTTTTCTCCGTGTAGTTTCAGCTCTAAAGAAGGAATGTTGAGTTTCGGGCTAGTATCGTGATATCGTGTAGTGTAGTGTTTTAGGGTCCTTCGATCGAAATCATGTTCGAACGTGAGATTGCGCATCCAAATTTTATTTAATCTAGCTTCGAGTAGGTACCTGAGCTAAATCAGAGATATAGTGAGTCGTGGAATTAATCACTTTGCACATTGATTCTGAGTTTTTGATCAATTGCTTCTCTACTAACAACTTCAATCGTTCTTACCATGATATTTACCAGTCTTTCGATCCCGTTGAATTACGGACCTTCTCTCTCTTAATTGAAAATGAAAATAAACTTTAAGAGTCACGAGTTCTAATATTAATTCAAACAATGATATACATCTGCCAAAAATCCTATTTAGGTCATAGGGTTTGGAGTTGGTAGAGCAGCTCAGTTTACGAAACTGATTTTATCACACACCTCCATTTGTTCCCTGGATTCGACTCAGCTGCCTGTATTCAAGGCTAGGGAGGTCTGTAGCTCTGCTGGCTAAGCCGCCAGACTAAAAAGCAGCGATCTACTGACCGCGAGTTCGAATCCCGTCGTATGCTCATGGTTTTATTTGTTCGTCTTGTGTTGTTGGCGACTGTACGTAAAAACAGCGCTCCACACTGAAAAAACACATGGCGCCAGACGCCATAATTTATAGACTCCTGGCGCCATGTACATAGTCGATTTAGGGATAGTGATAAAATATAGCGCCACACGCCATAATACATGGCGAAAAGTACATAGGACGACGCTATGCTTATAGCCCTCCACGCCATGTACTATAGTCCTCCACGCCATGTACCATAGTCCTCGACGCCATGTACTATAGTCCTCCACGCCATACACTATAGTCCTCCACGCCATGTAGTATAGTCCTCCACACCATGTACATGGCTTTGAGGACTATATTACATGGCGTGGAGGACTATAGTGTATGGCGTGGAGGACTATAGTATATGGCGTGGAGGACTATAGTATATGGCGTTGACGACTATGGCACATGGCGTTGAGGACTATGGTACATGGCGTGGAGGGCTATAGTACATGGCGTGGAGGGCTATAAGCATAGCGTCTGCTCCTATGTACTATCGCGTGTGGCGCTATATTTGATCACAAATCAACTGAAATCGACTATGTACATGGCGCCAGAAATCTATAAACTATGGCGTCTGGCGCTATGTGTTTATTCAGTGCACCAAATATAAATTCCACCAAACATAAAATTCGAGTCAACATACTCACTATTGAATGTTCCTGCTCCAGTGTGAAAATTCACCGGTCGAAGTATTGAAAATATCGCAGCCAGTAATTCAGTCCAAAACGAGCCAATTATCTAGACATAAACTCTTATTTCACTTGCTGACATTTATACGTTCCCTCACACAGCATGGCTGCGAGTTATAATTGGAGTGCCATGAGCCATATTACATGGCTCATGGCACTATGTAATATAGCGTGTGGGGCCATAATTTCTGTGCCATGTAATTATGGCGCTGGGAGCCATACTGCATAGCTCAGGGCACTATGTACATAGCGTGTGGGACCATAAATGCTGCGCCATGTTACATAGGACCACGCGCTATGTAGATTCTAACATTATGGCGCTGGGAGCCATATTGCATAGCTCAGGGCACTATGTACATAGCGTATGGGGCCATAAATAATGCGCTATGTTACATGGCTCTGGGCGCCATGTGGATTTTTTTCAGTGCATTAATTAAGTGTCAAATCATACCGCTCTAGCGGTGACTGGGCAAAACACCAGCACGTCACAAGAATCAAATGAAGTTAATTCCACTTCCATGTATGTATCGGTAGCGGCATAGCTAAGCATTCGCTGCTAATGCTAAACCCCTGAACTTTGGCATTATCATAGAAAAAAAAAATGGTCTCTCGTTCGTACCTGGATTCGAACCACAGATCTCACAGGCTAGAAGCCAGTTTTCGCAATTAAAATTTTTTATGTGTGTCAAATGATTAGTATCACACGCCACATTTTGCTTTCTGGATTTGGGTCGGCTACCTCTATTCAGAGCTAGGTCAATTCGAAGTTCGGTGCATGTTAGTCGGTCTCTCGTTCGTACGGTGATTCGAACCATGAACCTAACAGGCTAGAATTCTCAAAACTCTAGTCACTAGGCTAAACCGAGCTCTTTTAATATTGATAAATAGATTAGATTACGTCTGCAGAGATCAAATTCAATCAAGTTATTGACTGTCTTAATTAACGGAACTAACTAAAATTCTTTTAGTTTGTCTCGATCTCTATAGTTCTTAAACAATACTACAAATGACCTGTTGCAAACAATACCAAAGACATTTGCTTAAGAAATCAACTCGAAATATACTCGATCTATTTTCTAGAAGCATCGGACTTGCATAAGATCTAAATCAGAGAGTGTCTGTTAGCTACGAGTCGGTTTTATTGTAACTGTCGTAATAAATAATAGTTTCAAATGATAACCGATTCTAAATAAGATTTCAAGGAAAATGAAAATTGAGGCGTAGAATGGACGGGGGATGACAACGAGACAACGATGCGCCTGCTTTTCACACATGCAAAACAAATATTATTTTGTATGTCGATACGGTGAAGCGAAATGTATGGTCTATATGTAATTTTGTTGTTTTTG
>OX376376.1:10807908-10827171 GCA_947369275.1 Nemotelus nigrinus
CGACCCTTACCACCCTCCTATTCTTTTAGAAATTTCTTTCAATCTTCCTCTCAGATCCACAGTTTCTTGCTACCGGCGCTTCAATTTCTTTAAAGCCAACTTTGTTGGAATGGCGAACGAAATCAATCATATTAACTGGTACTCATTTCTTCGCTGTTCTGACGTTAATGAGGCCCTCCATAGGCTTAACGTCTTCCTCGCTAATCTCATTCCTCGCTTCACTCCCACATGTCGTCCCAGGAGACCAAATGATGCTCCCTGGTTCACCTCTGAAGTTGCTGCTGCCCTTAGGGCAAAGGATGTTGCTCGTGCCAAATTTAAACGTTCAGCTTTGCATGATGACCTGCTTGAGTTTAAAAAGCACCGCTTTCATGCAAAGACGATCGCTAAAGAAGCCATGCGTGCCTACATTGCCAGAGTTGAGGCTTCTATTAGCTCCAACAATTCAAAACCCTTCTGGTCATTTATTCACTCACTGAAAAATCCCCCGTCATTCCTCAAAATGTGTTTCTTGATGAAACTTCTGCCGCTACAACTAATGCCGCTACAACTGTGAGCTCTTTGCTCGTTTTTTCTCGTTATTTTCTTCCCCACAAAACCCTCTTTCTCCTCCACATGTTTCTTTCACCACTCCCTCGTCGTTTCGCGCTAACCTTAGAGCGCTCTCTTCGTTTCGTACAAACCCTTTAGAAGTTGAATATTTAATGAGTAGTCTCGATTCTAACGCTTCTTCTGGCTCTGATGGTATTCCTAATATACTAACTAAGTCACTATCTTCTTCACTTTGTGTACCCCTGTCCATTATTTTCAACCTAAGCATCGCCTCTGGTGTTTTTCCTTCCATATGGAAACCAGCCAACATTTTTCCCATACTTAAGGCAGGTGACCCCGCTTGTATCTCCAATTACCGTCCAATATCGCTTCTACCTTGCTTTAGCAAGCTACTTGAGAGAATTGTCTACAACAGAATCTATCAACGAGCAACATGGATTTGTCAAAGGTAAATCCACTGTTACCAATTTGTTATCTTTCAGCAATAATGCCATCGACCAGCAAAGACAGGTGGATGTTCTTTACACTGATTTTTCTAAGGCATTCGACTCTGTTAATCACGTGCTTCTTCTCTTGAAATTAGAGAAATATGGTTTTTATGGACCGCTGCTCTCCTGGTTTTCTTCTTACATTTATGAACGTGCTTGTGTTATTACTGTGAATTCCTGCTCCTCTGCTCCCTTCTATCCTACCTCTGGTGTTCCGCAAGGCTCGATACTTGGCCCCTTGTTGTTCTTAATCTTTATTAATGATCTGCCAGGTCTCCTAAACTCCTTCTCCCTTCTTTACGCAGACGATCTTCAAATATTCAGAGTAATCGATACAATTGAAGACTGCTTTCAGCTACAGAATGATCTGCACACTCTGGGCAACTGGTGTAGTGCAAATTATCTTACTCTGAATGTCTTAAAATGTCGCCAAATGTCGTTCACGCGTAAAACTAAACCTTTAGTGTTTTCTTATTGCGTTTCCGGTACCTCTCTCGATGCTGTATTCTGTTTTAAAGACCTGGGAGTTATTTTTGACATTAAACTCTTATTTGACCAACACATAATTCATATAACTGCCAAAGCGTCCAGGCTCTCGGGTTTTATACTTAGATCTTCTAAGCATTTTACTGATATCTCCACCTGTGTACATCTGTTTTGCTCTTTTGTCCGCAGTATCCTTGAATATTGTTGTCAAATATGGTGCCCACATTTTCAGTACTTAATTGATGCGGTTGAATCTGTACAACGCAGGTTCACCCGCACTCTGCTTTTCAAATTCAATTTGACTTACTGTGGGTATAGCGCGATTCGCACGGGCTGATACATATTACTTTTCACCGCTGCTACGTTTACCTAGGCAGCATAACGAACTCAGACTTGGTTCCCTACCACCGACCTTGATGCTTTTCAAAAACATGTTAAAAGATAAAGTAATTACTTATTCTGTTTAATGCATGTTCATCTTGGCTAATTGTATATTTACATTTTGGATTCTTATTTTCTATTGAATTATGATACTCTTGTTCGTTTTATATATATTTTTATTTTTATTTATCATTGTCTATTGCGCAATTGGACTTATCTGTTGTTATAGACATTAAATCAATAAATAAATAAATAAATAAATAAGACTACAAATAGGCTGCAGCGCAGACAATGTAAGTTTTGTTTTTTTTCTACTCACACTGACCTGAAGCGTTCCCTCACTGTATAGTGTGCTTTTTCTTGATGTGATCGTTTCCTCCACACTCGCAAGAATTTCCTCAAAACTTTTGCTACTGATGATTTCTGGCAAACTATGTTGATATGCCAACTGCATAGACGTGAACAGGATTTTGAAGTCGACGGGGGCAAACAACCAAATTCGGCATACATTTTTCTTAATTTACAGTGCATTATTGTTAAGGCATAGCAAAAGTGTCAATAGTACGGGGTTGAGTGCAACAATAAACTGTCAAGAGTGGCTTAGCAATAGAAGGGGTAATTGCCGCTTTTTGCTTTCGTCTGTGCACGCCACTGGTCAAGTGGTCACAAAGTTGATTAATTTTGATGTTATCTGTGTGAAAATGATTGAAACAGACACGTCACTTATGACTCCCGTTATTTTTGTTTTGTAAATTTGTTTCTCGACCGATAATTGTTCTTTTTACCTTTCTGGTTTTCGGAAAATTTACCTCCGGCAGAACAGTACCCGAAGATTTCAAGCAGATTCATTAACCTTTCGATTCTCACCACAATTTTCAAAATTTAGTGGAAGGAATGATTTGCCTTTTCTGAGACATACCGGAAAAAATACGATTTTCATGGCTACTCCGATTGGTAACTAAGTTTTTGACTTATTCACCACAGCAATATTTCTAAAATTTCCTTGATTTAAAAGTGCCCTTTTCAAGCTCTTTCAATGTCTTGAAAGTGTTCTCTCCTGCTCCAAAAAAAGAACTCTTTTGCTGCCTTTATTTTCGGAAAAATCTTCTCTAATAAAAAACGATCTTTTTTGGCTTGGAAAGTGTCCTCTCCAGACTTTAGAGATATACTATTCCGGCTTAAAAAGAGCTTTTTGCCGGCCTTAAAATTGTTCTCTCCCGGTTTAAAAGATCCCTCGCCCGGCTTAAAAGATCACCCTGCCGGCGTAAAAAGCGCTCTTTCCCGGCATCTAAATGGCCCTTTCCTGGTCTAAAATGTGCCCACTTCCGGCCTTAAAAGTGTTCTGTCAAGGATTAAAATGTGGCTTTTGCCGACGTTACAATTGCCTTTATATCCATCAGCATAAGTCTTTTCGAATTTTTGTCATATTTTTCTAAATTTTATGGTCCCTACACAACAGTAGTATACGGAAAAAAGGGGGGTTTATTGCATATTCTAGTAGTTGCACTGTAGCTCGTAATATACATTTCCTGTGAATTAACAGTACTTCATTGAGCATTAAAGAAAGTGAGTGTCGAATTCGAGTGTTTGCCCTTTCTATTTTAAAGTTCTGTGCACGGCTGTGCTGAACAGTCGTGAACCCAATTCTATTTTTCCTTGAGTTGATGCTATAAGCTTAGATTTCAGGTGGTGTCTGGCCTGTTGGACTTCGTCTAATGTAGGCGGGTACGGCGAGGTTCTGTCTTTGCATAAGTTGATTAATACGGGAAATTTTTGTTTAATAACTGCGTGAAATGGGGCACCTATCTTTCCCCTCAACAAGTATCAGCTGCTTGTGATGCTTTCATCAGTATGACCACATAAGCTATTGTCTGGTTAAATGTCTCACTACTTTATACGCTCGTCGGGTGCTCTTAGCCATTAAATTGTGATATTTGGCGAAAAACTTTATTAAATAAACTGATTTATGGCAAAGATATAACGAGAGTTTCGTTTTGAAATGCTTTAATTTAGATAAATTTTATGGCGCCCACTGTGGCTTCTTAGCTCTCGCCGGTCGATCGTTTTACTACTGAGAACTTTTTTTTTTCTATAAAATCAACAATCTGTTTTTATTCTTCTAAACCTTTTTCATCAGAAAATTCTTGTCACAGTCCATATTTCGGCGCAATACCCGTACACAGAGTACGGGCATACAATTCTTAAATGGATGGATCGATTCAAGGGCGCATTCGGGTGCGGGTACGAACGAACTTCGAACGCGCTGTGTGATCTGGTCATTGGTTTCCGTCATAAAAAGTATCAATCATAAAAAGTATCAATGCCCAAAATTGTCAGTGACAAAAAGTAGCTGGTCAAAGTGTCAGTGGCAAAGAAGCAAGAGCATCAACTTGTACCTAATACAGACTTTTTGTGTCACGAGAAAAAAAGTTCAGTCCAAGCGGCCATAAAAGGCCCCGGACTTTTTCACGAACTGAAGGATGTCCTTTAGCTTTTGCTCCGCCGCCTGCGCGAGATCCACCAGCCAGGGTTCACCAAAGTAGCGCAGTCTGGTTTTCCAAAGTACCGGGAAGTGACACAGGAGATGCTGGATTGTTTCTGAGACTCCCGGCTCTTGACACATCCTACAGAAGTCGCTGGTTAGGAGTCCCATTTTCATAGCACAGACACGACAACAAGACGAGGAGGTATCTAGTCGATGCGAGATTGTAACACCCCCACATGATTTTGGTTACCCTGCAGGTCTGAGCTGCACCTCATCTGCACGTCGCACGTTGCATCATTTTGGAGTCGATTGAGTACTTAATAATTTGGATAGGAGTTGGAATGTCTACCGATCCCGACAAGGGAAGACTAACCCCATAATTGGCTAACGCATCCGCCCTTTCATTTCCTTCAAAGCCCTTGTGACCGGGAACCCAGCAGATTCTGACTCTTCTGCTGTTACCCAGTCTGTTCAGCAGGGCCCGAATGCAATCGAGTCCACAATTCGATCTGTATGCGTGAGACATCAGTGCTTTTACCGCCCCTTGACTGTCCGCTAAGTTATTTATTTCCTCAGTTGTAGTATCTTTGGCATATACCAGATCTGCGGCTTTACGTATCGCAAAAAAAATTCCGCCTAAAAATAATACAGTGATTCGGAATCCTGAAAGCTGCTTCCATAGCTGTATCTGCAGAATATGCTGCAGCACCCCCTCCTGCAGCTGTTTTAGAGCCGACAGCGTAGATGCTAAGAGCATTTGCTGATTGCCCATCTCCCACAGTCGCCCGATATCCCCGCTCGAGCACAGAATGGGAACCAGGTTCCTACGTATCCACGTTCAATACTCCTGTGGCCGAAGGATCTTGACTCGAAATGTCCTAATTCCCTAAGCCTGACAGCAGCTTTTGCGGCAGTGCCTCTAACAAAGAGATCAAGCAGAGGGAGGTGAAGCAGGACGTTTAAAGCAGACGAAGGAGTCGAGGCTAAGGCACCTGTTGTACAGAGAGCCACCAACCGCTGAACTCTGTTCGCCATGGTGATGGCAAAGGTGATTTTATTCACTACTGGCCACCAGACCAAGCATCCGTAAACAAGGATCGGCCTTGCTATCGCCAAGTAGATCTAATGCGTTAGAGCAGGGCTTAGACCCCACGTTTTACCCAGCACGCTCTTGCTGGCGTAAATCGCTTTACTTGGCCGCTTAACTCTTTCCTATAAGTTTGCCTTCCAAGTGAGCTTGCAGTCCAGAATAAAATCCAAGTACTTAGTTTGTAACTTGAGATTTAACCTGGAGCCGCCCAACATGATTGGGTCTAAATCGGGAGTTTTGTACTTCCTAGTGCAGAGCACAAGATTCGTCTTATTGCAGTTGATGCTAAGGCCCACGGTATTCGCCCACTCCTCAACCAGCCCTAGAGAGTAATCGATGAGCTGGTCAAGGGTATGTGGAAACCAACACGAGACTAAAATAGCAATGTCGTCACACAACCACAACCGTGACAGAATTGAGTTTGTAACAAGGTTCCACAAGAGAGGAGATAGAACCCCTCCCTGCGGTGTGCCTCTATGGATCTTTCTTATGATTTGCGTACCCGCCCACTCCGCCGATATGAGCCTTCGCTTAAGCATGTTGCTTATCCAGCTACAAATAGCGGAGTGGGTGTTGTATGAGTGGAGGCTCTCCATAATAGCTGTTGCGAGCACATTATTGAAGGCACCCTCAATATCTAGAAAGGCTCTCAAAGTGTATTCTTTGTGATGGAGTGCCCTTTCTATTTTGAGGACTACCCTATGGAGAGCCGTTTCAATAGATTTCCCTTTTAAGTACGTGATTGGGCTCTCGATAGACTTTGAGTATCAAGTCTTTGTTCGATATGTAGATTAAGTAATCTTTCGGAAACTTTGGGCAGGAAAGAAGTCAGGTTAATTGGCCGGTAGTCCTTCGGATACGCGTGGGTATATTAGGTACGCCCTGGGTATAAATACAACCTTAGCGGTCCTCCAGGCTGCAGGTACATAATTTAGCACTAGGCATCCTTTGTAAATTTGTATTAGCCAGGAAATGGCAAGCATATTTGTCTTTTGAAACATGACCGGCAGAATTTCATCCGGACCTGGGGATTTGAAGGTATCAATTGCCCAGGCTAGCCTTTGCTTGGTGACAACTTCGCAAATGCCATTGATGTCCTGCAGATTAGATGCCTGCTCACCAGTGAAAGGGTTGGAGTCGTCCAAATAGCCCGGGAAGTGAGTATCTACGAGGATCTTCAGTGTTTCCGAGCTGTTGTTTGTCCACTCACCATCAGGTTTGCATATCAGGCTAGGCGTGACAAGGTGTTAAGTCAGCAGATTTCTGAGACTAGCCATCTCAGAGGTAAATTCAACCCTGCCGCACAGCTCTTTCCAGGAGCTCCATTTGGCTTTCCTTATTTCCGTTTTATAGAGCCTAAAGACGTCCTTGTATTCGTCCCAATATTCCCTGCAGTCAGCTACTTTGGCAAACTTGAAGAGTTCTCGTACTTGTCTTCTGCGACAACCCAAGTCCCTTTTCCATCAGAGTGGCTTAGGTTTGCGCTTCGGACATACTTTGGGATAGGACCGTTCAAAAGATTTTACCAGTTCACTAGTGAGTGTTGTGAATCGCAGATTCCAATTCAGCGACAGAGTTAATCCTGGGAGGAGGGCCTAAAACGTTGGTCACTTCCCGCTTGAAGTTCTGCCAATTTCGTATTTCTAGGATTGCGAAACAGTCGAGAAGTGCGAGCTAGGTTGAAATTTATACTGTAACTAATGTAACAGTGGTCAGAGGATGATGGGCTTTCAAGGACCTTCCAATTCTCTATTAATTGCTCATTTGAGTCATTGTAAAGAGCTGTGTCTAGCACGTTTCCACTGCGATATCCCCTATAAGCGGGGGTGTTTCCTCGGTTTGCCACGACTAGAAGTCACGCAGTATCAAAAGACAACTCACGCATCGCTAAATCCGATAAATGCGGTAGTTGTGCAATAATATCGGTTGAATTTTTTCGACGGCATTGTCTCGAGAATGGCTCATTATCGTAATGTAAAAACCAAGAGTTGTTTGTTTATAATTCTGGTCTCTCACCTTTAGAATCCCATAATTTTTACTGGACCTGCCAGGATTTTCTAGACCTGTCTGATTTTTTCCAGGTCCCCAGAGTTTTCACATCATTTGATGACATAGAATCATCATAGAACCTTTTTACAAGGCTAGAAAAATCATATTGCACTGCCTCATCCTTACCTTGCGTGAGGGAAGGGGGTTGGTTGTGAACATTTAATTTACTTGAAAGCAGATTACACGCAGTCTTTCTGTTAGGAATGATTCAATAGTAGAGCTGTAGATGGTGTGTCTAGCGCATGTCGGCCTCTTGGTCTATATTCTACAATTTGACTCTTTTACTACATCATAACCTTTTCTACAAATCTTAGAGCATTGACTATGATGCAATCTACCGTTCTTGGATTTGTATTTTTTTTCAATCATGCAATTATTCATATTCTTATTATTAGTATTTAATAACGATTAAAGTACACTGTTGAATCAAATCATTCGTATTTGTTTTTGATGGCGACCAGTCAGCCAGCACCCAGATATTAAAGATATTCCTAACATCATTGTGACGTGTACAGACAACAACAGAAGAAAAAAACCGTAATTCGTCATATCAGTCAAAACGACTGTAAATCAGTTATATGATAAATATGTGATGATATTCGTCGCAGAAATAGAGTCATCATCATCATTACACCCTTGGCGCGTCAACGGTTCGTCTCAAACCCAATCGTCGACGTTTAGTGTCTTATTGTTACCTCTATTTAATACATACGACACGTATAATGATTATCACGAACGTTGTGACGTCAATTTTCGTTTATGAGCAACATTTACTTATTACTACAGATCAACTTGTCACGTTCGGTGACTGGTTGTTGAATATCCAAAAGTACACTTAAATCGAGTCAGATTATTTCACTCGAGATAGAATCAACATCGATATTCAGAACAATCACTACATCTAAATAATTGATTGATCACAGCTCAGATGGCCTCTTACTAGTTTCGCACCTTTTTTTTGCGATCATTTATTACCGACATAACTTCGAAATTTAGCGCTTGATGATAAATACTCAATCGTATATATACACTTCTTTGCCGCCATTAATAATAAAAATTCACCTTAAAAACTGTTATTCGAATGAATCGCAAGGGGACAAGAAATAAAGCGGTGTTGTCATCCCATACAAGTTTTACTGAAATTTCCGTGAATACTGTTTTGCTAACGTGAAACGACGTCAAAAACTTTGTCATTGGGGTATTCCCGTGTTTCAAGTTAAAGTAATATAAGCCACAAATCAATACCAGCAAAAAAACCTCGAAGTTTTATTTTAGGAACTGAAGCAGCAGCAGCTAATTGAAAGAGACACCTTTAATGTGAACTGAAAGGCAAACTATAATTTTATGTAGCAAGCAGAAAAAAAAACATAACAATAATTTAACCATTTCTGTGTATTGTTTTCAACTTTTCAAAGATCGAAGAATAAAAAGAAGAAGAAGAAGGTAAACAGAACTAAACATACAAACGTTCGCAACAAAAAACCGTACATACTTTTTTTATGAGTCCTTCGCGTATAAAATATAAATCGATTTTGTTTTATGAGTATTTGACGCTTGAGAATCCCGTCAAAAACAAGATGCGGTAAAAACCAGTGATGCTATTAAAATTTATGCTCTATATTTCCGTAACAAACAGACGTAAATATTTTCAAAAATACGAAACAAAAAAAAACCAGACAGACAAACGTTTTAATAGTTAACGTTCGTGTAATAATAAATTCAGAGTAGCATAGTTGTGTTTTTTGAAAGATAGACATATTGTATTGCAACTAAAACGTCGTAAAACGGTTTTATGCAATCAAACGAAAAAATTCAAGTGGCCAACCTTAGGTTAGTTTCCGTGGCTCCAGCTTCCTTCACATAGACTCCGAACATGGCCGACTTAGGCACACATTGAATATGAGTCCTTGATCAACTCCTTCCGGTCCACCGTGGCCACTTGGGCTATGCAAGGAAAGAAGTATGAGCCAAGGGACTTCATTCTTCTGTCAGCGAGACTTCCTTCTTCTACCTCATCCCTCCTGCATCTTCAGCTCCGCCAGAAGCCGTTGAAAGGGGCACCCAGCCGAGCTGCGTACCTGCCAAACAGACAGTCTCTAGTTCCGGCGATATCCTCTACCTAAATCGAGAAGTTCCCTAGTGCGAGCAATATTTTCCCAATCATCAAATGTGGTGATCCTTCCGTTGCTTCCAATTATCGTCCTATATCCCTCCTCTGCTGTTTCAGTAAAATCCTTGAACGTCTTGTCTACAATAGAATTTATCCGTCTCTACAGCCCTGACTTGCTCCTGAGCAGCATGGTTTCATCAAGGGTCGCTCTACATCGACCAACCTTATGGAGTTCACTAATTTTGTAGGCTTTGCCTTCGATTGTCAACGTCATGTTGATGTAATTTACACATACTTTTCGAAGGCTTTTGATTCTGTGAACCATAACCTGCTGCTCTTTAAACCTAATGATTTCGGTGTTTTTGGTCCCCGCTTCTCCTGGTTTTCCTGTTATCTTCATAGTCGTCCTTGCAGAGTTACTTTTAATGGTTTTAATTCTAGGTCCCTTACTTTTTATCTTGTTTGTCAATGACCTTCCTTCTGTTATCAATTCTCCCTGTCTTTTATGTGCAGATGACTTAAAACTATATAGAGCAATCAAGTCTGCGAATGATTTTCATCAATTGCAAGCTTATTTGTTTGCTCTTAATCTCTGGTGTCACGACAACTTCTTGCCACTGAACATTTTGAAGTGCCATCAGATGTCTTTTGCATATAAAAATACTCCAAATGTTTTCTCTTATTCTTTGTCTGGTATTTTCCTGTCAGTTTGTCCAGCATTCTAGAGACCTGGGTGTGGTGTTTGACTCAAAGTTAAGGTTTGATGTTCATGTCATGAATATGACGTCCAGGGCCTCTAGGATTGCTGGATTTGTCTTGCGTTCTTCGTATATGTTTACCAACATTTCCTCCTGTATTCATTTATTTGTCTCCTTGGTACGCAGTATTCTAGAATACGCGTGCCAAATCTGGTCTCCGCGATTTCAGTATTTATTTGACGCCATTAAATCTGTTCAGCGCAGGTTCACTCGCTCGCTTCTTTTTAAATTTAATATTCCCTATTGTCCTTACTCCTCTCGTCTTTCCCTCCTTCGGCGGTCCTCGTTGCAATCTCGGAGATTGTTCCTCGATGAGTGTTTTCTCTTTAAAATTTGCCAAGGCATTTTTTTGTCAGATCTTGGTTCCCAGATAACCAGACGTGGATCTAGTCGTCCAAGTCGTTCTTCTGAGGTTTTCTCTGTTAAGTTTGCTCGTACGGAAGTCTATTTCCATTCACATTTGCTGCATCTACCCAGAACGCATAATGCCCTTAAGCTTGGTCCTCTCCCCCAATCTTTTTCACAATTCAAGCATGTATTGAAAATGTTACCTTGAATTGCTATTTCACCTTAGTCCTAATTTTAGTTTTCAAATTATTTAATTATTTTTGTTATTTCTTTTCCTGTTTTCATGTTTCATTCTTTTATTTTTGCTTTCTTGACGCTGTAATTGGAATTGTATCTGTAGCGCAAGGAATTAATAAATAAATAAATAAATAAAGAAATATATAAATAAATAAATAAATGCCAGAAGTTTTCTATAAGTGTCTAGTAGTCGCACAGGAAAGTTCTTCCACCAAGAACTTCACAGCGTCCTATAAATTTGTTTTTTAGCCTGATAGTCAGTTGAACTGAAGCCATTGAAATGATGCCAACCGATAAACTGCAGGGTACTATCAACAAAAGCGTGTCAGTCCTTGCTAGTTCGGTTTGCTTCACAGTTCTCCTTAATTTCCCCATGTCCTGGCACTCAAGACGGATGCTGCATCATTCAATGTCTCGAAATCTCGTTAAGAGATGTACGGCATTCAAGTACTAGCTTTGAGGAGATATAAACTCCAGCAAAGTACTGTATAGCCGCTGGGCTGTCAGTGAAAATGCAACTATTCACTCCAAGTATCTAATTACATAAGAACCAATTGGTCGTTTTAAGGCTGCACTGAAGGTCCGTCATATGAAAGTAAAGCTACAAGTTGACGACAGTGAAAAATATACCACACCCCACTCTAATGTTTGCCAATTTGGAGCCATCGGTATATATTTCCATAAAATCTCTTTCTAAGTATAAGCCACTTTCTCACTCCCCTCTGCTTACGATTCGGGATTAAGTTTAAAGTTAAAAGATTCCAAGCAAATGAGTTCCTATTAAAAATAGTGTCTTCAATCAGAAAAGGAGCTTTAATTTTTATTCTAATTTTTTGGTAAACCTTGTCATCTTCTGTGTAAAAAGCAAATCTTCAAAAAATACTTGGGTCCCTCAAACACGAATTATGTAAGATTTTTACTTACCAAAAAAAAATCCATCTACAGGCCACAAAAGTGCGGGCCAGATTTCGCTTTCGCAATGCTTCATTGGGTTCAGATATTCACTGAAATAAGCATGTCCCGTTCGAAACTGGAGAGGTCGAAATTTCTCACCCAATTCAATGAGCATTATAAGTCTAGCCGTCTAGTAATGACCCTCGTTAATTGAACTCCAGCGTTACTGCTCAAGTTGAAGGCTTTGTATTGGCATTGAGCAAGACCCAACAGCACATAAGCCCTGCGGGTTGACATAAAAATAGGATATAGGAGGACATAAAAATAATACATATAGGAGGACATAAAAATAACCTTGAATTTTCGAGTGCTTTCGACAGTATTGTTGTCATTCATGTGATTGTAATTGATGTTGTTTTTGGCCCAGCGATTAACGGCTGATCTTACTTTTTGCTTAGCTCCTATAATTTTTGCTAGACTCCTAGGATTTTCTATAGAGTCCCATGTTTTTTCTTATACTCGCAGAATTTTTTCGGGAGCCTCCTGAATTTGCGCTAAGCTCTCGTGATTTTTTCCTAGGCTCCTTAAATATTTTATAGAGTCCCCTGATTTTTCCTAAGCTTCCGTGATTTTTCTTTGACACCCAGAATTTTTTCTAAGTTCTCACGATGTTTTTTTTAGATTCCCAAATATTTTTCTAGAGTTTCTTAAATTTTTGCTAGGCTCCCATGATTTTTTCCTAAACTCCTATGATTTTTTCTAAAACTCCTAGAATTTCAAAAATAGTCCTCGGATGTTTTTTAAGCTGTCATACATTTTTTTAGACTCCCAGAATTTTTCCTGGAGCTCCCTGAATTTTCGTTAAGTTCTCATGATTTTTTTAGACTCCAAGAATCTGTTCTAGTCCCCTGATTTTCGTTTAGCTTCCCAGATTATTTATTAGGCTCCCGGAATTTTTTTTAGATTCCCCTGATTTTTTCCAAGCTTCCGTGATTTTTTTTTTGACACCCAGAGTTTTTTTTTCAAGAGTTCCGTGATTTTTCCCTAGCTTCCGTGATTTTTCCTAAACTTCCGTGATTTTTTCTTTTTTCAGAATTTTAAGTTCTCACGATGTTTTTTTTAGACTCCCAGAGTTTTTTCTAGAGTTTTTCCTTTTTTCCTTAACTCCTAGAATTTCAAAAAGAATCCTCTGATGTTTTTTAAGCGGTCATACATTTTCTTAGACTCCAAGAATTTTTTCTGGAGTTCCCTGAATTTTCGTTAAGTTGTCATGATTTTTGTTTAGACTCCAAGAATTTTTTCTAGTTCCCTGATTTTCGCTTAGTTTCCCAGATTATTTATTAGGCTCCCGGAATTTTTTCTAGATTCCCCTGATTTTTTCTAAGCTTTCGTGATTTTTTCTTTGGTACCCAGAATTTTTTTTCAGAAGTTCCGTGATTTTTCCTAAACTTCCGTGATTTTTTCTTCGACAGCCAGAGCTTTTAGTTCTCACGATGTTTTTTTTAAACTCCCAGAATTTTTTTCTAGCGTTTCTTAAATTTTCGCTAGGCCCCCATGATTTTTTCCTAAACTTCTATGATTTTTTCCTTAAATCCTAGAATTTTAATAAGAGTCCTCTGATGTTTTGTAAGCTATCATACATTTTCTTAGACTCCCAGATTTTTTTCTGGAGTTCCCTGAATTTTTGTTAAGTTCTCATGATGTTTTTTAGACTCCAAGAATTTTTCCTAGAGTCCTCTGATTTTTTCTAAGCTTCCGTGATTTTTTCTTAGACACTCAGAATTTTTTCTGGAGTTCTTTGATTTGTCCTTAGCTTCCGTGATTTTTACTTTGACACCCAGCATTTTTTTTGAGTTCTCACGATGTTTTTTAGACTCCCAGCATTTTTTCTAGAGCTCCTTGAATTTTCGCTAAGCTCCGATGATTTTTTCCCAAACTCCTATGATTTTCAAGAGAGTTCTCGGATTTTTTCTGAGCTACCATACATTTTTCTTAGACTTCCAGAATTTTCAACTGGAGTTCCCTGATTTTTCTAAGCTCGCGTGATTTTCTTTTAGACTTCCAAAGTTTCTTCTTAACTCCCATGAGTTTTTATTTGGTTCGCGGAATTTGTTCTCGAGTCCCCTGAATTTTTTGTAAGTTCCCATGATTTTTCCCAGACTTCTAGAATTTTTTAGAGAATCCCAGAGTTTTTTCTAGAGTTCCCTGAATTTTGTCTAAGCTTTTCTAAGCAAAAATTTACCAAAGGGTCCCCTGATTTTTTTCTCTTAAAACCCTAGAATTTTTCGCATCCTTATTACAGGAGCTATGAATTGCACCCCAACGGCAACGCTGGAGGTCGTTATAGACGTTGAACCATTACACCTGAAAATTCAGGAGAAAATGGCAAAACAGACCATAAGCCTACAACAGGTCTGCAGGTTCAAATGAAGAGATCTAAAAGGCTATTCTAGTATCCTGGAGTAAAGGCTGAACTTGAGCGATCAAATAAGTGGGAAGCATGGCCTCTTTGTTTTCGATAGACCTAGCTCGAGGCCATAGTCGGATATCCATCGTTTCACTCGCCTCCTCATGACCTGATTAAGTTTGAATGTGGCGAACTCAGCAGTTCTGGAAGTGGTCAACGTCAGATTTGAGTCTTTTCAATGACCTTCTATTTCAGCTAAATATCCCAAAATCAGACCGATGCTCAAATTTACAGTTTTTCATTAAGTAATATCTGTATTTATTTGTGATTTCATCTGAACTATTAGCTATTCCCAATTTAACTGATTTCAATCAGATTTTAATGAGTATGCTTCTGTCACTCTTCGATTTTTATAAAAACCACACTGGGCGCTAAATCAATCTATGATTTAGAGTGTATTTAAATGTCTAAAACATATGTTTCAAACCTGTTACCGATAATTTAACAAGATATGTTTGAAATTCTTTTACAAGCCAATACTAATTATCTTTGCCTTTACATAAATACATATATACCGTCGTCTAGTGCATTTTCTAATGTCATTTCGGCTGCAATCTTATGCATGTTTTTGGTGTTCACTATCTTCAAGCATATTCAACTATCTGGTCACAATGTCGCAATCCAAAAATAAATATACCCAAATCGAAACACTTTTCGCAGTACCAAAAATAATTCCGAAATGGTAAAGGATAAAAGAAGGCAAAAAAAAAGTGAAAACAGCGACGACGACGACGACGACACAACCTCACATATCTAGATTGTCTGATGAGATACGCACTTTCTCGCAGGCTAGCCAGAAAGTTTTTGGTGCAGCTCATTTGATTGGTGGCGGGCGGGCGGGTGGTGGTCGAGTGCGCGCCACTGCAGCAAAACGGAATTCGGGCACTATATAAACGCGAATATATCACAATGCAAAATTTGCAATGAAAATGGACAAGAGAAAAAAGAAGATGCGCCGCATATATATCTTTTTTTCTCTCCCTCTCTTTCTCTCTCACTTAAAAACGAAATGAGAGACATGGTAAGACCGGAAATTTTTCGGGATTTCGAACAATGGTTATGTTTTTGCTGTTTTTTTTTTGTTTTTTCATTTATGTGAACTTAAAGTTCGGCTAGGAGGCAGCAGATGCAAAACAAAAACTCTTTTATTTCAATACTATTCAGTTTGATAAAATATTTTATTATAATTCGATGTGTCTGGCGAAGATGATTTAGATTTTACAGCAATTTTTTTTTTCAACAATTAAAAAAAAATTAAATTGATATATAACCGTCTGGTTATGGTAAAATAATGGAAATGGTAAAATAAGGGTAGTTCTGACAGCCCTTTTAGCATCAAATATTTTCCCCGTGAAAGTGCATCGTGAGTGTTATGTCCAGGGGGACATTCTATCCAACGTTAGTTTTGTTCCATTCTACTTCGAGATAATCAAAAGTTTAGAAACAATTTTTATCTAAATTATTACTAAAGATAATCTCTAAGTTGATATAAAAAAAAATCGCCCCTACAACCTATTAGGAGTTTTGCGGAGAGGAGTTGTTGTTAGTAGGGCTCTATTTTCGTAATTAAAATCTTTACGAGTGTCAAATGATAAGTTTCACATCTCAGTTTGCGCCCCTGATTTGACTCATGTACCTAATCAAAGCTAGGCCAACTCAAAGAACAATGCATGGTCCCCATGTTCGTATCTGGATACGAACCGAAGACCATACACGCTTCGAAACAGTACTCTATTCACTAGGGTGCACGAGCTTTCTACATTTGTGTTTCAATTAAAATTTTAATTATACATTTGTATTTAAAATCGAATCAACCAATTTCTTATTTTTTTGTCATCATTCTCTTCTCGTTTATCACCAATCTATCTTACATCGAATTACAACTTCCCCTAATTAAATTTCCGCGGCAACTCTCTCTCTCTCTCTTTTCTTCATCTAAAACTCGTCGAGGAGAGGACAAGCACAAATCCCAGGCAAAACACATAAATTATTTTGATTTCGACTAGACTGTCGTGTGACGTTGACTGCTTGTTGCATATTGGCGCAATCACAATCAAAAAACAAAAAAACAAAATCGAAAAGAAAATCTTTCGAACCACGCGAAAGTTGATTAATTGACGCGACATTGTTTGACTCTTGAACGCATCGTAGGTCAGCATGGCCAATTATGATGATGACACAACAAAAAAAGCAAAGAAATCTATTCATATAAGCAATCGATCCAGGAACAAGTATATGGACGCGCAGCAACAAAGTAACAATACTATACCCTACGACCTCTTTGCTGCTGCTGCTGCCAGTGGCCACACGATGATATCGCAATAAGAAGACGCATCATCGTCGCGCGGCCAATCAAAGGCAAAAAGCCAAATGATCGATTGCAAATATAACAAGTAAGAAAAGTTTAGTTAGACAGGCCGGGACGGGCCGGGGGCGAGCAGGCGCAAGGAAGACCATAAGACCACAGACGAGACCAGACAGTCTTCTGTATGTCTGGATTGCACACGATCTTCAGTCTACGTGTTAATTAACAGTAGACATCTGTTGATATCAACAAGTGCAATAAACATTCCATGTCTACCGAATTTTCGTACTTTGTTCTGGCTGGTAGTCTTAGTTCCCAACTTGTGTTCATCGAGGTCGAAAACGATGAGGAGAAAGCAACAAGCGGCACATGGAGAGAAGAACACAGACGACAGCGATCTTCATAACGCATCGATGCCTTAAAAAACATTGAGTCATAATCACACACTGATATTGATAGCGAAATTTTGTTGACTTGGAATACCTACTAAGCAGCATGAGGATCTTGTTATTAGAAACTGATTAGGGCCTACACGTGTAATGTGTATTGTTGGAGTGCTGGCGGGATTAGTCTTTGAAGACTTTGTAACGAATTCCAAATCTTCTTTTGACCCCTTCCCAACAAATTAGAAAATATTCCGCACTTCAAGCATGTTACTCTCGTCATAGAATTCCTATAGCGATGTGCAGTGGAGTGCACAGACGGGGGCGATTGCTAAGCTTCCTCTACTGCTAAGCCAGTCTCGAAACTTTGTTGTTGTACTCTAGGTCGTACTAAATTTTTGCTCTGACTTCACATTAATTCACTGAAAATCGAGAAAAAATTGTGCCGAATTTGGATGTTTGCCCCCTCTATTTGAAAGTCCTGTGCACGGTTATAGTGATATAGGAAACTTTTGGTTATCGCCAAAGCAAAAATCACTAATGCTCCAATCAACTGTTAATATCAAAGTTTTACTTTGTTATAGAAAATTGCAATTGTTGCAGTCTAAGCGCCGATAATTGACTTATGACCCTAATACTTGCGCTTACGGGTAACTGATTGACTTAGAAATATTAGAAATTATTAGCAGATATAGATCTAAGCTTCGATAATAATCATAAAGTAGTTTTATGGAACATTTTACTGAAGACATATCTTCAGAAATTCTGTTCAATTATTAATCCAGACACACAAAACAATTTCTGAAGATGCAAAATACAGTCTAGACGAATTTTGAGCTCGGTTTCTCGATATCAAAATATTTTGATTGATGTTTCACGTAACTAATAAACGAATCCTTTATCAGTTAAGGATTGGTTTTTGGAAACTTGGAATTATTAATTTTCTCTAGCATTGCTAAAGTTTTAGTGTCATCCGAAGGACAAGGCCAAGATTTTATTGAATACTATTCAATCACTGATTGATGCCGTAATGCCCGATGATGACAAGGTGGTTCTTGGGGTTCCTTCATTCGGTATTACAACGCATAGTAAACAAAAGGCTCGCGCACAAAATACTAGTTCCAATCCTTCGAAGATTTAGTAAAGGGGACATAGCACCTTCTAATTGAAAAAAAATGTTTTTTTCAAAGGCTTATTTTTAATTGAATAAAAAGACATATCTTAATGAAACTTTTTACATATACTTTGTTTGTCTTAGACTACATAAACAAAATTGTTCAAAATGTTTTGTGGCCCCCTGTCGTCTGCTACAACTTTTTGGAAAATACACCAAAAAAACCTGGCGTGCATGATAACTGCCCTCAGGAAAATCTGAAAAAAAACTAAAACGGGGTTTTGACTAGCATCAAAGCGGCCTTGGAATGAACTAAAAAAAAAACAAATTTGGTTGAAAAATAACAAAATGGCGGCGTGTTTTTTTTTTGGAAAATCGAGGTTTTTTTCCCCCAAAAATCGGCTATAACTAAAAAAATTCAATGCTGATTTTTTCATCCGTAGCTCATTCTGAGCATTAACATGTGCAGATTAACTTGTGAAAATTTCAGAACGATTGGATAATATTGTTTTTCTTAATCATGCACGCCAACTTAAAAAACGTTGTTGCGAGAAAATCGCGTTTAAAGTTCGAGCAGTTCTGGCCTCTTTAGATGCCTCAGTCGAGTGTTTTTCCGCCTGGTTAATTCTTGCAGCATCTCTTTGCTCTGCATGTTCCAGCGCACGTTCGGCAATCGTAACTCCCACTACTTGCATTATTTTCAAGATAGCCATAAATCCTTCATTAAATGTACATACAGAAATATTTGCAGCCATATTTAGTAGGTTTTTCCCACAAAAAGTATGTTTGGGGGCCGAATTCCAAACACAGGGTTTATAGCTCTCTTTATTATTCTGCGTAAAATTCCCCAAGTAGCGCTTTAATAAATCTTCTGATGATAAGTCATCATAAATAGGCTTTAAAATTTCTTGTACCTCATCATCTAAAGGTGGAGGTTGCTTGAAATTGTTAAATGCATTATCACCAGCTGCCTCCACCTTGCGCCAGTTACACCACGTCGTTTCTCCAACAGGACAATAACAGTGTTGAGGGTTCTCATCAGTTGAAATTTTGTGGTAATATGCTGCCCAAATTTCCTTGCGCATATTTTCACCTGAATCAGGATTTCGTCGTATT
>OX376376.1:10827371-10872371 GCA_947369275.1 Nemotelus nigrinus
AACCCTTTCCAACTTTACCTATATTTTTAACATCAAAAACTTCTGTTCACGCAAACTCACAATCCCAATATCAGAATTAATTGAAATTTACCGAATATATTGACCTTAAGTAGGACCAGGTCTGATGGAAGCGATTTTGGAATACGGGCAATTTTGTGCCAGTATTGCCATCTTGAAAAATCACTAAGAAAAAAAGCTGCTTTTGGCTCTATAAATTCTGATTCAGTCATTCGATTTTAACCAAATTTACACAGTAGGTGAAGCCACGTTTGGTAGAAATTTGGTTGAAAAATTCGGTTGGAGCTGCCAGCTATGGTAATTTTAGTGTCTTAAATTTGGAAAATTCCTGAGGAAAATAAAGCTCTTTGCCCTATAGCTTCTAGTACAGTAGTTGCATCATAATGAAATTCAAATGGTAAATTCAACTTTTTGTAGGCAATATTCAGTAGAAATTTAAGTTCAATACAATGACAGGGTTGCCAGCTATGGTTGTTTTTGTTTTTTTTTGGCATACCATTAGTAAGCGATTTTAGCAAAGAATTTTCAAATCGTAGTGATCTTGTAGTGAAAATAAACACCAAATATTAAGATCTAGAAAGTTTGAAAACTTTTGCGAATGGTAACCCTAAATTTCTTTGCATTCCTATAACTTCCAATGCAGTCATCGGATCATTACAAAATTCGCAGAGCAGGTTGACTTCAGCGTAAGGCAGATGCGACATATGTATTTTTGGCTTCGGTGTTAGCAAAGGGCTGCCACCACTAGGCCTTTTTGTTATTTTCGTTCCAATACATGCTTGCATTAAGTATTTTCATCGCAAACATTTGCAATGAAAATAAGTAAACATTGTTTGAATTTTCTAAGCTCTGGACATTTTTCGGATGGCAACCTCAAACACCTTTCTATCGATGAAGTCACCGAAATTAAAATAAGCTTAGATTCTATTATTGCTTAGGGTGTATTAGTTTTAAGTAAGAAAAGTAAGTAGTGATAGAATACACACTCAAAATCTGCACAAATCCTCTACTGTTCTTCGAACATTAGTGTTTCTAGCGGTTCAGGTGCGCTAGAGTTTTTTGATATATGTGCAATTTTTTTAAGTTTTTTTATTGTTGTACTGTGACAATACAAGCTAACATAAAATACTGTTTTGCTCTAAAGCGCTTTAACAGTATAGAATTTATAAATACCTAAAGATTGAAAAAAGTTTGTTTTGTTTAATAAATAGAAGAGTTTTTATTAGAGCTAGGATGCTGTACGTGCAATTTTTTTGATACAGTGTATATGTATATGTGTGGCTCTATATATAATGATTCTATATGATTAACTAACTGTTCGATTTATGTCAACGTTCATACTTGGTTAATACTGTTGTTGTTGTATCTATGATTGTACAGTTCCGTTGTTGTTATCATCACCATCACCATTCAATTGACTTACTGTGATTTCTTCTGGTGGGACGAAAATAATGATGAAACGAGACATTATATAGACCATAGAATTTTTCCTTATAAGGATTCGATTAACGACTGGTTTTTGGCTCATTGAATCGTACCGATGGTGTCGGTTTCGATTGGTTCATGGCATCAATGCAGCACCAACGTCTATCTCATCATTATCATCATGCCATTATATTAAATCTATCGATGACAAGTGGCAGCAGCAACAACCACAACAACATATTCGTCGTAATCTTCCATACAGAGCGAAACAGATTGACTAGTAGCTTACATAACCGGCATTTTAACAGCATATCTTATTATCATTATTGTCACATTGCTTTGAGTGTGATAAATATTTCAAATCTGGTATTAACCGTTGTTTTGCTCATAAATCATACTATAGATGTTACGGTAGACACCGGTATATGATGATGTGAATGTGAAAGATATTCATCATCGCCTGTACCTGTTACATTGAGAACTGATCTATCGATTTAATTTGAAAATTACTTTATACAGACTGTTTTTAAATTTCATTTCTTTATTTGTTTTCATAGTTTATACAGTCAGTCAAACATGTATTTTATATTTTCCTGTTGGGGCGCGGTGAAAGGATGATTTATAGGTCATCCTCTTGTTCTCCTGATTTTCGATATATAAAGCTTACACAACTTTATACCTATATAGATACATATATTAAATAGATACATAGATTTAACTGTTGTGGCTGAGCTTGTTCGTTCAGGTCGAGTACTCGGGCGCGCGAGAGAAAAAAAAATTTACCGCAGGAATTAAAACACCGCGTCGTTGGGGTGCTTAAAATGTTATAAATTGTGTAAATCCATATGAAGCGCGTACTATACAATAAGATAATAAAATTCATTTTGAACACCAAGATAGATTTTTTTACGATCGGTGCAATGAAAGTGACTTTGCATTGTTTTACAAACGAATGAAGACAGAAGTGCGACAATTGATTCCCCACGGTAGTGACTGCAACTACAATTGAGTTCAAAAGAAATCTTGGTTGTTCTTTGGTTTGGCACATCATCGGTAATGTCATCAACAAAAAAAAAAAAAAAAAAACAAAATCAACCGGATCTTGTAAAAAAAACAACATTCAAAGATGCTGCATTAAAAGTTCCTTTATAGGATGAAGTACTTTGTTTTATACACATCGCTTGCAATGCCATGCATTATATTGTCTCGGATGAAAAGCCTCCATTTCGACATCGGCCTGAACCTGGATTCAAACCAGAGACCGCAGAATCTAAGAGTCCATGCTCTAACTTTATTAAGCTATACGAGCTACTATAGTAATATCCATCGGAACTACATACACAGGAGTCGGAACTATGTGTATAGTCGGAAATCTATCTCGGCCTCCATACTGACTGTGTTTGCACATACTTGACGAAAATATTTAATAAGCTTGATCACTCTATACTTCTCACTAAGATTCATTTCCTTCAATTCCTTACCCTAATTTTCGGGAACCAGGATCAATCTTACTTGACGAATCGAACCCAAATGACGTATATCCATCCTTTCGTGCAGTGCCTTGTCATCTGAAATTAGAATCACATCAGGTGTTCCACAAGGTAGTAATCTGGGTCCTTTACTGTTCACTTTTATTATTTAATTCTGAATTCTGCCAATCATTCTTGGTTTTGCTTTATGCCGAAGAAACTAAAATTTTCAAAATTGCCAGAAATTTTAACGACTGCAATGATTTATATCAAGATTTAAACAGATTTGTTGGCTAGAGTTTCAATAATAATGCTGATAAGTGTACTATTATATCTTACACACATAAAAATAATCATGTACTATATGAATACTCACTTTTGAATACACTTTCAATTAGATCAGCCAAATTCATATTTGACGACCACATCGAAGATTTTGTTAGAAAAAACTATCTTTTGCAGCCTAGTTAATATGCAAGTGTTGCATCAAAAAGTTTATGTTGATTAAATTGAGTCCATTCAAATGGGGTTCTTAGCCAGCACGCAAGGAAAGAAGAACTCACGCTTCAATCAATCAATCTAGAGAATGAGAGCTTATAAAAAAATCAAGAGCCTCTAGAAAAAAACCCGAGTAGTCTGGGTTAAAAATAATGAAAGTGGGGGGGAAAACCAAAAACTTCCAAGTCTCAGAAAAAATCAAATCACTCTAGACAAAATTCTGGGAGTTTCAGAAAAAATTATGGGATCTAAAGACTAATCAGGAGACTCGAGAAAAAATTCTGAGCGTCTAAGAAATAATAATGTGAAGGTAAGAAAAATGAAAAGACTCGAGAGAAAATTCTGGTAGTCGGGCAAAAATTCCTGAGAGTTAAGAAGATTTTAGCGAGCCTTGAAAAAATCTCGAGAGTCTAGGGGAAAATTAGAAGAGTGCGGAATAAATCTGGGAACTCTAGGAAGTTCCAGAAAAAAACCAGGCGAGCTTCAGTAAAATCAAGGGACTCCAGAAAAAAATTATATTTGGTGGCACCATTAGTGATGTCAATGGTGCCACCAAACATAGTTTTTTCAGGAAGGGTCAGAAGTTCGTTTGGTGAGAAGAATGCGAGCGTGCTTTTATCCAGGCAAAAGTAAAATTGTCAACGGCGCATGTCTTCACATGCCCAGACTACGAATTGCCGTTCATTATCCAAACGTATGCGCGGAACACAGGTTTGGGTGCAGTTCTGAGTGATTTCCTACTTAAGTCGTTCATTGACATCTGCGGAAAGGAAGTATTCGACCACGAAAAAGGAATGTTTGACAGTTCTATGGGCTATAGAAAAGTTGCTGCTATACATCAAAGGAACCCACTTCACGGTCGTCACAAATCATTATTCTTTAGTGTGGCTGAGAAACTTGAAGGACCCTGCGGGAAGGCTCGCAAGGTGGGCTGCTAGGCTTAAACAGTATGACTTTGATATCATACACAGGAAAGACAAGGATCGTCTGGTCTCAGATGCTCTCTCCCGCACAGTAGCGGTAGTCCAAACAGGTCTTGGTACGGCTTCAGAGGACCGCTGGTATGAACGAATGCGACATCAAGTTAGGGAGGATCCCGGACCTAGGAGGCTGTGGAAGCTGGAGGCAAGTGGTGCCTAATTCAAAGAGGACTGAAGTGCTCAAAGAATGCTACGATGAACCAACTGCCGGCCATATGGGAGTTAATCGAACACATGATCGAGCCGCGCGCCAGTACTATTGGCCCAAAATGCACGCAGATATTCGAAACTATGTGCGCAAGTGCCTTAAATGTCAAGAGAACAAGGTCGAACATGATCGGCCTCGGGGATATATGGTATCAGGAGCTGGAGAGGTGGGAGAAGATTTGCATAGACCTTGTGGGGCCACTCACACGTACATCCAAGGGATACAGATACATACTGACGGTGCTGGACTATTTCTCTAAGTTTTCCTTATTATTTCCTCTTCGAGCTGCAACGGCAACAGCAGTGACCAAAATAATCCGAGAGGAGGTATTCCTGCTCTTCGGAGTGCCAAAGGTGATCGTGAGCGACAATGGAGTGCAGTTTCGATCTCGGGCATTTCTGGCGTTAGCGCACTCGTTTGGAGCCGAAATAAAAGTTACAGCGCTTTACCATCCGCAGGCTAATCCAGTTGAACGGCTTAGCCAAGATCTAAAGCGTATGCTGCGTACCTACGTCTCGGACAACCACCGTCAATGGGACACTCACTTAGCTGAGATAGGTTGCGCTCTACGTACTAGTACGAGCGCCACCACTAAATTCACCCCGTACTTTTTCAACTTTGGGCGGGAAATGATAACAAAGCGGAAGGAGATTGAGATAATGACGGAGAGGAGGGTACCAATTACCAGCAGAGAGCAGTCGCTTTAGAAAGAATTAGAAGGGATGTACTATCTCGACTCCAACAAGCTGCGATGAAGGGCAAACGCCATTACGACCTAAGAAGGCGAGCTGATGAATTTTTCGTGCACGAGAAAGTATGGAGACGCAATTATGTCCTGTCAGATGCTGCACAATACTTTTCGGCTAAGCTAGCCCCGGAGTACATAGGGCCCTTCACTGTGAAGAAAAAGCTATCACTTTCAATGTATCAGCTGGAAAGCCAGGAAGGTCGTTACGCTGACATATGGAGTTCAAAGGACCTGAAACCCTACGTAGTCTAGTGAGGATTAAATAAAAAAGAAGTGATTGAAGTTAACGTAGGGGTATTATAGAGTAAGCAACGTAGCGTAACTTAGTAAGACAATGGCAATAAGGCGTTTAAGTTAGAATGGGAGAAACAAGCAGGATACTCGAATTAATTAGGATCCGGTAGCAATAGAGTTCGGTAGTAAGAAAATTAGGAACTAGTACTAGCGTTAGTTCGGGGGAGAGAATTTCGAGGAAATTCTCATTTAGCAAGGGGGGAGTGTTACGAGTGAGAGTTTGAGCGGCATCGGGTAGCTTGAGAACAGGTTGTGGCGTGGGCGAACAGGTTCTTGGGCAGTAAGAGAAGCGAGTTGTGAGAGAGTTGGAATTTGGGATTGCTGGAGTGGAGTCGTGTGCGGAACGTCAGGTTGTGAATGTGAAGCGAAGTGTAACAATTTTGAACAGAAAATGATAAGTGAAATCAGTGAATTTTTGCTAAAAATTTGAGTCGAAAACGTACTGAAGTGTTGTGGCTACTGGTATCAAGATCGCGAACCTGAAATAAGAAGCGACGTTCGCCGCAGATTCGGATACGACGCGATATTCTGGGTGACCGAGCATTCGACTCCGTATGGGTATTTGAGCCAGTTCGTGAAACAAATCACGGTGCTGGCCTGCCGACTTCGCGTTTCACGGCAGGTTTAGGAGCGTCTTTGGCACGAAACGCGTGGCGCCCACGCCCGTCTCCGCGGGCTCTGTCGGCCCAAAGACCGCCCGCCTGGTAACCACGTGGTCTGCAGGTAATTACTTGAATCAGTATCACCATTGAAATACCAAAATAAATTTGGAGTATAACAAAACCTCTGATGAACGACTTGGACGACCAGATTCGCGTCTGGTTATCTGGGAACCATGATCTGGCCAAAAAATGCCTTGGCAAAGTTTGAAAAGAAAACACTCATCGAGGAACAATCTCTGTGATTCCAACGAAGACATACGCAGGATGGAAAGACGAGAGAAGTAGGGACAATAGGGGATAAAAGGCAGCGAGCGAGTGAACCTACGCTGAACAGATTCAATGGCGTCAGATAAATACTGAAAGGGCGGAGACCAGATTTGGCACGCGTATTCTAGAATATTGATTACAGGAGGAAATGTTGGTAAACATATACGAAGAAAACAAGACAAAGCCAGCAATCCTAGAGGCCCTGGATGTCATATTCATGACATGAACATCAAATTTTAATTTAGAATGAAACAGCACGCCCAGGTCTCTAAAATGCTGAACAACTGACAGGAAAATACCAGACAAAGAATAAGAGAATACATGTGGAGAATTTTTATATGCGAAAGACATTTGGTGGCACTTCAAAATGTTCAGTGGCAAGAAGTTGTCTTGACATCAGAGATTAAGAGCAAACAAATCAGCTTGCAATTAGTGAAAATCATTCGCAGACCTGATTGCTCTGTGTAACTTTAAGTCATCCGCATATAAGACAGGGAGAATTAATAACAGAAGGAAAGTCATTGACAAACAAGACAAAAAGTAAGGGACCTAGGATAGAACCTTGAGGAACTCCGGATGTGGGAAATATAGGAAAGGAAATGGAATCATTAAAAGTGACTCTGCAGGGGCGACTATGAAGATTGGAGGAAAACCAGGAAAGGAGGGGACCAAAAACACCGAACCTATTAAGTTTAAGTTGCAGCAGGTTATGGTTCACAGAATTAAAAGCCTTCGAAAAGTCTGTGTAAATTACATCAACTTGACGTTGACAATCGAAGGCAAAGGCGACATAATTAGTGAACTCTATTAAGGTTGGTCGATGTAGAGCGACCCTTGACGAAACCATGCTGCTCCGGAGCAAGTAAAGGATTTTACTGAAAAAGCACAGGAGGGATATAGGACGATAATTGGAAACAATTGTGATATGTGCTCCTGTGGGTTTTCTAGATTCCCCTGATTTTTTCATAGCTTATATGATTTTTTCCTCGACTACCGAGATTTTTTTCAGACTCCCTGAATTTTTTCCCAAATTCCCCTCATTTTTCTCATGCTCTTAGGATTTTTTTCTAGAGTCTTTTGATTTTTTCTAAGGTCCCATGATTATTTCGTAGACTTTGAACATTTTTTCTCGAGTCCCCTTATTCGAACATTCGATTATAGAGATGTCAAACTTTATTTCACTCAACCAGAAATTATACAGAAATATGGTAACTAAGTATTTCAGTTTTAAAATGAAAATCGATTTTCAATCTATTGCAATTGATTCAGCAAAGTATCCAATTAATCGTATAGATCAGAGGTGGGCAAACGGTCGATCGCGATCGACCAGTCGATCGCAAACAGTTCGACAGTCGATCACAGACGTTTTTAATAATTTACTAAGTTAATTTAAAATGTGAGCTAAAAATTTAGTAGACGATTTATTCAGTACATTTTGGAATGGTCCTTGGGTTCATAGATCCAATCGGACAGTCCACGCAGTTTCAGTTCACACAAAAGCTCGCAAAGCATTGGTGGTGGAAAAGCCAACGGGAAAATCCGAGATATCTATGCTCTCGATTTGTGCAGTTTATAGATTTATATCATTTCTCATCTCGTATACGTATACGGTTGTTTCATTTCCTTAAATCTCTCTGTTCTATACACCTTGCCTGCATTTGCATTCGTCTCCCTGCTACCGAGATAGCAAATTGTCACACACAGCGCAAGAAAGGTTAATCTCAATTTTAGATAAAATAAAATTAAAATTAAAATCTTTTCACGCCAATGTAGTTTTTGTAGTTCATTCTTTCGAGCTAAATAGTGACATTTGGTGTTTGAATTTTTAAAATTGAATTGTGAAATTCTTGACATCTTATCCGTCAGAAATGATAAGTGTCCCCGCTTTTCTGCATTTTCAAAATTTTTGAACGAAAGAATGACCAGATAATGGAGACATGTCAAAATTTAGCTGCACGATTAATTCAGTACTAGCATAAAAAATGAACTGCACCTACTAAATTGGCGTGAAATGATTGGAGACATGTGCCAAAACTATTTGCATTTTCAAAGCGAAAGCATGTTCCAAGCAATTTTTCACGCTTAAAAGTGGGTACAACTCTTGCTTATTTTCAAGCTAAATTTTCGCCGAAATAAATTTCACGTCAAAATTTGCATGAAAATTCAACGTAAAATCGAAAACAGGCTTTAGATGGCTTAGCTCAGGAAGATTTGTGCAAATATTTCTAAATCTTTTGCCTGAAATTATTGCATTTTTGGAAACATTGGGAGAAAAACATGAACAATTGGAAGATCCAGTATGGGTAAAGATATTAGCATTTCTTACGGATTTTATGGGCCGTTACAACTTGCTAAATTTATAATCACAAGGAAAAGGAAAATATTGTTGACTTGTTGAGTTCGGTAAATGTTTTTACAGCAAAATTAAAACCTTTTGCTTCACAATTAAATAGGCAAAATTTTTAAATATTTTTCATATTTTGAAAAACATATTAAACTTACTGGTGAATCTAGCTGAAAGCTGAAAGACATTCTTCAGTTCGCGAAAGAGGCCGGGGCCTTCGATGGCCGCTTGGACTGATTTTTTTTCTCCTGCCCATTTATCTGGTAGCACTATGTACCAATAGGTCCATGTGTGGCCTTGTGCCAACTGGTACAACCTAACCTAACCTACTGGTGCATGTAATATTGAAATGTTTTGTCCTGAACTAGAAAATTTTAAACAAGAATTCGAGAGACGACTTGCAAATCTCAATAACCTTCAACCGATTTTTGAATTTATTTCATTTCCTTTTAGAGAATTCGATAACGAGGATATTTCATCAAATCTAGCTCATGCTTTACAATTGAATTCATCGAATCTAGAGTTAGAAATTTTAACCATAGCACGCACAAATGAAATTTTTTTTAAATTTTATTACCATAAATAATATCCATTATCGAGATTGGTGGCAATGAGGATATTTGCATTTTTATCGATGTGAATTTTTATCGATGTGATAACGGCATCTATTCGATTGTGTGCTGATCAGTGCTTACAAGCCTAACTCTACAATACTTTTTGATGAAATGGAGAGTCACTCATATACATCAAAAATTAATCCAAAATATTTATTAATAAAGTACATTGCACAAAGTAGTAATACAATGTATTTAATATATTAATATCAATAAAGACCTTAATTTGATTTTTATTTGTTTTTAATTTAACCCATTTTTCGAAGTCGATCGCGCATAAATTAAAAAAATTAATGTCGATCATACCAGCATTAGGTTTGCCCATCCCTGGTATAGATAATAGGTCATACAAATGACCATTTACAAAACTGTAATACAGAAGCAACAGATTTTTATAAAACCACAATCATAAATCATACATCGATTGGTTTATAATGTAAAACTGACCTTTACTGATATAAATACATATCGATTCAATGTATAACTGGTCGCTTCCGTTTACCTTTCTTAGCTTCTTGTCAATCTGATGACAAGAAGCCGCGTCGATCGAGTGTTGAGCACACAATCTATCATGTCAGTACGATCATTGCCGTAGTCGTAGTACGCGGCAAGTTGTCGGCGACTTTTCAGATAAGAAGACATCATAAGCATCTTCCCCAATTCTCTTTTGTCTCGCCAGTACGAGCACATAACTAAACTAGATTGATTGTGCCCGAGATGAAATCAATACACATAAGCCAAACTATTATGGTTTACCAATTTTCTTAAATCCATAGTACGATCGTCTTGCACAGGTTAACAGAAACGCAGGAAGATTGATTGGGCTTGGAGCATGCCGTAAATCACAAATGCACTGCTGGCAACGACTGACTGTCCCGTAAATCGCGGTTCATTTCTCTATCAATAAGTTACGTTCATTTCTTAAAGCCTCTACAATGCGTGTAACCTATGCTCAATAGATTAAACGGGATATGATGATTTTGCTAAACTTTTATCTGAACGTAAAAAATTCAATTGTGAGCTTTTAGAATCAATTTTACCGCAAGCTTTGCTGCTAGTTTGACCGGGGAAAAAAATGGTTGTAATTTAAATGTATGATCTCGCGTATCAGTCATACCGTAGCGGCAATATCACGGTCTGTTCATAGATATTTAATTGAAATACGAAAGCGAACTTTATTCATTTTTTCTTTGTGGTAAGGAAAAGATTATGCATTGAAATTTGAGCGATAGATAGATTTGTAGATAGGATCAAAATGCCGTGCCACCATCAGCGCGCACAAATATTTCGGACATGAAAATTTTCATAAAAACTGTGTTTGGAATATTGAATGCATCAACAGTGAGTAGCGTAGCGCAGACGTTCTTAATCTGGGGTTCCGTGTAGCTCAGGTAAGACGAATGCTAGGTTCAGACTCATATGGTTATTATATCATGCTTAAAACTCATAATATCGTTAAGTCCAGCGGTTCCAATACTGGCTCAATACGTTTGCTGGATCATTTTTTTTTTGCAATGCATTTATTGTTTGCCGATTGCATGTTGATGATTGGTAACACAAGTTAATGAAAATATTTTACGAAAAATTCGATCAATGAACACGACCAAATTTTTGTAGATATGATAGAAACGAAAAAAAAATGGATGCTAACTCCTGTAAAACGTACTGTTCACACTCAATTGAAAACTTCAGTCGATTGCGTTTAATGAGATTTTATCTACCTTAAATAATTCAAATGTAAACCGAATAAATGTCATCGTCATTCCTTCCGTCCCGATTGAATGTGTGATTGTCCGTATTTCTCCTTCACCATCCTCAGTGCTTCTTGTTTCCTCAATCTACATCTCTTGTAGTAGCCCCGTTCTGATATATGAACGTTTCTTCGCAGAAATCTCTCAATGGCCGCTTCTCTTCTGCTTTTTTACTGTTATGTGGTGACTTTAATATACCTTCGTTGGATTGGGATGATACTTTCTCATGTATTTTGTCCTCAAGCAATATTTCTATCGCTACTTCTTCCTTTATATCCCTTTGCTCACTTTCCCAATTGAACAATGTACCCAATACTAACAATAGGAATCTCGATTTTCTTCTGACTAACCTTCACCCTTCTTCATATTGCTTGACTCCCTCTCTATCTCCGTATGTGCGCCCCGATTCTCATCATCCTCCTCTTTTTATGGAATTACCTCTAAACCGTTCGTCTGAAGACAAATCTGCCTCTACGCTTCGCTTCAATTTTAGAAAAGCAAACTATTCCGCTTTGTCCAATGAAATAAAAGGTACTAACTGATATAATTTCTTCAGAGGACTGAGTGTGGATGATGCCCTCTACAAATTTTATTCCTTCTTGTCCAACTTAATTTCCTGCTACACTCCTTCCTTTCGTTGTAAAAAAAAGTTTCGACCCACTGTCGATGTCGCGATTGCTCTTAAAGCCAAAGATGCAGCGCGTAGCAAATACAAAAGGTCTGGCTCACTTAATGACATTTTGAATTTCAAAAGGTTACGAGCTGCTGCAAAAAGGGCAATGCGTGCTTACCTTGAGCATGGAAACTTCTATTACTTTTGACAATTCTAAGCCTTTTTGGTCTTGCATCAAATCGCTTAAAACTTCCTCTGGCATTCCTTCTGTTATGTATCTTCATGATAAGTCTGCGTTCTCACTTCAAGATTCTTGCGAGGCTCTTTGCTCAATTTTTCTCTTCTTTTACCTCCCATCGCAGTAACTCTTCGCCATCAACCATTTTTCCAACGCCTGATTGTACCCTCTTTAGTTTTTCCCTTAGAAGTCGAATCGTTAATGTTGTCTCTCGGTGCAAGACGGCATTCCAAATTTTTTCATCAAATTACTTTCATCTTCCTTGTGTGTTCTGCTGTCAATAATTTTTAACCTCAGCGTCTTAACCGGGACCTTTCCATCTCTTTGGAAATTCGCCAACATATTTCCCATCCATAAAGCTGGTGATATTTCTTCTATCTCTAATTACCGTCCCATATCCCTTTTGGCATGTTTTACTGAACTCCTCGAAAGAGTCGTATACAATAGGTCATCTAAGGTAAATCAACGGTTACAAACTTATTGTCTTTGACAAACACCGTTGCCTCCGCAATCGACCAGCAAAAGCAAGTAGATGTCCTCTATACCAACTTTGCTAAGGCCTTCGGTTCTGTGAACCATGATATTCTTCTGTCAAAGTTAGCAGGGTTTGGTCTATCCCCTTTTTGTTGGTTCTCTTCCTACGTTTGTGATCGCTCTTGTGTTGTTACTGTTAACTCTTGCTCTCTTACACCTTTTTTTCCTACCCCAAGAGTTCCGCAAGGATCCATTCTACACCCTATATTGTTCCTTTTGTTTATTAACTATAAACCCTGTCTTTTGTACGCTGATGATCTTAAAATGTTCAGAGCTATTGAATCCGCTAGTGACTGTACCATATTGCAGAACGATTTGGATGCTTTTAATAACTGGTGTGCTGCTAATTCCCTCACTTTGAATGTTGTGAAGTGTCATTAAATGTCTTTCACCCACAAAACGTCTCCTTTGCTCTTCTCCTACTGTGTTCTTGGCTCTCCTCTCAATGCTGTTTCTAGTATCAAGAACCTGGGCGTGATTTTTGATTCTAAATTGAAGTTCGACTTGCATATTCTACACATCACTACCAAGGCTTCTCGTTTTTTCGGCTTCATAATCAGATCTTCTAAACGTTTTGTTAATCTTTCCACTTCTCTATATCTGTTTTTTTCCTTCGTCCGTAGTGTTCTTGAATACTATTGCCAAATTTCGTGTCCACATTACGGATACTTGATTGGTGCAGTTGAATCCGTGCAACGCCGATTCATCCGCTCGTTGTTCTATAAGTACAGTATTGTACTTATTGTATTGTACTCGTCAGCACAATAGCCTTAACGTTGGTCCTCTGCCTCGAACGTTATCTGTGTTTAAAAATACTTTAAAAAATAACGTTCTTTCATATACTCGGAATATGTCCTAATTTACTCAATTTTATATATATATATATATATATATATATATATATATATATATATATATATATATATATATATATATATATATATATATATATATCTATATATATATATATATATATATATATATATATATATATATATCTATATGTATTTTTATTTTTTCTTCTTGTCTAATCTATAATTAAATTTTTTCTGTGGATTTTGACAGTAAATAGATGAATAAACACACACCGTAGATCCCACTATATACCATCTCTTCACGAAACGGAGGTCACAGTGGCTTGCGAAATAGATTCGATTCTCAAAATTATGAGCCACGCTGTTAAAAGTGACAGCTTAAAATTTAAATGTTATTTTCCATTTCTACAAATGAAACGCCATCTTTGTTCAAGCGAGCTGGTTCCAAACTGTCAAATTGTAAGCAGTTTTCAAATGTAAAACAGTTGAAAATAAAGGGAAAAAATAACGAGCATAAACTATCACTTTCGATAGAAAATATAAAAGCAACTAACAGAAAATTACCTGTTTTAACTTTCTACACATTATGAGGACTTTCGCATTTGAATATGGTGAGCCACAATGCAGCGAAAATTTCGCTGTCAATGCACTGACGAATGACAGTAACATTCATGGTGCCAACCAAGGTGTTGTATCTGTACGTTTTATAGCAAACACCGACTGACACTCTTTCAAAGTATCACTTTATTTATTACTATATAAGAGCTACAATATCTATTAATACTATTAATACTTAAAGTGGCGCGGGGAGACTACGTCCGAGTCGGTCCATCTTGCCCAAATCAGAATATAACATAAGGCACCAACCTAATTAATTTTTTTTTGGTTTGCTGAATCCTGTTGTACGAGGATTAGGTTGGCTTATCACAATACATATCAGCCATCGCTTGTCTATACTAGCAGACCCTTCAATCTAATTGAAGAAGATTTAATTCAACCTAGTGGTGATGCCAACCTGCGGTTAGTATCACCGCTAGCGAAACGAAAAAATTGGAAATTTGGTAGATTCTGACGCTTCGAAAATTTCGGCCGCCGGCAATTTATATATTTATTTATTTATTGTCTTAATGAACAGATACAAATCCAACTAAAGATTAGACAAGGAATAAACTTATGTATAAAAAGAAAAAGAAAAGAGATTATAAACTAAAACTAAACAAAGTATAATAAGGCGGTGAAATTTAATCATAATTCAACACAGATATGACATCAAAAATTCAAAGAGTTACTTTATTTCATACGATAAAACGCATCCCCTTAACATAGTTTTAAAAATGCGTAACGAAGGCGGAAGAGGACCAATATTCAAAAAATTATGTTGCCTAGGCAAGCGTAAAAGAGGAGAGTAAAAATATGTATGAGTACGAGCAAATGGTACGTTGAGGATAAATGAAGACCTGGTAGAATGTACCAGGTCACGAACAGAAAACTGCGCTCTGGGGATATAATTAATAGAACCAGTAATCATTTTATATAGGAGACATTCGTCGAAATACACTCTGCGTGAAATAAGGGTAGGGATTTCAAGGATGGAAAGACGCATACTATACTCACAGTAGGGAATACGGAACTTGAGGAATAGTGAGCGAGTAAATTTACGTTGTACAGACTCAACAGCATCAATTACGAAACGATAATGAGGACACCAAATTTGACAACAATATTCGAGGACACTACGCACGAAGGAGATGTACAGGCGTACACACGAGGAAATTTCAGTAAAAGGTCTGGACGCTCTTAGAATGAAGCCGCACAAGCGCGAGGCCTTGGATGTGACACGCAAAATGTGGACATCAAATTTTAATTTAGTGTCAAACACAACACTAAGGTCCATGAAATTATCAATTGGATGGAGGGAAGAGCCAAGGATAGAATAGGGAAACGTGATATGGGATAATTTACATGTGATGGACATCTGGAAACATTTAGCAACGTTAAGGTAAATACAGTTGACAGAGCACCAGTTACCCAGAGCAGACAGGTAATCCTGCAGCTGGGAGCAGTCATCCACTGACTCAACCACCCTGAAAATTTTCAGATCATCAGCGTACAAGAGACACGGGGAGTTGAAGAGAGAAAGAAGATAATTAATAAACAGGAGGAAAAGGAGAGGACCAAGAATTGACCCTTGCGGGACACCACAAGTAGGATAAAAGGGGGAAGAAGAACAAGAGTGAAACGTTACAAAACAAGCACGATTACGAAGGTATGAGGAAAACCAGCAACGGAGCTGACCCGAAATATTGAAACCATCAAGCTTTGAAAGGAGGATTTCGTGGTTCACGGAGTCAAAAGCCTTGGCAAAGTCTGTATATAATACATCCACTTGCTTTTGCTGGTCGATAGCGGAGGCAACAGTATTGGTAAACGAAAGAAGGTTAGACACTGTTGACCTACCTTTGACGAAACCATGTTGCTCAGAAGCGAGAAGAGGTTCAATTAGAGGGTAAACCCTGTTGTAAGCAACTTTTTCGAGACGCTTACTGAAGCAAGATAGAAGGGATATGGGACGATAATTGGAGACGCAGGATGAATTTCCGGTTTTAAGGATGGGATAAATATTTGCTGACTCTTAGGAAGAAGGAAACGTACAGGAAGCAATACTAAGGTTAAAGAGGACAGATAAAGACAATGACTTTGCAAATATGTTAGGTAAGCCGTTGGGTCCGCAGCTGGTGCTCCTTTCTAGGTTAGCAAGCAAACCTTCGACCTCCAACGGGTTCGTTAAAAACAAACAACAATTATTAACATCTGGAGAGGGAATATTAGCAGAGGAAGATGGATTAGGTTGAGAGGTAGCAGAAGAAAAGAAATGAGCAAACAGCTCACATATTTCTTTAGGCGAGGAAGCAGACAAATCATTATGGTGCATCAGAGAAGGGATAGGGGGAGACTTTTTAAGGGAACGGATATAGGAGCAGAAGGGTTTCTGTTGACAGGATGATATAGAGGCTTCAATGTGGGCATGATAAGCACTCACGCATCTTTAACCATCTTTTCAGCATACGAGCGTAAATTTCTGTATCTCACTAAGTCAGCCTCTAAGCCGGAGCTTCGAAATCTACGACGCGCCTCGCCTTTGGTTTTAAGAGCACACATCACGTCAACAGTTAACCAAGGCGGATCAATACTTCTGCGAACACGAAAAGTGGGAGTGTGACAGAAAACAATATTAGACAAGAAATCATAGAACGCATGAAGGCCATCATCAACACTTAGACCTCTGAAAAAAGCGAACCAGTTAACAGCATTAATAACATTGGACATGGAAGTGAAGTCAGCTTTAGCAAAGTTATAACGCAGCGCAGAGGTATTTTTATTTTTAGGGAATGAGGTGAAGGAAAGTTCTATAGCAAGAGGTGGATGGTGAGGATCAGGACTGACATAAGGTGACAGAGCAGCACATAAACGAACAGACGACAGAGGAAAGTTGGTAAGAACAAAATCAAGTATTCTGTTATTAACATTAGGCACATTATTCAATTGTGAAAAAGAGCAAAGAGAGAAAAAGGAAGATGTAGCTAAAGAAATATTACTCCTCGATAAAATTTCAGTGAAGGTTGTATCCCAGACTAAGCTGGAAATATTAAAATCACCACACAGAAGAACGAAAGAAGAGGGGTAGCAAGTGTTAAGAAAGGAGGAAATCTCCGTGAAAAAACGTTCTTAAACTACAATAGGACTGTTACATGGGATATAAATCGAGGATACAAGTAACGCAGTAGATGGAGTAACGGATATACGAACAAGGATACATTCAACAGGCGGAGAAGGCACGAAATAGGTACAGGAGAACACGCTAAGTGTATTGCGAACAGCAACTAAAACACCGCCGCCGTCAGATAAACCAGTGCCTGAGCGATCACGATCTTTGCGGAAGACAGTAAAAAGAGGTGAAATTTCATTATTGAATATATCCCCTGTCAGTCAGGTTTCGGTTAAGCATAGTATGTCGTCAGACCCGATAGTTGAGGAAATTTTAAGCTCATTGGTTTTGATCCTCAGCCCCCGAACGTTTTGGTAGTAAACTTTAAGGTTAACCTTACGCTCTAAGTACGATTTTTTGTCACCGGTTTCCGATGAAAATTTCCAGAGGTTGTTTTTACGAACTCTTTGACAAAAAGACACAACACAATGTGGGCATTACCATACAAAACAGTGCATTCTAATTTTTTGACAGCGGATTTTCTCCGCCCAGTGCGACATTTCGCTGTATTGTATTTCAGGGGAAAGTCTAATGCAATAAATGATGAAATGATGTGCATTTATGATATCACTTTACACCAAATCATTTCGACCAAATAGTTATCTTTCTCGGCATCAATGTTTTATGTCTTTCTGGACATAGAACAATAATAATCTCTTATTTTTTTCGTTCAGTGCGAAGAGAAACCGAGAGTTTTAACTCATCAGCAATAAGCTAAAACAGCTAAGACAAACAAAATATGTTTAATATAAAATACACATCTGCCTTAATTTGAAGATACGAACAGAAAAATTCACGCGTAGACATAAAGTAGCAATAAAACGTAGACAAGAAGGTGTACGCACAAAACCCTAGAAGAAATTAGGAATCGTGGTCAGTAGGGAAACCACTTGTTTTCAGGCAGCAAGATATTTTGGACGTGTTTTGGATTAATATAAAAATTTAATTTTGTGAGAAAAATAATATCAGGTTTGATCTTGTAACTATACGATAACATCAGTTTTGAAACATTGCTTTTATTTCTGTTCGGTTTTGGCTCAATAGCAAACATGCCTGATGCAGGGGTGGCTCGTCAATGTACGCAAAGGAAGCAGTGCTTCCCTTGCTAAACCACTTGGAATAAACAAAAAAAAAAAAATGATTAAATAGTCAATATGTAACAATCAAAAAATTAACAACCAATATTAAACAATCAAAATAATAACATGGACAAAACTCCATTGCGACTATGGATCAAATGGTTTTATTTTATGACAGTCAAATTACAGAGCTTCCAAGGTAAATTTACAGCGACGCGATGAAAACTCAAACGTTTTACTACTAACTACAGACACTGCATACCATTCAATTCAAAACATACAGTTCATTGAGATATATTACACAGAACACTGAAGACGCATAGATTTACTTAGACGCTTTGCTTAATTGGTGCCCACAAAAATTTTGGAATTAATGTACTCAAGTAGCATTGCGGACGTTGCTCAGATCACAGCGCCTTGGCGGATAGAGAAATTCAAAAAACTTTTTCCCCATCCACTCGCTGAACGACCCGAAAATCTTTGTTAATGAATGAACTTGATACGCTGAAACGCTAGCAGCGTCTCTGCTATGTTACTGTTTCCCCCATTATTTATCTGTAGACTCTCTTCTACTCCTCTTCTTACGAGCCGTTCTCCTTAGGAATTGATGCATTTTCTGCTTTGTTCACATGTATGGTGCAATCTATTGTGATGTTCATGTGGAGAATAGAATAGTAGGGGTTTACCTTTTTTGTGTGCAATTTTCCCCAGATCGATTTTCTGTGTTTGCTTTGGATTTGCTCTCCCAAAAGACGAAGTTTTTCGGTTCTGGTGCTTTGGTAAAATGGCCACTTGATTGCTTTGGACGCCTATGTTGCCGCTGTAAAGTCATCCGCGTCTCTGTTATGTTTCTGTTTCCCGTCATGGTCTACGTTACAGAGTTTGTAGATTCTCTTCTGCTCCTCTTCTTACGAGCTGTTCCCCTTCTGATTTGATGTCTTTTATGCTTTGCTCGCTTGGTGTATGTACGGTGCAAGTTATTGTGATGCTGATATGGAGAATATGTAGAAGTTAAATTGTTTCGTATGCACTTTTCTCCAGATCGTTTTTTTTTTTGCATCTGCTTTGGGTTTACTTTCGCAAAATAAGTTTCTCGGTTCAGATACTTCGGGTGAATATGACCACTTGATTGCTTTCGCCTATGTTTATTTTATTTCTATGTTGAATTTCTGAGGTGCTTTCCTCAGCATTTATAGTTTAATACAGTCGGTTGAATATAGATAAAAGGATCGTTTTTAAAGTAAATTATAACATAAAATTCGTTAAAGTGCGAGCGTATTGAATAGGTTCTGTTTCGAAAAGTTAACATTTACCCGTTTAATATGGATTTTAAAGTGGAGAACTGAAATCGCTATAATTTTGCCATAGAGGATTTGCTGCGGCAGATCGATTGAGCGATTGAGCGATCGATTGAGATCGATTGAGCGGAAAAATGATCTTATTGATTCTTGGCAACCAAGACCACTAATTCCGTTCAGTCAACTGTTCGCACTTGTATTGCAACTGTTGGCACTTGTATTGCAAATTATATGAGGAATTTATTTCTGTTGTGGTATTGACTATCTAATTTAATTTGCTAAAAGACGCATTATATCCTCAATTTTGAGCTATTAAGTAACTTTCACTGCTTATTTACCCTGTAATATGTTTCCAACTTAACTTTTTTTATAATTAAAAAAAAAATTAAAGAAAACAGCATGTTTTTTTTTGCTTTCAAATACTATATAGAATTTTAACTTGTCTGAGATTGTTGACCTTAGTGAGTAAGAATATCACTGAAATAAGCTGTTGACAATCAATCACTAACTTTTAATACAAATATGGTCAGCATTGCAATACCTAATTGATTTTTTTACACGATATTTCAAAAAAAATCGCATGTATAGTCTACTACGCGCTTCATAAGTATGCTTATATATAGTATATTATATGCTTAGATATTTTGCTTGTGCTTCCCTAAGTCTCAAAACCACGAGCCGCCACTGGTCTGATGTGATTTCGGAGACGTCAAGCACAAATTCTTCAAAAAGGGCTATAAACAAACATTTTGTAATGAGTGGAAAAGTGACAAAAATTTAAAAGATTAGTTGCAGGAAGTCGTTGAGAAAGACTATTGCCACTTTTGTAAAGCGATTCTTAGTGCAAAATTAAGTGATTTAATGGCTCATTCGCAAAGGGGAAATCATATTGAATCAAGCAACGTGCGTATCTAAAACTATCAAACGGTAGAATTGTGTGATGATCATCCATTCTGAAATAATTTTGCCAATCAGAATGCTCAAGTGTGCGTTGTTTTGCTAAATTTAGATGACTCATTGGTTTCCGTTCGGCAAGCCATCAGTTTTTTCCACTTCCTTTTTGGTTTTCGTTTCTTTGCGTTGATGCAAGCTGCAATTTATTTATTTATTTAGCCAAACTAGGTAAAACTGTTTTCCTTAAGCTAAATTACAATGACATTTCTAAATGTCAGCAGACTTGTTTGTCTGGTTGTTAATTCAATATGGAAGTTATGAGGAAAGTAAAATAATTTGATTTAAGAGTTTAAAGTAGTACATAATTTTTTTTGAATACACGTTTAGAGATAGAAAGGGAATAGTAATTCGAAAAATTGTTAAATATTTTGCAGCATCTATTTATTCGCTCCCTGTCTCCATAGATAGTTTGATGTTGATGCTCATTGAGGAGACGTGTGTGCCTAGTATGTCTTACAGGATTATTGAAATTGATTTTATTACGAAGATATTCTACGTTAACCAAACGCCTAACGACATCAAAGACGAAGCATGAAGATAATACCGCTCTCCTTGAAGAAAGTGTCGCCAGATTTAAGAGATTAAGGCTGTGATCATAAGATGGAAGACTTTCAAAATCATGTGGATTATAGCGATCTCTCAAGGCAAAAAGCACGAACTGCTTTTGGACAGATTTCAGTTTATTGCTATGAATATCAAAAAAAGGATTCCAGATTCGAGTAGACTAAACATAGACCTTGTAATCCATACTTTCTTAAATTCTTTTGCACGTCTTTTATTGGATCCTAGCTGTTTGCCAGCTCTTGCAAGGACTCTGTCATACTGAAGATTGAAACGCAGCTTTTTATCCAGGACGATATCGAGATCCACGACACTATCAACATTTTTCAGGAGCTCATTATTCATGTGATATTCGAAATTAAGAGTAGAGGTCTTGCGAGGAAAAACTTCTGGCATGGCAGTTTTCAACCTCAAGAGTAAATTTATTCTGCTCACACCATTGCACCAGTGACTGAAGTTTCAGCTGAAGAAAATTTGCATCTGATACCGACTGAATCGGGTGATATATTTTCAGATCATCTGCATAAAAAAGGTGCGGAATGTCGGATAACACCTCCGAGCGATCAGAAACAAAAACATTGAACAGAAGCGGCCCTAAGTGGCTGCCTTGAGGTATCCCAGATGAGACGGTAATTTTTTTTTGGAAAAACGGCCTTGGAATTTAACATGTTGCATTCAATCTCGAAGGTCACAATTCAACCAGTTTAGAAGGCCTCCTGAAATTCCAAACTTTTGTAGTTTATGTTTCAAAATGCCATGGTCAACGTGGTCAAAGGCTTTACTGAAGTCAGTGTATATAGTATCGATTTGACGCCCTTTTTCCATATTACAAAGCACATTTGAGACTCTTATCATTAGGTTGGAGGTGGTAGACCGGCCTTTTCTGAAACAATGTTGTTGCTCGTTTAGGAGAAGATCAATAACGATTGTAAGTTTGTCACAAACAATTTTTTCTAACAGCTTAGGTATAGCTGACAAAATGGCGATGCCTCTATAATTTTCTACTGAGCATTAATCACCACTTTTAAGAATCGACGTGATATGGGCTGATTTCCAGAAACGCGGAAATGTACCGCATGACAGCGATTTATTGAAAATTAGATGCAAGGGTAATATGATCGTTTCTGCACACTTAACTAGGAAGCTTGGAGGTAGTAGGTCAGGTCCAGGGTCCTTTTTCATATTAAGTTCTCTCATAGCCCTCGAAATGTTTTCCCTGGTCATGCCTAGTACTATACTCTTCGCGAAACGAATTCAACGGTCAAATCCCATAAAAAAATAGCTTTTCAATTCGTCAGTAAAGCTCTTTTGTATGGGATTTGACCGTTGAATTCGTTTCGCAAAGAGTATAGTACTAGGCATTAAACAGAGTTTATCAGCGATGGACGACTGGCAGATTTCAGAAAGTGGCGCGTTAGATGATCCTCTGACCGGACAAAAAACTTCTTGAAAATGGTTAATAAACATATCGCATATTTTTTGTGGGTCAGAAGAAACTGAGTTGCATTTGTAAATGGACGTGGGATAATCAGAAGCATTTCGCTTGGTGTTCACGAAATTGAAAATTTTTTTTGGGGTCATGAATTATATTCGCCGACTATATTTACATAGCTTTCATATGCTTGGTGAGACTGCCTTTGAAATTTTTCAGCTATATCATTATATTTTTCCTTGATATCGTTTCTTATTATCCTATAAAGCTTGTTTCTCTGATTTCGTAAATGCCCCAGATCTCTATTCAGCCATGGCTCAGACAGTTTGTCTTTTTTCGTTATCTTTGGCACGTGTATCTCAACCGCATCGAAACCCAACTGGTAGAACAAATCAACTACATCGTTCAATTCTAACGTTAAAAGAGTACTATTCCAGTCAATATTGTTTAGATAGTGGTTAATGCTCTCATAATCAGCATTTCGAAAATCATTTACAACGGAATTGTTGCGTGATTAAGAAATTGACAAATCAAACATAGGTAGCTCGACCGTAAACGCAGAGTGGTGAAAAGTGTTGGAGAAAAAATGCTCTGCATTAGCAGTGGGTAAGCCACTACATCGTCGTAACTGGTAGTAAAAATAAGATCCAACCAATTACCATTTTGGTTAGAAGTCGGAGCAATTCGCTGCAAATCATTGCTATAAAATGTAGATCGGATGTGTTAAGTATGTTAACCGGAAGGAGGATATTATCATTTTCATCAGCCGTGAACTTTAAATTTGGGCGATTAAAGTCTCTCATTGTTATAATCTTGTCATCATCTTTGAGGGATGATACTATATAAGAAATGGTTTCATATATATCATTGTACACGGCGTCGTCTGAACTAGGTGGAATGTAGAAAGCTCCTATATAAAGAAGAGTTGTGAGTAGCAATGAGTACACCGCCACCTCTTGTCTGTCCAGTTTGCAGATAGTTCCGGTCATTTCTATATATGGTCCAGCAACCATCAAGAATTTCTTCATTTTTATGGGAATCATTTAGCCAGGTTTCTGTAAAAATAAGTACATTGAATTGGCAGGATTTGGCGTCAAGGAAGAGTTTATTCAGTTTGTTCCTCATACCAACAACGTTGTGGTCAAAAAGTTTGAGGTCATCTGTTGAAAATTTTCTGTTAGGATCGATACCTGTTAAAATCCTCCCTTGCTCTCAGAAGGTGGGAAATATATTTTGAAGAAACGTGTGAGGCATAGACTTTCAGATCATTTCTAACTTGATCTGCAGACACTTCAAACTGTTCTTGGTGTCGAGTAAAAATAACAGTAAAGGTATCAAAGTCAATTGGTAGACCATCTTGCTGGATCATGATTTTCAAATGGGTTTTAAGTTTACCCTCGAAACATGTACAATCGCTGGCATTGTACATGTAAGCGAGAAAAAGACGAACATTATCGTATATTTTATTATTCCTTAACTGGGAAAGTAGATACCTACTTTCCCAGTTAAGAGATAATAAAATCTCCTCCAGATGCTTCGGATCTATTAATAAATTAAAAATATTTTTTTCTTCAAGTTTTCTCTTTAATTTGTTCTAAATCGATGACAGAAAATGGAATGTACTGACTGAATCGAGGCTCTTTCGTAAGTGGCGAGCTAAATTGGACTTAAAGCAAACGGACTCAAGCCGAATGGACTCAGGCTATTTGGACTGCTCGTGAATAGGGGGCCCTTACGTTTCCACATTTTAAATCGGATTTTGGCAGATATTGGAAACTCTAGTTCTACTATTTTAATTGACGAGTCTATGGATATTTGTCTTATAACGTATTTGGGTGTAGCAGTGAAATATTTTAGTGATATTCAGCAAAAATTTGTTATAATTCACTTAGCTTTGATTGAGCTAGAACGTGGAACTGCTGAAAGTATTACTACCGCCATAAAGACGTGCTTAGAAAAATACAACCTAAATATTGCAAATATGGTTGGGGTAGGGACAGACAACGCAAGTGTTATGGTTGGAATAAATACCGTGTATTTCAAAAATTAAGCCACCGAAATCGTTTTTTAATATTAATAAGATGTGCAACGTGGCTGGCCGCAGCTCTACCGAGCAGGTAGTCTTTATTAATAAAAAGGGGGCGGACTGGAGGCTGTTTAATTATCTGCTTCGATCCTCACTGGAAACTGCTCCTAAAAGAATTTGAAAATCATGCTACCCATTTGAAAATCATGCTACCATAAACTGGATAAGGCAGTTGACACCCTTACTAATTCCCTCAACTCCGCGTCTAGGGAAGCATATAAGCCACCCACATGCAGGGGAAATCCAAAGCCCCCCTGGTGGAACATGGAAATCAGCACCCTGCGGAGAGAATGTAGGAGTGAGTTAAATTGCTCGGAAAGATCTAATGACTGGTCACTGTATAAAACGAAGCTTAAGGCTTTTAAGTATGCCGTACGCAAGGCAAAGAGGTCCTCATGGAGATCTTTCTGTGGAAACGTACAGAGTCTCCGCGAGGCAAATCGCCTTCGTACCTTCGTCGAAGGCTATGAGGTGCATCATGAACCCTGAGGGCATTTGGACTAGTTCGAGCGCAGATACTCTTAACGTTCTGATGGACGCACATTTGCGGGCAATTATTGCCCTCCAGAAGCGGTGCGCGAAACGGAGCAAGCTTACAGTTCAATGCCGCCGTTCAGAATATCAAATTCTCAACTAAGGTTGGCTATTAACTTCTTTGAGCCGTTTAAGTCCCCGGGCCCCGATTGCGTCCTTGCGGCTAACATCCAGAACTCTATGGAAGTATCGCTACCTTGGCTCAGAGAGATTTATAACGCTTGCCTACGCTTCTTGTGTGTTCCCACCGGCTGGCGGGAATCCAGAGTGGTGTTTGTCCCTAAAGCAGGAAAAGTTACGCATTGATTACCATATTAGGATCATTGATTACCATATTAAGAAGATCAATCGATCCTATGTTGATCTCGCAGTCACAGCACGCTTATACCAAAGGTTAGTCTGTTGAGACTGCTCTTCACGTCCTTAATGAGCAAGTTGAGCAATCTCTTGCTCTTAAAGAATATACGCTTGCCGCATTCTTGGACATCGAGGAGCCCTTCAACAGCGTAAATTCTAACGCAATTGTTGAGGCTCTCCCGGTGCTGCATGTGGATGAGCGACTGATTGCTTTTATTATGCAGCTTCTCAAAAGTAGGCATTCCCTGGGGAATGCCAGCGTAAGACGAGGAATCAGTACGGGCACACCTCAGGATGGAGTCCTCTCTCCCTTGCTGTGGAACATCACGGTGAATCCTAATTTAATGAGGCTGGGCCGTGCCGGCTGCAAAGTAATTGCTTATGTAGACGACATAGCTGTAGCTGTGTGGGAAAAGTATTTATCTACGCTATCGGTGAGGCTAAATCACTCTCCTGAATGAGTAATCCTGTGCGATAACAAGGCAGTCCTGGGTATCCATGAATGCGCATCGCACCAGGCAGCTTTTAGGCTTAGCTCGAAGCGCTTGAGTTGCACCGTGGGCGTTCTTACGGACCACTGCCTCATAGGGCGGCATGCCCAACGATTGGGAGTTGAGTTTAACGATTTCTGTCGGAGTTGTGGCTCTGAGGACGAAGAGGAATCCGTCCTTTATCTCATGTGTCAGTGTCCGGCTTTGGAAAGGAGAAGGTTGGCGGCACTTGGTGCACCCTTTCTCTCAAACTTGACGGAACTGTCCCTGGTAAAGTTGAAGGGGATAGTCCGGTTTGTCAAAGGAAGCAGATGGCTCCCTGACTTCAGTGAGTAAGAGAGAGAGAGTCACAAATTATTGTGACATCACAAATTAAAAATATTGTGCCTCTGTAGATCGGCAGCCACTTCAACTTAACCTAACCTAAGATGTGCTTGTCATTCGGTTTAGCTTTCAGTTTCTGCAAGATCATTTCTTCCCCAAAAGTACGAGTTTTTACTTGTAGAAATTTATAGTTGGTTCTCTAAATTCCTTTGAAGATGATACAAACTTCATAAACAAGGTGGTTGTCAGTAGAGGGATCAGTATAGTATATGAACTAGCCAATATTTAGAGCTAAAACCCACTTCAGTAAAGTCCCAAACATCAGAAGAATGTTATTTACCAAAAATGATTTATAAGGAGTATAACTATTACATAAACTTTTTATATCTTCTATTTCTTTAACCCATTTTAAAGGATGCTTCTATCATGAATTAAAAATTCGAAAGTAATTCTGTTGAACCCACTAAGCTCTTTAACGATTTTTGTTTATTTATAGAAGGTTTGGCTAAAAAAATATGTAAAAATATTGAATAATTAACGTTTTGTCTGAAAATTCAATTTCAAGATTAAATGAGGAAAGTATAAGACAGACTTGTATAACATTTATTAAAAACTTAATAGAAGAGTTGAAATATCCATTACTTGATGATTTCAAAATTTTTCGAAATATTTTTCACTTTTCTGTAGATAATATCAATTTAGCTAACTAATGATGAAGATTTTATAAAAATCATTAAGTTGTTTAGATCTGATGAAACGTGTATTCAAAATATACTGGTACAAAAAATATTACCAATCGTTAACTGGAAAGAAAAAATCATAGCATGAAATTTTTGGCTGGAGGTTTATAGTTATAGAGATGAAAATTGGCAATTTAGAAGCTTATGTCGAACATGAAAATGAGTTTATAAATTTTGATATTTAACATTCCCAACAGAAGACTTGGTAGTAGACATTGAAGCAGCGGTTAAACCCCTTCCCGAAGAGTATACAAAGTACAAAGAGTGATCAAAGAGTTGGCTGCTAAACCGGTCTTTTATACCAAAGCCGATAAAGGAAATGCCGTGGTCGTAATGGACAAAGACGAATATGACCGATTAGTTATGGAAAAACTCAACAACGGAGATTACCATGAGCTTAGGAAAGATCCCTTACGAGACTCTATCAAACGAGTTAAAAGAGTCTTGAAAGAGTGCAAAGGGACGATTGGAGAGGTGAAAAAGCTGCGGGTCTCAAACCCGTCGTTACCAAGAATTAGGTGCCTTCCAAAGATACATAACGAAGGAAGTGAACTTAGGGAAATTGTCTCCGCTACGAACGCTCCAACAAGGAGAATCGCAAAGTGGATTGTAGACGAGTGTAGGAGTTTAGGGAAGATTAGCGATAGAACAGTAAAAAAAACTCTAGCGCACCTGAACCGCTAGAAAACTAATTTTCGAAGAAATTGTCTTTGAGTGACAATGTGGAAAGACGTTATACACTTTTTTGTAGAATCATATCAACCATTCCTCGTTCAAAGCAACAGAACTCAACTATAACACAAATGATGAAAATGTTCAGTGCTGGCAACATTTTCCCAACGAAGCAGCAATAAGTTTACCTTCACAAGCTCATACTTAAATCAACTTATCCTTTGAATTTCGTTCTCATCGGAGGATTTCGTCGAAAGCTTTAGCGGTTAACGTTGTTTGAAGCTGCCATCCAAAAAATGTTCAAAACTCAGAAAATTTAATAATTGGTTTCCTAGTTTTATTGCAAATGTTTTGCATATGTATATGTAATTTGAAGCACCTGTTGATGCAATAGTTACGAAAATGGCTAAAGCTCGTTACCCTGTGTCAGCAGCAAAGCAAAATATATACCAAATCTGCTTCACGTTAAACTAAACCCAACCAATAAATTTCGTTTCGATTGAATCACTGCGCTAGAAGTTATACGGGTGAAAAAAATTTTAGGGTTACACCCTCAAAACTTTTCAAATTTTTAAAGCGTTAATATTTGTTGTTAATTTTCATTGCTGGATCGTTCCCATTTGCAAATCTAATGACATAATCGCGCAGTAAAGAAATTCCAAAAAATTACAAAAATGGACAACGCTGGCAGCACTTTCACGATTTTTGTACGAAATTCCTATGACATTTGGCTCACATCAAAATCTATTTACTGCATTAACTTCATTTTGATATCATGACTGCACCGGAAGTTATAGGGAAAAAAGCTTTATTTTGCTGAGCAAATTTGCAAGATTTTGGAGACAAAAATCACCATAGCTGGCAACCCTATTCTAATTTTTCAGCCAAATTTTCATCAAATGTTATCTTAAGTAAGATCCAAATATTGTGTGAATTTCGTTTACATCTGATGGCTGAATCGGAAGTTATAGGCCAAAGACCGGTTTTTTTTCTCATTGATTTTTCAAGATGGCACCACTGCCACAGGATTGCCCGGATTTCAAAATTATTTCTATCAGACCTGGTCCTAGTTGATACCAACATGTCTTGTAAATTTCATTATGATCGGATAATCCGGTCTTCAGTTCTCGTGAACAGAACTTTCGAGTGCTGGAAATAGAGGTAATTTAGTGATGGGTTGCCGTTCTTGTGCAAATCGGAATTTTAAAAATTTCAAATTGACATGATGCACAAACGTTAAAATTTATCAATGATTTGAATTTTTTGTCAAAAATCAAAAATTTTTCAGGAGGTTCAATGATTTGAAGGATTTTTTTTCAAGAGCCTGCCGCACCTACAGGGTTACGCGCACTACCTTGGAAATCCATGTGTATTAAACTTTAGTCAACATCAATACGCTCTGCAAATTTCACGATGATCCAATGTTTTTGTTAGAAGTAATGACAAATCAAAATTTGAAAAAAAATCTTTGCCTACTTTTAGGCACGCTGCACCCACACACGGCTCAAAATTTCCAATTCTTTACCATAAACAAACTCAGAACATAATAAGTTTTCATTCCCAATACTTTTTTTGAACAAAAATTCATGCAGCTTGGAAATATAGGAGTACCTCAAAATTCACAAAAACGCTCGCCGCCGCCAAACGGTTTAGGATATCTGAATTTAAGCAAGTCGTGGACCTACCTACTACATACATCTACGTTCTCCGAAAGTTTCAGCTCAATCGGATTGGCCACTCCAGAGATTATCTCCCTTAATCATTTTGATGATATATATATATATATATATATATAAAGAAATATGAATTTTCGGCGAAACGAGTTTTATACTACTTTTCTTCGAAAATTAGTAAAAATCGAGACGAGGTAGTGGAGCGGCTTGGAAGAGTGGCAACAATAGGGGAAGATGAGCTAGTTGTATCATTTGACGTCAACTTGCTTCGGTTTGCATGAATGAAAGTTATTTTACTTTCAGGGAAAGTTATTTTACTTTCAAAGCGATGAAACGTGTTCCAATGGGAAATCCTTTATCCCCACTTATGAGTGACATATTTATGGATAGACTAGAGAAGAAACTTTATGAAGAAGGTTCGCTTCCTCGGGTTTGGCTGAGATATGTAGACGATATTCTAGCTATAATTAAAAAAGATGCTTTGGGAGAAGTTGAACCAAGCACATAAGGACATCAAATTTTCAATGCAAATTGAAAAGAATGAGAAACTACCCTTCTTGGATTTAACGGTCATAAGGAAAGAAGGTCTTCTTAGATTTAATATCTACCGAAAGCCCACACACACCCAGAGGACAACACCATACACGTCTGATCATTGGCATTCCCAAAAAATGGCGCCCTTCAACTCGATGATTCACCGACTATTAACAGTGCCCATGGATCAGGATAGTTTTAACTCAGAAGTTAAATATATGAAAGATACGGCGAGAAAAAATGAATTTGGCGCGAGGATAATTGGAAATCTTGTCAAAAAGAAGAAGTATAGAATACAGCGTGACCTTTTAACGACACTTTTTACGCAGGAACAACAACAAGAAACAACCATAAGAGTTCCAATTATTTATTCATCACTATTCAAAAAAGTTCGGGAACTTCTTGAACGCATTGATATTAGAGCAGTTCCAACCAGTAAAGCTAAAAAATTAGGTACTTTACTATGCCACGTGAAAGACAAAAAGGATAAAAAGGAAAAATGTGGAGTTTTATTTATTTATTTATTTAAATCCATTTTAACAGGCTTCTGCCCAATTACAAGAACAGAAAAATTAAATAAATCCAAAAGAAGAAAATAGCAAAAATTAACAAATAAATGAAAAAATTAGAAATATTCATATTAGAACTTCAACAAATTAAAGCTAACATACAATTCAACATCGAAAAAAGTACAAAAATAGTACTAAAATTAAAAAGCAAATCAATCATTATAAGAAGCATTAAGAATTATGTCTTTAATTTGGGACTTAAATTGACAGAGCATTAGCGGAAAAGGACCAAGCTGAAGATCATTATGCTTCCTGGGCATACGCAATAGCGGTGAGTTGAAATAAACTTCAAAACGCGCGAAGGGAAGAGAGAACATTAATTGGGATCTATCTGATCGATTGACGTTACGTAGACACAGCATATAACCAAGATCGGAGAGCATAGGGCAATGGAGCAGCTTGAAAAGTAAGCACTCGTCAAGGAACACTCACCGGGACTCTAATGAAGGAATTTGGAATAAGGAAAGACGATCACTATAACCACAGTAAGGGATTTTGAATTTAAATAACAGTGAGCGAGTAAATCTACGCTGAACGTGTTCTACTGCATTACTGAGATATTTATGACGAGGAGACCACACTTGACAACAATACTCTAGGACGCTACGAACAAGTGAAAAAAAACAAATGGAAAGAGATAGTGATGCTCGTAAACGAAGAAGAGCATCTAAGAATGAAACCGGACAGACGAGAGGCCTTGGCGGTTATATATGCAATGTGCAGGTCAAATTTGAGCTTTGGATCAAAGTGCACACCAAGATCCTTAAAATTATTCACAGCCGTAATGGAAGAGCCGTAAAGAGTATAGGAACAAATTAAGGGTGACATTTTATACGCATAGGGCATCTGATGACATTTGGATATGTTCAAAGCAAGTGAATTATTCGAGCACCAGTCGCACAGAGTACAGAGATAGTTTTGAAGTTGGAGGCAGTCGTTAGTAGATTCAATTACTTTGAAAATCTTGAAGTCATCAGCAAACAATAGGCAGGGAGAACGAATAAAGGAAGGGAGATCATTTATAAATACTAGGAATAATAAAGGACCGAGAATTGAGCCCTGAAGAACACCGGAAAGCGGACAGAAGGGGGAAGAGGTGGACGATTGCACAGATACAACACAAGAACGACCAGAAACATAGGATGAAAACCAAGACAAAAGAGAACCCGACACCCCATAACTTCGAAGCTTTACAAAGAGAATTCTGTGGTCAACAGAATCAAAAGCTTTTGAGAAGTCGGTATATACGACATCCACTTGTTTCCGTTGGTCTAAGGCAGAAGCAACAAAATAAACTTCAAAACGCGCGAAGGGAAGAGAGAACATTAATTGGGATCTATCTGATCGATTGACGTTACGTAGACACAGCATATAACCAAGATCGGAGAGCATAGCGCAATGGAGCAGCTTGAAAAGTAAGCACTCGTCAAGGAACACTCACCGGGACTCTAATGAAGGAATTTGGAATAAGGAAAGACGATCACTATAACCACAGTAAGGGATTTTGAATTTAAATAACAGTGAGCGAGTAAATCTACGCTGAACGTGTTCTACTGCATTACTGAGATATTTATGACGAGGAGACCACACTTGACAACAATACTCTAGGACGCTACGAACAAGTGAAAAAAAAACAAATGGAAAGAGATAGTGATGCTAGTAAACGAAGAAGAGCATCTAAGAATGAAACCGGACAGACGAGAGGCCTTGGCGGTTATATATGCAATGTGCAGGTCAAATTTGAGCTTTGGATCAAAGTGCACACCAAGATCCTTAAAATTATTCACAGCCGTAATGGAAGAGCCGTAAAGAGTATAGGAACAAATTAAGGGTGACATTTTATACGCATAGGGCATCTGATGACATTTGGATATGTTCCGATAGTTTTGGAGTTGGAGGCAGTCGTTAGTAGATTCAATTACTTTGAAAATCTTGAAGTCATCAGCAAACAATAGGCAGGGAGAACGAATAAAGGAAGGGAGATCATTTATAAATACTAGGAATAATAAAGGACCGAGAATTGAGCCCTGAAGAACACCGGAAAGCGGACAGAAGGGGGAAGAGGTGGACGATTGCACAGATACAACACAAGAACGACCAGAAACATAGGATGAAAACCAAGACAAAAGAGAACCCGACACCCCATAACTTCGAAGCTTTACAAAGAGAATTCTGTGGTCAACAGAATCAAAAGCTTTTGAGAAGTCGGTATATACGACATCCACTTGTTTCCGTTGGTCTAAGGCAGAAGCAACAAAGTTAGTAAAAGTAATAAGATTAGAGGTGGGAGATCTCCCTTTGACAAAACCATGCTGTTCCGGAGCAAGGAAGGGATGGAGGAGAGGAAGCAGCCTGTTAGAAACCACTCTTTCGAGAACTTTTCCAAAACAAGGAAGGAGGGAAATCGGACGGTAGTTGGAAACACAGCTTGGGTCTCCAGACTTGTGGATGGGGGAAATATAAGCAGATTTCCAACTGGAGGGGAAGGAGCCGGAGGAGAGGCTGAGGTTAAATATAATTGACAAGGGAACACATAAGGACGATGATAGTGATTTGGCCAAAAGGTTAGGGATACCATCAGAACCACAACCAACATTGACATCAAGACATTCGAGTAAGGATTCAATTTCAAGAGGATTGGTGTAAATGGAAGATAGAGAGGATGAAGCAACATGGGGAATTTCACAAGGCAAGATATGATTATGTTGGGAAAAGAAGGGAGAAAAATATTTTGCGAAGAGGTCACAAATTTCACGTGGATTAGATGCCGTAGCATTATTGAGGAACATGGAATCGGGGAAACGATAGGAACTTTTGAGGGGAGCGGACATAAGACCAAAAGGGTTTTTGATGATTAGAGCAGATAGAGGACTCAATGTTGGAAAAGTAGCTTCGGATAGCTAGATTTACGACAGTTTTGGCAGAAGATCGTAGCCTCGAAAATTCGATAAAGTCCTCATGAGAGCCTGTTCGTTTAAATCTAGCTCGAGCGACATCCTTAGCTTTCAGGGCCGTCGCCACATCACGACGAAACCAAGGAGCGTAATTAGGCTTGCGAGGACGTTTAGGAGTGAAACGGGAGATAAAGTTGGATAGGAAGTTGTGAAATTTTAAGACAAGGTCATTGACAGTGACACCGCGAGAGAAGGAGAACCAGTTAACCGAGTTCATTTCAGTTATCATACTAACGAAGTCAGCTTTATGTAAGTTAAAGCGCATGGCTCGAGAAGGAGCTCGAAAGGTCAGAAGATCAACTTGAAGTGTGACCAACTTGAAGTGTGACCAACTTGAAGTTTATAAAATTACCTGCCCAGAATGCGACAAAATATACATCGGTCAAACGAAACGGTTAGTTGGCGTTAGACTAACGGAACATAAACGGGAAGCAGCTTCGGCGAGGAAAAGGAATACAACATTAGTACGTTCAGCAGTAGTAAAGCACATATTGGAGGAGGATCATAGCATAACTTGGGACAAAGTGGAGGTGATGAAGGAGGTACAACAGGTACGAAAACTGGATGCGTACGAAAGCCTGCACATATGGAAAGCCCCTATGCATAGAAGACTAAACACAGACCAAGGAAACTGTGCATCACCATTGTTCAGGCTAATTTGAACATTCATTTGATAGTGAGGAGGAAAATTTAATTAATATGAATTGTTAAATGTATTTTAGTAAAGCAATTAATAGGCAATTAATTGGCAATTGGTATAAGTCAATTAATAGACAATTCGTTGGTAATTAGTATAAGTCAATACTTTAAAAGTAACCTCTATGAGTAACATACATAAGTTAGATTAAGATTCGACCGATAGACACTGAAGTAGAGGGCAGATTACCATCGAAATATCGATATTTGTCAGAAAAAATTAAACAGATCTAGCTTCGAAAGGAAAAATCGGTTTTTTTCTAAAAAAAATAGTAATAACCGCGCCCAACATTGCTTAAGTGGTTAGTCCACTGTTAAACTGGTCAAAATGAACTTTGTTTTTAAACAGCTACCAAAAAAAAAACTATGTATGGGCACCATATCAAAAAGTCTACATCGACCAATTGAGTCCATTCAAAAGAGGTGCTTACGTTTTTGCCTCCGCGGTCTTCCGTGGTATGACCCTTTACATCTACCTCCTTATCAAGACCGCTTAAATCTTTTGCGAATGGATACCTTGAACTCTCGACGTCAAAATTCCAAAATCTTATTTGCCGCGAAAATTTTGGAAGGCACCGTTCACTCAAACTACTTATTAAGCCAACTTAATTTTAACACTAATAGCAAACGTGTCAGGCGGGTTAACTTTTTGTCGATCCCTCAACATCGGACCAATTATGGTTGCAATGAACCAATCACTGCAACAAGTAGATGCTTTAAAGAAGCTTATTATACGTTTGATTTTCATTTATCTACAGCATCACTTAAACGAGATCTGTATAAGAATAATTAATTTTTATTGTATGTGTATAGTCTGGATTAGACGAATTTAATAAATGAATGAATGTATGAAATATCAGTTCTTTGAAATGAAGAAATTTCTTTCTGTGGATTGAGTAAATATTTCTTTGGCGCAGAATTATTACCAATTTTCTTTGATAATGCGTTCATTTTTCTTCAAAAAATAGAAGTATTTTTGTGAGGGTACCGAAGCTAAGGGGTTAGTCCACTGTTAAACTGCTCAAAATGACCTTTTTTTTAAACAGCTACAAAAAAAAAACTATTCAAGATATCGATTTGAAATTGGACATACATCTTGATTGAAGTTAAAAATTAAACATTTTCATTGAAAAAAATTATTAGAAAACAAAATGGCGACCGCCGCAGCACCGCCGAAAAAAAAGCAAATTGCGCCTCGTAAATTCCTGGACAAAATAAGCATCTGGGAACTAATTACCAAAACTATTTCATTAGTTTTGAGTATAAAGGACTGCACGGGAAAAATTAAGAGCCTTAAAGCGATTAAAAAAAAATTTGGTATACTTTTGAACATTGGTTATCCTGTTTTTCGCGTTTTTTCAATCAAAATTCAAAAAAAAATGTTTCCCAAACCGTAAAAAAATTTTTTTTGTTCTAATTTTAGGCCCGTGCAGTCCTTTAACTAATTTAACTAATGAAATAGTTTTGGTAATTAGTTCACAGATCCTTATTATGTCCAGGAATTTACGAGGCGCAATTTGCTTTTTTTTTTTGGTGGTGCTAAATTAGATCCTTGATGGCCTTTGCGATCTCCTCTCTAGTTAAATACATTTCACAGATGATATTTGATGGGAATGTTTGAGGGAGAAGAATATTAGACATGCTTGTACATGAACAAAATACTTCCTGGAAATGCTCAGCGAACAGGTCACAAACTTCGTGAGGGCATGACGAACAAAAGTTGTTTTTGTACATCGAAGTAGGGTAGCCCGAAGTTTTCCGTTTGGTGTTCACGAAATCAAAAAACTTTTTAGGATCATGAATTATATTTTCGCCCATGATATTAACATAGCGCTCATACGCTTCACGGGATTTCGTCAGGAATTCTTGAGCTAATTCATTATGTTTATCCTTGATATCATCTCTGACATCAGTGCTGGTTGTAATTACTTTGTAAAGTTTATTTCTTTGATTCCGCAAATACCTTAGATTGCTATCAAGCCATGGTTCAGATATTTTGTCTTTTCTCTTGATCTTTGGGGTGAACTTTTCAACGGCGTGAAAAACCAACTCATAGAATAATGATACAGCGTCATCTAATTCTAGCGTTTTTTTTTACTACTACTACTTTACTAGCCCTGTCAACTCTGAGAAGACAATCTGTAATGCTCTTATAATCAGCATTGCGAAAGTCATATACAATAGAGTTATTGTAAGATAGGGAAGTGAACATATCAGATGTAGATAACAACTCAACTATGAACGCAGAGTGGTGAAGAGTGTTGTCAAAAAAGTTTTCTGCATCAACAGTTGAGTTAGCCACTACATCGTCGTAGCTATTAGTAAATATGAGATCTAACCAATTTCCATTTTGGTTAGGTGTCGGAGCTATTTGCTGCAAATCATTGCCATAAAATGTACTAACTAGATTGAAATCGCTAGAGTCAAGAAGATTAAAAGGAATGAGATTATTGTCAGTTTCATCAGCCGTAAATTTTAAATTTGGGCGATTGAAATCACCGAGAATTATAATTTTATCCTCCTCATTAAGAGATGAAACTAGGGTAGAAATCGCTACGCATACATAATTATAAACGGCTTCGTCTGAACCGGGTGGGATGTAGAATATTCCGATGTAAATGAAACCTTTGGACCAGGAAATGCGAATAATCTTGTGAGCGAAGAGATTGTATGAGCTGCTTTCTACTAGTTCGCTTGATAGCGAGTTACGAACTGCTACTAAAACACCACCACCTCGAGTTTGGCCAGTAGAAAGATAGTTTCGGGCCTTCCTGTAAATAGTCCAGTTACCATCTAATATTTCTGCGTTTGCGTGCGAACTGTATAACCAGGTTTCCGTGAACGTCTGTACATTAAATTGGCAAGATTTCGAATCAAGAGAGAGAGTCTATTCAGTTTGCCTATCATACCACCACAGTTCTGCTAAAAAAGTTTGAGGCTGTTTAACGAAAACTTCTTGTTAGGAATGATAGTTTTTAAAATCATTCCTTGATTTTTGAAGGGAGAAAATAAACTTAGCTGATACATGTGAGGCAAAGGTGCTCAGCTCTTTTTTCACTTGGTTAGCTGTTATGCGAAGTTGCTCATGATACCGAACAAAAACAGTATGAAGAGCCTGAAAATCTATGGGAAGACCTTCCTGTTGAATCATGACTTTCAGATTAGTTTTCGTTTTACCCTCGAAACAAGCAGAGTCAGTGGCTTTGTGCATGGATGCAAGGTAGAGGCGAACGTTTTCAAAGATTTTCTTATCCCTTAGCCGAGAGAGCAGATACCTACTTTCGAGATCAGGACCTCAGTTGATTGTGGCTTTAACTATAGGAGGCACTAGTGCGTCAAGGAACTTAGGCGCAGTTGTCACTGGTTCACACGAGGAATTGGCAGTAACTGTTATACCAGAGGTAATGGAGGAGGTTTGAACTTCGCCACGAACAAAATTGGGGTATTGCACGGGTTTACAGACGGTGTTAACGATATCAGATGATTTTTTGGCAACAGCATTCGGAAAGCAATCGAGATTTCTAGTATTTGGTAGTTTAAAAGGGACTTTTTGTATTGGGGAAATGTTTCTTTTAATTCTCTGAATAAAAGTCTTGCACGGTGATGAGACTGCTTTGGAACTGATGTTAGGGGCTGTGAATGGTTCAGTGTTGGAAAGTGCTTGGAGATTAACATCGTCAACATTGCAGTCAATATGAATAGGATTAATTACTCGAGATTTGTTCGGTTTGGGATCCAGATTTATGGAATCAATATTCTTGGTGTCACCATATTCAGGAATGGAAAGTGAACTGATGGGAGTTGTGGTTAAATTACAATTTTTATTTTTGATATTTTTATGCCTGTTACTAGCTTTACCTTTGCCAATTTTATGACTATTACTAGCTTTATTTTTCCGACGACCAACTGTCTAAGTCTGGTATTATTATTAGTATTATTTATGCCTAGTCGCCTATAATGTGACATTTAATCAATGGAGTTAGGACAACTGAAGACGAACAAAGTCAACCATGAACTCGGCGGAATTCGAACCCGCGAGCGGTAGATCGCTGCTTTAGACTGACACGTTAGCGAACTAAGCTATCGACCCCTTACTTGTGTAGAGGAAATGTTGATAGAAGTCATAAAAACTATCAATTTTTCAATGTAAGAGCATGTTCGCGTTGTAGATATAATTTACTGAATTCATAGACATAATTTACAAGATTTGAGGAAAATTACTTACTTGAAATAAGGTAAAGTAAAAATTGTATTCCGTTGAATGTAAAAAAATTTTACATGATATTTATACAAATTACTGATATCAAATAAAAGTTTATTTGATTTGTGGAAGACTTAACATCTCGTAAACAAGTAAATATTTTCTTTGATTTTCGGAAACATATTTTTCTGAGTGTAATCGTAGGAGACGTAGGAGTCACTGCAATGTTAAAACATTCTGTCCGAAGTGTGCAGGAAACCACCGCGAGGGAGACTGCACTTCCCAAAATCAACTAGTTTGTGTAAATTGCAAAGGCCCGCACAAATCCACTGACCCTAGTTGTTTACAAAGGCTGCACTTCGTGGAGATGCGGAGTAGACTAGGAGCTCGCTCACAACCAAACAATCGCACCTATTCAAGTGCCAAAATAAGTGCGCCCCAAGCTGTCGGCACTGGCAGTAACAGTAACTTTAATTTAAATGCAGCTGATTTCCCAACACTACCCGGTAATCCAAATCTTGGTCGAAACAATGCTGTCTCAGGTTACGCTAATGCGTTAAGTAACACAAATTCGAATTATACAGACAGCTTATTTATTTTTACCGAAATAAATTCTTTGCTCACAGAACTAATATCACAGTTGAGCTCCTGCAAAAATAGATCTGAGCAATTTAATGTAATTACTCAATTAGCGATTAACTACTTGTATGCTGGTAAATAACTTCACTTCACTAAAACTAATAACCTGGAACGCTAGAGGTATTAAGGCTAAATTTATTGAGCTATTGAATCTGCTAGATTCTGAAAACATAGATATTGCGCTCATTACAGAAACTTATCTGAAACCTGATTTAAGGTTGCCTATTTCAAATTATCAATCTTACAGATGTGACCGGCCGGGCGATGCAAAAGGCGGAGGAGTATTAATTCTCATCAACAAAAAAATAAAACACACTGTCAAATTATCTCCCAAATTAAAGTGTACTGAGGCTGTAGGAGTAGTAATTGAATCAAATCCTCACCCAATTACACTTTTTGCTGTATACTTCCCTGGAGGAAATGGAAACTCTGAAAAGAAAGCTACGTTTCGAAACGACATCGGTAAACTTATCCGCCGAGTTAGAACGAATTTCATACTGGGAGGGGACCTCAACGCAAAGCATTCAAGTTGGAATTGTCCAAGATGTAACTGCTGGGGCAATATCCTGTCCGACATTGTCACCTATAACAACCGCCTTCACTTACTCTACCCTTTAAAGTGCACGTATATACCTATATCTACTAAAATGAGACCCTAAACTATCGATATGTTCATAACTGATAGCTACCTTGTCGGTAATCCTATAACTCTAAATGCCTTAGGCTCGGATCATCTCCCAGTTATGGTTACGTGTTCAGCTACACCTCAGCTCGCTGACAGACACCTCGCATTTGATTACTCTAGAGCGGACAGGTCAAAATACATAAAGTATCTTACCAAACATCTTAAGCTCACAGCACCTCCCTTTATCAATGTTCAGTCTACTGATGATATCGATCAGATGATCAAATTGTTTGTTTCCCATCTTCACATAGCAGCAAACTCAGCTATCCCCCCTCGTGATAACTCTGACCATCCACACAACTATCTCCCTAGTTATGTTACCAATTTGATAAAACTTCGTAACATTTGCAGAAGAAACTGGATTAGACATCGGCTGCCCTATTACAAGCGGCAATTAGGAGATCTCAACACCGAAATCAAGCATGATATTAATCACTTTCGAAACAAAAGGTGGAATCATTTTCTATCTTCCTTCTCTAAGGCTTTAAAACCATTCTGGAAAGTGACTAAAATCATTAAAAAGAGTAATACCTCAATTCCGATCATGACGCTTCAGAACGTCATGTTTAGCACCCCCGAAGAAAAAGCAAATGCTCTTGCAGACATTTTTTACAATAATCGCATCCTATTTCAATGCTTTTCTGACCCAGAAACAGAAAGAATTGTTAAATCTTCCGCTGAGAAAGTCAATGAATCCAATAATCAAAATGTCCCATTTGAAACTGTTTCTATCTCATACCTTAGCAGCTTGATTGCTTCCCTTAAAAAAAAGAAATCCCCTGGTCCTGACAACATTCACAACTTACTTATTAAAAATATGCCGAAAAAATCCCTAGAAGTTTTATGTGACATCTAAAATACTCTTATTTCTCTCAGGCTTGGAAAACGGCTAAAATAGTTCCCATTCTTAAGCCAGGTAAACCGAGTAATAGGCCAGAAAGCTACCGACCAGTAAGCCTTCTTAGTGTCCTAGGTAAATTATTTGAAAAAATTATTAAAGCCAAACTGGATGCATTCATAAATTCAAATAATATTATTCCTAATGAACAATTTGGTTTCAGGGAGCAGCACTCTACGACGCATCAGATACTAAGGATAAAAAATCACATTCACTCTAGCTTAAATAATAAGCTTTCCACGGCTCTAGTTCTGCTTGATATAGAAAAAAGCTTTCGATACTGTTTGGCATGACGGTTTAACTCACAAACTTTTAAGTTGAATAACTTTTAAGTTGAATATTGAATAATTAAAGCTATACAGAGTTTCTTAAATGGTAGATCTTACACTGTTTACCTGGGTAAATCTATGTCATCTCCACGTAGCATCCCTGCTGGTGTACCGCAAGGATCTGTACTCGGTCCCATATTATTCAATATTTATTTATCCGATTTCCCGTCTCTAGCCAGAAGAAGCTAGCAATGTTTGCAGACGACACTGCATTGTTTGCCTCAGGCGAGACTCCGAACGCAATCATTCCCGGCGTGCAAACATCCCTAGCAAGTATCTCGGAGTGTTCTTTGACCAGAAGCTTACCTTCAACTTGCACATTTCAAAAGTAGTTGACAAAATCAACTTACTTATTCGCGTTTTGTACCCTTTTATTAACAAACGGTCTGAACTAAGCTATGGCAACATAATGCTTATATTCAAAGCCATCTTTCAGCCTGTTATTCTCTATGCCGCTCCTGTATGGGGTGATTGTGCCAAATGTCACATCGCGAAATTGCAAAGAGCACAAAACAAAACACTAAAACTTATCCTGAAAGTTTCATGGCATTTCTCAACACGAACACTACATAATATATCTCAGATTGAAACTGTTTCCATATCAGTGACAAATCTGAAAGAATGCCGAAATAACGGCAACCCCTTAATTACCAGCTTGGGTTGATTGGTGACTGTAAATGATTGCAATATAGGTTAAAATAGGTTAAGTCTTAGCCTTAGTCCTTCTAGCTGTAAGTCTTATGTACACATGGAGGTTTTTATTTTAAACTTTTCCCTCTAATACCACATTTACTAATCTGAAACCGTTGTCATTATATAACTATAACTATATCATAGTAGTAGAGATATGTTTAAGCTCTAAACTCTAAAAGTACTGAAGTTGTATGCAATATTATTCTTGTAATTCTATGTTTGAAATTATGAATAAAAAGAATCGTGAATCTTGAATCTTGAATTTCCTTAAAACTCAGGGCAAGTTCAATGTCAGTTCTTTGAAGTGAAGAAATTCCTTTCTTTGGATTGAGTAAATTTATAATCATTACCAATTTCCTTTCTGAGTGTGGTTAACAGTATTAAATTAATTAACTACTCATCATCCGATGTACATCCAATATTTTTCCATATGAATTGTCAACATTAGCTTAATAAAACTGTTTTCCAGAACTTTGAGTTTTTTATTGTTGAAGTTAGCTACACTTTTTAGCTACAATCGTAGTATTTTAGCTATTTTTTTTCCTAAATTTAAGCTAAAACGGCTGAAAAAAAAGTTGGCAACACTGGCTTGCAAATACCAAATAGTAATAATCGAACATGGGCAAAGAAAACCGTTTCATTTACACGGCAACAGAATATTTCAATATCATTTAATTTTTTTTTTGGTTTTTTTGCACATATTTACATTGATTGATTATAAACCCTAACTCTATTAAAAATTCCAAAGGATCAGTTCTTTTCCAATTCTATATTTTGTGTTTTTTTTTTGTGTTTTCAACAGCCCAACACACACGTCATAATCGAAAATCCGATATATTGCATTTCTCTCTTACCAATAACGGACATTCAACCGTATCTCAAGCAACTCTTCATATATTTGTACGATCCTGGGCATGGGTGCGAGAGCATTTTGACGTAACATTTCATCCGGGACCGGGTGAAACCGATTCGCAATCATCATCATCGTCATCCACATCATCGACCGCATCTTCTCAACAAGGTCAAAATACTGTACCATCGTCATCATCAAGCGGATCGAATCGTAATCTAGATATTATTTTAAAGATCAATTGCGTACAACGTCATGCCAATATAACAACGCATATGATGCATAAGGGTACTGAAGTACGACATCGAGTGCCGCGCAATGATAACGGAATTTGGATAACGGTCGATGTCACAGATATGGTTACCGATTGGTATAATAATGCAAGCACAAATCATGGTGTTTTAATTAAAACAAAAGAATCGTGGATGAATCAATTTGTCGTTCTCGATGATTCAATGGCCAACAAAACATATGTGAGTATATTATATATTATACATTTCAATTAATTTAAATTTTCGCATTTACTGTTACTGGTTTGAATTCGGTAAGAACAAACAGCAGCTGCCGCGACATTCATCGATATTTTATTTGTACAGTATGTTGTAAACCTATTTTAATGCGAAAAAAGTCTATGCACGAGTATGAAAAAAAACAAAAGACTCTGAGAAGAAACCTAGGACTCTGGGACAAAAAAAAAATATGGAAAGTTAAAAAAATCAGGGAAATCTAGTTAATAATCTGGAAGTGTGGGGAAAAAATTATACGAGCTTGAAAACAATTAGGGGAACCTAGAACAATTTTTGGGATTCTGAAAACAAAATTTTAGGAGCTTAGAAAAAATCTGAAAGTCGTGGTAGCTTGGAAATAAAAATCAGAAGATTGAAAAAAAAATCCTGATAAAAAATTATGGAAGCTTAGAAAAAATCAAAGGACTTTAGTAAAAATCAAAAAATCTGGTAAAAGAATTCTGAGAACTTCGAAAATTCAGTAAGAGTCGGTAGTGGTAGTAGTAGTGGGCAAAAGAGACACGAAACATAAATCCTTCATGTAATTTTCGCGTGCGGCGTCGGTACTATGGAATTGTAAAAATTACCAGTAGGATACCGTTTCGCTTTAATTATAATCCTGAATTTTCTGGATATTGATTTGGCAAGATTATCGGTCATGTGTTGGTTCTGATTTTGTGAATTGCATCAAACTTTTTTTTTGGCCCAGCTTAACACAACCTCGGAGTTTCGAGACATCCGTAATTCGATCGAGATGAAATTTTCAGAGGACGTGCGTGTATTATATAAAAAGTAGGTCTATGTCAAGTTAAAATTAAGACATCTTTAACTCTTTGGCGGCGGCGGGCATTTTAGTGAATTTTCACGTAACGCTATATTTCTATACAAAAAACTCTTTTTGTAAAACGCTGCAAGTATGGAAAATTAAAACTGATTAAAGTTATTTTATACTTGTTAACTGTTGGAGTTCAGGAGAAGCTAAGCAACGTAAGACAAAATAAAGGATAGTAGATTTCATATAATAAACGAAAATGATTTTATTCACGTGATGGACAATTTGACAGTAGAGTGTGAACGACGTAGTTAACAGAAAAAGAAAGTTGATACATGGGATGAGTAGTGTGCGTAGACATCACCGATCAAATGTCATCTGTCGCGACGTCTTACATCTGTGGGTTAACCGCGTAACGCAACGCAATATCTAACATTAACTGTAGACAATTGAGCTTTTTTTTTAACACTGTGTGGGCTTGTTAAAGCTTCCTAAAAGTAGGCAACGAGATTTTATTTTCAAATTTCGATTGGTCATAACTTATGACGCAAAACATTGCATCGTCACAATATTTGCAGGGTATATTGATGGTAACTAAAAAATATTCATACATGCTTTTTTATGAGTGTGCAGGCAACTCTGTAGCCAACAGCAGACACGCGAGAAACAACCTTCAAATCATCCACCCCCGCCTGAAAAATGTTCGCTCTTTGAAACGAAATGCAACCGACCGATAAATTGTATCGTTTGTCTCAGCCTTATCAAATTGGAATTTTCAAAATTCTACGTCGTACAAGAACGGTAACCCTTCATCAAACTACCTATATTTTTTAATCATTCGAAATTTGTGTTGTGCAAGAACTCACGACTCAATAATCAAATCAATATGAAAACGACCAGGTTTGTCTATCAAACCTGGTCGGTTTTGAAAATGTGGGGAACTCTGTAGTAGTGGTGCCATCTTAAAGAATTGCTAAAAAAAATAACTGCTTTTTGCCCTATAACACACCAGATTTTAACAAAGTTCACTCGCAGAAATCGGACCTTAGTTAGTGTAAGCCAAGTTTGGTAGAATTTAGATTGAAAAATGTGGGACACAGTAGCCAGCTCTGGTAGCTTATTTCATTTTTTTTTCCAAAACAGACAACCTTTACATTTTCAAATGATCGTCTTGATAAAAGCTTTGAAATTTTTGCAAACGGTAATTTTAAAAATGTTTCTATCTCTAT